>JAFEMH010001968.1:0-107500 GCA_022495995.1 Adenophora triphylla var. japonica | reverse complement strand
TCGTCATACGAGGCGTTTCGGGTGATCGTAAAATACTCTTCCCGAAACGTAACGTGACCTCCGAACCTAACAATCTCTGGTACTCAAAAAGCCTTTTCCTGGTTTTTGCTACCAATAAAAATGAAACCCCTTTTTCAAAGCCTTTTCCAAAGTTTTTGCTACCAATAAAAACGACACCGTTTTCACTAAAAGCCATTTTTCAACGTTTGGGCTCAAAATACAAAACTGCGTGGCGACTCCTCTCCTTCCCGAAAGCGAGGTCTCAAACACCAACCAACCCCGCGAAAGACAACCGCGCTTCGCCCCCCGCCGCGAATCCCGGGTAATTTCAGATTCGTTTACAACCTTACTCTTGAGGAGTGAAAAATTTCCGTATATACCAAGCTTGTGATCCAAAGTTCATATTTTCTATATTATGCTTTGCTTCATCAAATCCCATTTATGCTATAATGATTTATTGTTTTCCAAGATTACTCTATTAAAAATCTTCCTAAAATCTATTTCTAAATAATCAAAGGTTATACAAAATTTGAGAAGGTAAAAGAAAGGCAATATGTTTTTAGCAATTAAAGCTTGTAGCATTTATTCATTTTTCTGAGGGATCCCACTATTATTATCATTTGCTTGGGGACAAGCAAATGTTTAGTGTGGGAGAGTTTGATAAATGATTTTTATATAGTCATTTATAGCATCTTATCTTTAGTTTTAACTTAGTTTTTATTTCCTTTTTGTCTTAAAATAATGTAAATTAGCTACTTTATTCCAATTCTTCGATTTTACACTTGTTGGTATAGTTTAGCATTTTTTACAAATTTTTAAGGCAAGTATTGAACAAATAAGGCTTTGGGAACATTAAGGGTTCAAAGGCAAAGGAATGACAGCTTCAAAATGGACGTTCAGAACAAAACCAAGCTGGAGCGGTCGTGCACCTGCCAGGCCAAAATGGCTCCAAATCAGCAAAGTGGCCGGCCAAACCAGGCAGAGCGGCCGTGCAGTGTTTTGTGGAGTGGTCGTGCATATTGGCCAGTTCAAAATCCAAAATGGCGCCAAGGCTGAAGCGGCCGTGCAAGATTATAGTGCACGGCCGTGCACTTACTGTACCAGTTCATGGAAAGGCACCTTTTGAAGATGGCTGTTTGAAGAAACACAACCCTAGCATAGGATGCCTATTTAAAAGCCATTTGTATCAGTCAAAATATATCAGATTTTACATCTAAACACCTGAGATTACATAGCAAAAACTCTAGCAATACTTCATATATTTCTTGAAGATCAAACTTTTGTTCTTGGAGTTGTACTTGAAGTATTGAAGCAATAAAAGAATCGAAGTTATTTTCCAGCCTTGTCCTCATTACAAACAATAAGTTCTTCCATCTCCATCTCCATCTCTATCTTTATTTATATATTTATATTTGTTCTAGGCATAGCTAGCGAGTAATCCCCCATATTCTTGGGGTTGGAAACTCAAAATGTCTTTTATTCATCATCTTTTATAAAAGTGTTGTCATCTTCTCTTCATCTTAAACAATTTCTTTATATTAATCTCAAAATGACTTACATTTTGAAGACGTCCAACTTATATGATTCAGTTAATCGAGAGAAGTACCCAGCGGAGAATCTCGAGTAACAGAACCATATAAAGGAACTAGGTTTCATTGATCACGAGAGTAGTTCAATGGCCTAGGGATGTTCCTTGAATGAAAAATGCATTGATTTGCGAACTTTAATGGATTCTTGCTAATTATGGGCCATCGAGAGATAGGGCATAATTAGTGAATGATACAAACGCTACTTGCTTGATCACGATAAATAGTGTAGGCTTAACGTACCATCCTTGATTTCGATGAGTATGTATATTTTCAAAGACATGACTAAATGATGAATAATTGACTAAATGATTTCCAATCCCGAGAATGCTTCCATTTATAAGAGTTTTCTAAAGTATTTTCTGTGTATGTTCTATCATCTTCTCAAAACAAACTATATTTTTCCCAATCTCATTTATATTTCTTAGTAAAAACAAATTCATTCCAAAGTAAACCTTGTCCTCGTGAAATCGACACGTACTTGCACTCGCTATATTTCAATAGCCCGTGCGCTTGCGAAAATTAAAAAGACCGTTAGGTTTTCAACCAACAGTAGTGAGTTTCAAAAAATGGGTCATTTTGGTTAATAGTTTTGAAGGGTTGTTATTTTGGGATATATTTTTTTAAATGAAATATTTTGAGAAAAAAATCGTTTTGAGAGGAGAGGTTATAACCGCTGGTAACTGCTGTAGTAAGGGGATTCGTAGATTCAATCACAGCCGTTGTTTGTCTTTTTAAAAATCAAATCCTGACTGCTTTTTGTGTGATGGTTATTTTCCACCTCTATTGTAATATAGACTAGTACTCTCTAGCCCGTGCCAATGGCACAGGACAGTATGCCAAAAAGGAGAAAGAAGCCCCAAATCATATCTGTATAAAATGTAAATTTTTAGAACAATAACACTTCCTCCGTTCCATAATGGTTTTCCCACTTTTTTTCCTTATTACGAATGAAATTTGAGCAATAATTTTAAATTTATTTATTAGTCCAATAAAAATCTAAAACTTGTTATTGATAGTATTGTTGATGGTGTATCAATAATAATTTTTAGATTTGCATTTGTATAAATAAATCAACCTAAAATTATTGTTTAAAATTCATTTGTAGTAACGAAAAAAAAATGGGAAAATCATTTTGGGACTGAGGGATTAGGGGAAAAAACTCACA
Source organism: Adenophora triphylla var. japonica (assembly GCA_022495995.1). Taxonomy (NCBI): domain Eukaryota; kingdom Viridiplantae; phylum Streptophyta; class Magnoliopsida; order Asterales; family Campanulaceae; genus Adenophora; species Adenophora triphylla. The sequence goes on along the minus strand of JAFEMH010001968.1, from coordinate 104,746 downwards.
CCAAGCAATCACCACCTTCCTTATCTATCTCTCAATACACTTAGCAAGTGATTATTTACACTAATTTATCTCAATTCCTAAATGATAGCCTTAACTCATAGTAATTTAGCATGCACTACCTCACATTAAAACACAGGCATTTGTGTTTTCCTCACTAAACAACTATGGAGTAAACACTGGCACCTCCAAATTACCTGCTCTCTGCAATGGTGTAGTAAGCGTCTCTTTTACACGTAGAAACTGCCCTATAAATTAACACAATATAGTACGAAGTAAGTCATTTAGTTTAAGGATACTGCACAACTCAAATTTTTTTTCTTGATGACATATTTCACTAATAATTTAGCAGTACAAAATATGACAGGTCACTAAATCACTAATTTTAATTTTTATTGAAACATAAAGATGAAAAGTGCAAAATCATCCCATATAACTGTAAGAATGGCAAAAAAACTGAAAGCATTCAACATTAACACCACCCTTTGTTTACTCATTTTCAATTGGGCAGCACCATTTTTCTTAAATGGATCAGATTTTGTCAAAATGAAGGAAAATGTTATGCCAAAAGTTTCCATGAATTGGTGTAGGGTGATGCTTAATATAAGTGGAGTAAAACATTTGTTGGGGACAAATATACATATATATATGCATTGTTATTAGCAATTAGCAACTGAAACTTTAACAAAACTTTCGATCAGAGCTCAGTAAGTGAATTGATAAGTAAATGAGTTGAGCCTAAACAAAATATAGGTTCAACGAAATAAACGAATGAGAATATCTCTTCTCGTGATCCCTTCAGTTTCTAAAATCAGGAAACCTTGAACGCTTTACTTCAAACTAATCAATATGTAGGATTAGACATCTGTATATGCAATTGTTTCCATGTAATTTCGTTTTTTTTTAATAAGGAATCAAACATGGATAGAAGCCGAAAAAAGAACAAAGAGATTTTTTAGAAAGATATATAAATAGAAAACACAGAATTTCCACCATCACACTCCACACCCCCACAAAAATAAATAAATAAATTAAACTGATGAAACTAACAAACATCAAGATTAACAATTGGAAAGAACATAGAAGTGTTTTACCAAAAAAAAAACTTGTGTAGGTATGTATACGCATAAAAAGAGAAGGTGGAGATGCACCTGAATGAGTTTCCTTTTGGAAGATATCATTAATCTTTTTCTCCTACTCATACTCCTCCTCCGCAGACGTATGTTGAAGAAGATTTCTAGATATACTCTTCAGTGGCAATCGAGGGTTCCTGTGAAAAGAGAGAATCGAGGGTTATGCCAGCCGTAGAACCGACGCACATTGTAAATTTAAATATTTAAAATATTTAACTTCAAAACGCACTGCATACTACGCAATTCATGTGAGATGTAAGAAAAATAAAAGCACAACATGTAGCAAGGATAGAACAAAGAAAAAGTTTTTTGAGCAGCAGTTCTAAAATATTTAACTTCAAAACATACTGCATACTACATAATTCTTTTTTTAAATGTTCATTGATACGAAGGAAGAAATGTTCAATTTTTTTTACATAGAAAGAAATTCTACTTCTTTAAAAAAAATTCCTTCATTTCAAAAATGAATATTACTTTCGTCCCAAAATTAATACTACTTTCTATATAAAAAAAAATGAACATTGCTTCCTTCGTCTCAATGAGCATTTTAAAAAAGAATTATTTTTTGGGATGAAAGAAGTAATGTTCAATTTTTGGGACAAAAAAATGTAGTATTATTTTTTGATTATACATTTTGAGTCGAAAGTAATACTCCCTCCGTCCCACCAACATTGATACCAAATTTCTGGGCACGGGGATTAAGGAAAAGTAAGTGAGAGAAAAAGTGAAAGAAAATGTTGTGAGTATGAAGAATTAAATAGGAGAGAGAATGAGTGGGAGGAATAGTTAGGAGAGAGAATGTTGTGAGTGTAAAAGTGAAATAGGAGAGAGAATGAGTGGGGTAAATAGTGAAGATTCCTTTGCTATTTTGGGCAGTATCAGTTTTGGTGGGACGGACCAAAAAGGAAATAAGTATCAATTTTGGTGGGACGGAGGGAGTATTCTTTTTCGATATGAAGGAAATAATTTTTTTATAGTAGTACATTTTTTAAATAATTATTTTAGACGGAAAAAATAATATTTCTTTTAGTTTTCTTTATTAAAACATAATTTTTATATTTTTATTTTGTAATTTAAAGCGAGACTGAGAACGAATTAGTAATTTGGTTGTGTTCACACAGAAGAAAAGAAACTTAGAACTCGCTAATTGAATTAGCAATTTTTTAAGTAATTATTTTAGACGGAAAAAATAATATTTCTTTTAGTTTTCTTTATTAAAACATAATTTTTATATTTTTATTTTGTAATTTAAAGCGAGACGGAGAACGAATTAGTAATTTGGTTGTGTTCACACAGAAGAAAAGAAAATTAGAACTCGCTAATTCAATTAGCGAGTTAAAATTTATTTTTTAGTTTTCTTTATTAAAACATAATTTTTATATTTTTATTTTGTAATTTAAAGCGAGACAGAGAATGAATTAGTAATTTGGTTGTGTTCACACAGAAGAAAAGAAGTTTAGAACTCGCTAGCGAGTTCAAATTTATTTTTTAGTTTTCTTTAATAAAACATATTTTTTATATTTTTATTTTGTAATATAAAGCGAGACGGAAAATGAATTAGTAATGTGGTTGTGTTCACACGGGAGAAAAGAAACTTAGAACTCGCTAATTCAATTAGCGAGTTCAAATTTATTTCATTATTATTATTTTTTTAATATTAAAATTTAAACTCGCTAAATGGTTTAGCGAGTTTAAACGAAAAAAATTATAAACTCGATATACCGTGTAGCGAGTTTCAAAAAATGGGTCATTTTGGTCAATAGTTTTGAAGGATTGTTATTTTGAGATATATTTTTTTAAAATAGAATATTTTGAGAAAAAATCGTTTTGGGAGGAGAGGTCATAACTGCTGGTAACTGTTGTAGTAAGGGGATCCGTAGATTCAATCACAGCCGTTATTTGTCTTTTGCAAAATTAAATCTGAGCCACTTTTTGTGTGGCGGTTAGATCCCACCTCTATTGTAATATAGATTATTTTTTTCTAAGTTTTTAATGAATTTTTATTAAATTAATCACTAAGAAAATGCGAAATGGACGAAGTAACATGCATTATTAGTTCTTAGATCTTACTCTAACGTGCAGTCATTGAAGTTCCATATGTACGATCATATAACGTGATTATGAAAACTGGATGATAGCTACTGAGTTAGGCACGATGGCGAAAGCCATGTTGGCTCACTGGCCGTATGAATGTGGTGGGACAAGAGTTAAAGGAAAAATATATACTCCCTCCGTCCCGATAGAAGCGTCGCCATTTTAGGGGTGACACGCAAATTAAGGAAAAGTGTGGAAAGAAAAAATGATGTGAATGTAATTTGAAAATAGGAGAGAGAATTAGTGGAGGAAATAGTGAATTTAAAAAGTGTTGTGAGTGTAGAGGAGAGAGAATTAGTGGAGGGAATAGTGGATGGGTAATAGAATATTAATAAAATATTTCTTTTTTAGGAAAGAGTGACGCTTTAAACGGGACACCCTTTTGGGTAAAAAGTGACGCTTCGAATGGGACGGAGGGAGTACTCCCTTTGTCCCAATATTTAGTTCATCATTTTAGTTCGATACGCAAATTAAGGGTAAAAAAAATGTTGTGAGTGTAATAGTAAAATAGGAGAGAGAGAATGAGTGGAGGAAATAGTAAATTTGAAAAGTGTTGTGAGTGTAATAGTGAAATAGGAGAGAGAATAAGTGGCGAAAATAGTAAAGATTCTTTGTCAAAAAAGAAAAGGTAAAGCTTTAAATGAGACACTCAAAATAACAAAAGGTGAAGTAATTAATGGAACGGAGGGAGGGAGTATATTCTCTCCGATCCGATCCATTTATTAATTTTAATTCGACTTGACATGAGAATTATGAAACAGATGGAATACTACGATATATGACCGCTATTTTTGTGATAATAATTGAATTATGTGACTGAAATGTGTTAATTCAGTTACTTTTCTGATTGATTTTTTTCTTTGTCTTTGAATAATTATAATAATCAAATATTTATGATGTCTAATAATAATAATGGGCTTTCAAAAAAAAAATGTTAATAACTACTACTTCCTTCGTCCCATATCAATGGTTCTGAGATTGAATTTCACGTTTCTTAAGAAATTTAAAAAAAAAATAAAAAAATTATAAGTAGGTAGAAGATTAGAGGAAAGAGAATGTAAAAATTAAATGTGAGGTAAAGAATAGTAGTTAATGATTTGTTTTTTGTAAGTGGATAGAAGATTAGGGGAGAGAGAATGTAAAAGTTAAATGTGGGGTAGGAAATACTCCCTTCGTCCCTGCCCAAGCTTCACTTTTTGTCAAAATGGGTGTCCCGTTAAAAGCTTCACATTTCCTTTTTTGGCAAAGAATCTTTACTATTTTCTCCACTCATTTTCTCTCCTAATTCACTATTACACTCACAACACTTTTCAAATTTACTATTTCCTCCACTAATTCTCTCTCCTAATTCACTATTACAATCACAACATTTTTTCTTTCCACCTATTTTCTTAATTTGCGTGATTTAAATAAAATGTGCACCATGGGCCGGGACAGAGGGAGTAGTAGTTAATGATTGATTTTTTTTGTAAATATGTTAACATTATAAGGGTATAATGAATAGTATTTTTGTAAATATATTTAAATTATAAGAATAAAAATGTTTAAAATAATGTTCAAAACTTGTTATTTATGAAAGAAATTCTTGAAATAAGATGAACTAAAAGAAAAAAATAGGATCCTTAACTTAAAGTGGGACCGAAGGAGTACCGGTACGGGTACTGAGGGAGTACTTCTGTTTTCAGACCATGAGTTTCAATTTTCTTTCACTTCAAAAAAAAAAAAATGTTTCAATTTTCATTTTGTCATGTCTCAATTTAACTATTTTACTTTTCTTTATTTTCTTGGTAGATTTATTCAATATTATTTCAATCCAATATCCCTCTCCCGTTAACAACTCAACCATTTCTTACATCTTTTCCCTCCATTAAATACACCAATCCCATCACCTCCCTCACCTCACCCTTCTACTCTTACACCAACGCATTCCCACCGCCACTAACCACCCTGATGGGTTGCTGTGTCAGCATTGATAAAAAAATCCCACCTCCTCCCTCGTTTTCCAAATCAAGCAGGGCCGCCCCACCTCCATTGGACGACGAAGAAGAAACTGTCAAGGAAGTCCTCTCTGAAACTCCCATTCCCAAAATCCAACATGAACCCAAAAAAAATCCCCCCAGCCTCACCATTCACAAGATCCAACCACCTGTTAAGAATAATGACGACAAAAAACCCATTTCGGTTGATCCCATTCCCACTGATGAGGAGATTTCCGAAGAAGTCTCCGAGATCTGTAGTACTTTGAGCGAGACTGTCTCAACGACGACGTTTAACGAGAAGCGGGAAAATGATGTCAGCGGAGACGTCCGCCAAAGGTCACCGGCCAAGTATAGGAATATCCTCCGGTCGGGTTCCGGTGAACTAAGGAGAGAAAGGACGGTGGGTAAGTCCCCGGCTAGAGGGTCGGATCAGTCTCCGGCTAGAGGGTCAGATCAGTCTCCGGGTCGGCTAAGATCCGTGAATGGCCGAGAACGGCGTGTTGTTGCAGCACACGGAGGGAGCTCCATTCCCGTGCCGAGGTCTAGATCTCCGGCGAATCGTACGGGTGGCGGTGATGGTTCAAGGAACGGAGTCGGGCGGAGCCCGTCTGTGAGGAAGAGCGGGAAATCTCCGAGTAGAGTCGGATCGGACTTGAACCGGAGGGGGGAGGGAGGCAAGTGGGTTGAACCGACGACTACAAATGAATCACTTGAAAACCCGCTTGTGTCCCTCGAATGTTTTATCTTCCTTTAGAAAGATTATATTGGTAGGAGCTGTAATTTTGACAACATTTAGTGGTTAACTGTAAGGTAATTTTTTGAAACCGGTGTCCTTTATGTTGGTCGGTATTATATTATGAAAAACGGGTTTTACAATAATAGATGAAAAAACAGATTTTTCGTAATTATCAGTTTCAATATTATAAGACTAAAATTTATGTGAGAATACTATGATCCGTCTCATGGATGAGATGGGTCGGATCTATAACCCAAACCCCCGAATTAACCCCCCACAAACCCATCAATTCTCGCCGACTCTCCACTCCCACAACAAACCGCAGGTAGGGAGGTCAAATTATCAGTCCGAATTGAACAACAGCCGGTTGCGGAGGTCAAAGTCTCCGTCCTAATCGAACAACAGCCGGCGTCGGAGCCGTCTTTGCAGTCAAATTCTCCGTCCGACCAGTCTAGTGAGGTTTGAATGGATTTGAGCTAGTTGAGAACCAATTTTTCGGCAAGGAGACGAAGGAGGCAGATTGCTTATTTTAAGACTTTCTCTCTCCCAAATTCCCATTTCCCTCACCTACCTCTCTCTCTCTCTCTCTCTCTCTCTCTCTCTCTCCCTCTTCCAAAGCTCATATCTTCATCCCTCACACTAAATTCTCACACACACACACACACACACCACACTAAATTCTCTCTCTCACACAAACACGCACTAATTTATATACTTATTAGATTTAAAAAATTTATTTTAAATGATTATTTTATATTTATATATAATCATTTAAAAATTATAGTACAAAACATCTAATTATATACTTATGAGATTTAAAAATTTTAAATGATTATTTTATATTTATATATAATCATTTAAAAATTATAAATAATTATTAGTTGGTATTGCTATAAGTAATAGTACTACATTTGTGAAGTAATAGTGTTATTTTTTTTTTTTACTAATAATAGTTTTAGAAACTGTTTTCATTTTGAGTAATACTTCTCATTTTGTTTAAAAAAATAAGTAATAGTTGGTATTGCTATAGTAATAGTACTACACTTTCTGAAGTAATAGTGTTATTTTTTTTTAACTAATAATAGTTTTAGAAATTGTTTTCATTTTGAGTAATACTTCTCATTTGTTTAAGTAATAGTTGATATTACTATAAGTAATAGTACTACACTTGTGAAGTAATAGTGTTATTATTTTTTTTTTTACTAATAATAGTTTTAGGAACTGTTTTCATTTTGAGTAATACTTCTCATTTGTTTAAGTAATAGGTTGTATTGCTATAAGTAATAGTACTACACTTGTGAAGTAATAGTTTATTTTTTTTAACTAATAATAGTTTTAGGAACTGTTTTCATTTTGAGTAATACTTCTCATTTGTTTAAGTAATAGGTTGTATTGCTATAAGTAATAGTACTACACTTGTGAAGTAATAGTTTATTTTTTTTAACTAATAATAGTTTTAGGAACTGTTTTCATTTTGAGTTATACTTCTCATTTGTTTAAGTAATAGTTGGTATTGCTATAAGTAATAGTACTACACTTTCTGAAGTAATAGTGTTATTTTTTTTTTAAATAATAATAGTTTTAGAAACTGTTTTCATTTTGAGTAAATACTTCTCATTTTTTTAAGTAATAGTTGGTATAGCTGTTCTCATTGGGAGACCAGCTCTTTTCATTTTCCCACCCTTTTTCTCTTCTTTGCATCCTTTTCTTGAACCATTCTAAAAGTCCAACCCCGGCCCCTCCTTTACCTTTATCGTCTCTTCAGTTACATTTAAACAAACCCCCATCTGTTATCACCTGCAACACCAACCCTTCTCTCTCTCTTCCCCATTTCTTCTTCTATGTCTCTCTCTCCTCCTCCTCCTCACCATCAATCCCACTCAAGATTTTCTCGATCCTGTCGCCTTTTCTATTTTAATCGCTTTCAAATTTTTTTTCTTCAAATCTATTCAATCAATTCTCACCGGTTGACCATCGGAATTGAATAATTGATTGATTAACAATGCAGGAAGTAAGATACTGTGGCAAGAGCGGTACCCGTTTATTCGACCGGCGAGCACATTTTCGGCCTTGATCGTCGACTTCATCAAACGGTGGGAAGAAGCGTACAATTACATAGTAGTTGGCGGTGGAACGGCGGGGTGACCGTTGGCGGCGACGTTGTCCGAGGAACTACGGCGTGCTATGTCTTGGAGAGAGGCGGTGTGCCGTTTAATTACGTGAATGTAACTGACGCCGTTGAGAACAGGATGTGGTTGCGATTTGCGTTTACCAACTACGCTTCTTCTCCGTCGGGTCATGGGTCCGGGCTTCGGGTCATTCCGACCCGTCTCATCCATGAGACGAATATAGCTGTTCTCATGGGAGACCAGCTCATATTATAAAGTGTGTCAAATTTAAACATGCAATTATAAATATTTAAATCGGCAATTATAAATATTTAAATTGACATTTTTAACATTTGATAAATGAGAACTAGCTGTAGTGTTTTTTTTTTTTTTTTTGAAAGAAGAACTAGTTGTAGTGTTAAAAATTGCTGGTTGTAGTGTTAAATATTATCGATAGTAGTGTTAAAGTTTGCTTGTAGTGTAAAATAGTGTTGATGATAGTGTTGAAAATAATGTTAGTATTAGTGTTAAAAAGTACTCCCTCCGTCTCGGTCGAAGTGTCCCAAAATGGGTTTGGCGCGATAATTAAGGAAAGTGATGTAAGAAAGAGAAAAGTTTAAATGTTGTGAGTAAGAAAAATTAAATAGAAGAGAGAATGAGTGAGAGGAATAGTTAAGAGAGAGAATGTTGTGAGTGTAAAAGTAAAGTAGGAGAGAGAATGAATGGGTGAAATAGTGAAAAAACTTTTTTTTTTTTGGTATGAGACATTTTAAATGGGACGTCCAAAATAGAAAGTTGGGACACTTCGACCGATACGAAGGAAGTATTGGTTATAGTATTGAAAAATGTTAATTATATTGTTGAAAAATGACAGTGAGTATTGATAAGTTACGATTATTCATAAAATTTCTATCATCTATCTATATATAATAATAAGATAGTGGTAATTTTTTTGGCTTCGAGGGGTATTTTCGTCTTTTCAAGCGGTGGCAAAATTGCAATAACTAAGTCACAAATGCGATGTGGCAATAAGTTATTGGTTGTTTTTTTTTTTTTTTTAAACCAATTTGGACAAGTGTCGAATGGCGGAGGAGGGGTAATTCCGACTTTTCACTGGCGCGTGTGGCCCACGCGCCGACACACGCACGTTATCTCAGATTTTTCCTTTTTTTTTTTTTTTTAATTACCTTTAACACGTGGCAACAACCGATTGGCTGAATGAATTTTCAAAAAAAAAAATTATCCCATTTATTTGAGCTCAATTATTATATATTAAATTAATTTTTTTTTAATTTTTTTTTTCACCAAAATTCATAATTTTTTTTTCTCTTTAAATAGATACTTCTTTCATTTGATTTGGACAAAAAAAAATTTTATCTTTTTTAAATATAAATTTGTTAATTATCTTTTAGTAATTTTCAATTTCTTTTTCATGAAACTTAATTAAGTTTGAAGTATTTTTTTTAATTATAAATGATAATAAAAAAAATCCTCTTCTTTAAAATAATTTTTTTACACCATAATTCATAATTATTTTTCTCTTTAAATATAGACTCTTTCATTTGATTACCATAGCAGAAAAAAAAAATTTCTTTTTTAAATATAAATGTATTTTTATTAAGTGTGAAGTATTTATTTTTCTTATAAATAATAATAATAATAATAATAATAATATTAATAATAATAATTTTACTAATCATAAAAATAAAGAATCTAAAATAAAGTAAAGTGGTGGGGTATAGGACGATGAGTTGGGATGGTGTTTAATTTTATTAAACAATTTATTTAAAAGGTAAATAATTTTAAATATTGATATGTAATGCTGATAATACCAAGGTTCTAAAAAGCGCTAGGTGGATGCTAGGCGGCGGAGCCGGGCCTAGCGCCTAGGCGGGAACTTGTCGGGGACTAATCGGGATTAGTCGGGATTAGTCAGGACCTAGGCGGGGCTTAGAACTAGGCGTTGAAGAGGGGCCTAGGCGCCCTTAGGCGGGGTCTTTTAGAACAGAGGATAATACTGACCACTTTGATAAAGGAGAGAATTTATATATAATTTATATTTGTAAAATGTTTATTTCAAAATTTAGATTTATTTTATAAAACTAATACACAATAATAATAATCATTTTTTAAATTTATTTGTTATTTTTCGTTATCTATAAAATTCCCGATATTATTATGTATTACTTTAATTTGTTTATTTGTATGTATGTCTAATAATTTTAAAAAAAAATATGAAGATGAATTAAAATAATTGATAGAGGAGAGAATTTATGGATTGGTCATATAGGGGATGATGAATTTGGATTTGGGTTTGTATTTAATTAATGGGTGAATCACTTATTCATTATTTAATGTCTCATAATTGTCTGTAATAAACATTTTAAAGTGTATGATACTTTATTTTTCATTTCAGGATATTTTTATTATTGTTTTCCTCTTATGTCATGCCTATTAATAAAAGTCATGGTAGATATTTATCTTTTGTTGGTTTTTTTTTCTAATAGATACTATGTATAAAGAATCTAAAATAAAGTAAAAGTGGTTGGGTATAGGACGATGAGTTGGGATGGTGTTGAATTTTTTTAAACAAAATCATTGTGTATTTATAAAGTATATAGGGTTATTTAATATAATATATATATATATATATATATATATATATATATATATATATATATATATATATATATATGGAGGAGTGTGATGAATGTGAACTTTGGTTTCTATTTAATAAGTGGGATTGGGTTTGTTTTTTTTTTTTTTTTTTTTTTTTGTTCGATATACCAAACAATTTATTTCAAAGGTAAATGATTTTAAATATTGATATATAATGATGATAATCTTGACCACTTTGATGTTTGTACTAACAATATATTATTCAAGAAAATTTTCACAATATATAAAACAACTCGTTTTTCGGTTTGTTTTATTTTAATTTTCGTCTTTTGATCATGCAGTTTTGGTAACTCTGAAGCTTATTCTCGAAGTATTATTTGTTGTATACATTAAATGAAATGGGATATCGGTTGAAATAATAATAACAAAATAATGGGATATATGTAGAGATTAACGGGGGAGGAGGGTCAATTTACTCCCTTGCGTTGTTGGCTCTGTTCATATATATATATATATATATATATATATATATATATATATATATATATATATATATATATATATATATATATATATATATATATATATATATATATATATATATATATATATATATATATATATATATAATTTATATATAATTTATATTTGTAAAATGTTTATTTCAAAATTTAGATTTATTTTACAAAACTAATACACAATAATAATATTCGATTTTTAAAGTTATTTGTTAATTTTTGTTATTTATAAAATTTCCGATATTATTATGTATTACTTTAATTTGTTTATGTGTATGTATGTCTAATAATTTTAAAAAAAAAAATATATATGAAGATGAATTAAAATAATTGATAGAGGAGAGAATTTATGGATTGGTCATATAGGGGATGATGAATTTGGATTTGGGTTTGTATTTAATTAATGGGTGAATCACTTATTCATTATTTAATGTCTCATAATTGTCTGTAATAAATATTTTAAATTGTATGATAATTTATTTTTCATTTCACGATATTTTTATTATTGTTTTCCTCTTATGTTATGCTTATTAATAAAAGTCAAGGTAGATATTTATGTTTTGTTTATTTTTTTTTCTAATAGATACTATGTATTTTGCTATTCTCAATTATATTTAGCATTATCGAAATTTCACATTTCCAATGGTCCGAACATATTGATATGTAATGATGCACTTCCTTCCTCTTTCGACATTTGTACTGATAAAGTTGTCTTTTAAAGATGTGTTTCACAATATATAAAAATGTTTGTCCCATATAGTCATTTTATTTAATTTTCGTCTTTTTAAGCATTAATAACTACCTGCGCATCGCACCTGATATAACACTATATTTATTTTAATGACCTTCAATCTGATATTTTTACTGACAATATATTTTTCAAAGCTTTTTTTTTATAATATCTACAAACATCTCGATTTTCTTTTGTATTCGTTTAATTTTCAATCAGTTATTCGTTATTAACTGTCCGTGCATCGCACGGGGGTTAAACTAGTACCTTTAAAAATATAAAATGTTATCGCCCATTTTAAAAACACGTTTTATACTAAGCTAATTATAAACAGTTTTTTCAGAGATTTTGTGCATTTGTAAATAAAAAAAACAAAAAAAACAAAGAAGAAAGTCAAAAGTGACTTTTGGGGTAAAAAGATTTTGCGTAAATCTCAATAATGTCAGACTTACCTCTCTGCCCCGGCACACTGTCCCAATTGGATACTTGTACCCCAATTGGATACTTGTACACTCAATGCCATTACTGGAGGTTTGGTTTGGGCAAACCTTCGCTGCCTCATAATCATAGCAATGTCTAAGTAAATATGCACGGCGTACAAGCTTACAAAGCATGGTATTCTTTTTAAGATGATCTTTATCATAGTAGTTCATAGAGTATTGTACAAAAAAGAAAAAAAAAGTGAAGCTGTATTTTAGGGTCTAAAATTTGAGATTGTTCATATTTTGAGCTTTGATGTTTCATTTCGATTAATTTGGGGCAATGCCATCAAAACTTTGAAGCAATCGTTAAAAAAAAATTGTAAAGTCATCATGTGTCTAAGACATGCGATTTGACTGAGATTATATGAATTTATAATTATCAATTTATACATTATTGTCATATTTTAAATTGACAAAATCCTAACATTAGAATCCAATTTGTACCCTCAAAATTTAGACTCCAATTTAATATTGTCCTGAATTTACGAAAAAAAATAATTTCTAAGCTCCGCAAATATTTGTAAGAGCGTATTTTCGAAGAGGTGGACGGGAGAAGAAAAGATATTGATGGTAGTTGAATTATAGTGACATCACATTTAAATTTAATGTAATGAAATGAAATCTTAGCTGGTTTTGAATAAATTGGAAAGGAAATTGGAATTCTTGAATGGGATGGCAATAGTTTGGCATTATGACAGTTTAAAGTTTAAAAAGCTAGTCACAAGCAAACTGCTGAAAATCTCCTCAAAATGTCATCAATGATTTCGCTACAAAATGCTAGACAGTAAAATGACTGTTCTATCCCTTTGGGTTGTACTGGTTTAAAAGTTTAAAATTGTACTTAACACTAGTAATTTTTTGCCCGTGTCAATGGTACGATGATGACAGTATTAACGGTGGCAGTATGAAATTGATCGATCCTATAAAATATACGACGTAGTGTGTAGGGATGGCCAAACCGGACCGGAACCGGACCGGAACCGGAAAACCGGACCGGAACCGGCCCGGAAAAGCCTGGAACCGCCATGAACCGGGGAGAAAACCGGAATCGGGGTAACCGGAACCGGTTTGGAGGCGGGCCGGTTAAGGTTCACCAAATTGGTGAACCGGACCGGAAAAAGCCCGGAACCGGACAAAAATTTGTTGTTTTTCAATAGAACCGGCCCGGAACCGGACCGGAAAAGCCCGGAACCGGACCAAAACCGTGAGAAAACCGGAACCGGATAACCGGAACCGTGAGAAAAGCGGGCCGGTTAAGGTTCACCTCCTCGCCGAACCGGAACCGGCGGTTCAAGGCCCGGAACCGGACCGAATTTGGTCATCCCTAGTAGTGTGTGATTGAGAGATGGGAGAGAAGCCGATTTGCTGAATGCATGATTAAAGTTTACAATAACACCAAAAACACACATACAAAAATATTTATATAACAATGAATAAAGAATCTTAAAAGTATCAATGAAAAGAGCAAATCTTATAAATTTCACCAAAAATGCAAAGATTCCAATTACATTATACTAAAAAATTTATGACATTTAAGAACTTTAACAACAAAATGATGAGAAAAGGGCATCCCAAAGTAGAGACTGAAACTAAAAAAAAAAAAAACTTCAAACCACCAATGAATGGAACTTCAAAAGCCATATAAGTCAATTGATAATTACACATATGATCAATAGCAACGTAAGTGCAAACCATTCATTTTTTTGCGAAATACATCACCACATTTGTACTTAAAATAATACTCCCTCCGTCCCTAAATCCCTAAATGTTTATCTCATTTGACTTTTTAAACATTTTATGGTTACATTACAAGTTTTGAAAATTTAGTGATTTTGAAGCTTTAATTTTGGAAATGAGATTAACTTTTTGGGACAAAGAAAAAGGGAAAATGAGATAAACATTTAGGGACGGAAGGAGTATGAATTACCAATTGAACTTGAGTCAGATAAAAGTACAAACACCTAAGTGTATTAACAAAAAAAAAAAAAAAAAAAAAAAAAAAAAAAAGGGCTCCCAGAATCTATGCGCAACGTTACACCATATAAATGTCAATAATTCTGACTCCTGAGCAACTCCCATTCCCATCTCAGTTGTTAACGGCGTCATCGGTACCCAATTTTTCGACCTCTCCCTCTCTAAACTCCCCCATCCAGACATCTTTGTTGAGGGTCACCAAGGTTCCAACTCCTCTTTCATCGAAGATTAGGAATTGTAGATTCAACTCCGTTGGCCCTATAAAAATGTTCAGCAACTTTTCTTCGTTATCAACCCCTTTTTGATCCCCTATTTCGCCTGCCTTCAAAAAGCACGCAGCCGCACCACTGATTCGAGACCTTCCTTGCTCATACTTGATGCCCTTATATGGATTCATAGCCAACACTCTGCTGGTTATCGGCAGACTCCCCTATATTTTTTCAGTCCATTCCATTTGCTGAGTCCTTAGCCTCTTGATTCACACTGTTGCTCAATTCAGAAATATGTACCTTCAGTAGCTAATAGCTGTAAAATGAAATCGAAGGATTCTCAAGGGCCTTGCTTATCTGTTGTTCTGCTGAATCAATAGCATTTGAAATAGCCTTAAAATGCCACACACACAAAAGAGATATCAAATGCTTGTTTTTTTATATGTAATGAGCTTATGTTAGTGACATCTTTATGAGAGTCAAAGAAAATAATCACACATGAACCGCCTTGTAGAATCGTCAATAAGTGAGAAACCGTGAAAAAGTGAGTTTCAGATATATCAATAAACTCTCCATCCTACAATTGTTAAGTTCCGAGCATTAAACTTCCAAATAATAAAGAGGGAGAGAGGAGAGGGTAATAGAATATTCCCTTTGACCCAAAATGAATGTGAAAAGAAATTTTAAATTTGCTACTATTGATTAGGATCAAGTTTGAAAAGTTTTTGGACGTACATTTCGGGATGAAAAAGTAATAAGTAAGCCTCATTAAAATTAGCTATGAAAATGTAAAAAAGTTACTATATGTATATAAGGTCACTCGTTTCAAAAAAAAATGTCCTACTTAAAAAGTATTACCTTCGACTCGATTTAATGTTTTTAGTTTAATTTAGCATGAAGATTAAAAAAAATATTGTGAGTATAAAAAATAAAATAGGGAACAGCAAGTGGGTAGAGAGCTTTTCTTGTGAGAATGACAATTAGATCATTTTGTCCATTTTAAGTAATAAATTCACTAAAAACCTTAAAATGAGACATACTAAGATTAAAAAAAAAATTAAAAACCTTAAATTGGGACGGAGGGAGTAGTTAATTTGATTGACTGTTGGGGAATTTGACCCATAAGTTTCTTTTTGAATAAATCACTTTCTCTCAAATTCTTCATTAAATTAATTAAATTAAATGTCCCACAAGTTCTTATACAGTAGTATATTATCCTGCATGCAATATGCCTTATTTAAAAATTGTGATACAACCTTATCAATACCGCCTCATAACACCACCATTGCCCACTCCGGTGACCTGTTGCCGAAAATCAGTCGACAGCCCCCGGTCGCCACCTAATGTTGTATTATATTAAATACTAGCCTAAGCCCGTGTCCAAGGCCACGTTTTTTGTTTTTTTTTTATTTTTTTAATTAAAAAAAAAATTTAATTTTTATTTTTTTAAATTAATTTTTTTTTAAGGGCAAAATGGGAAAGGAACAAAATAGTGAGGGCAAAATGGTAAAACGCCCACTTGGTACTGTAGAGAGTACTGTAGCAAACCCAGGTATGATTTATAATATAGATTCAGTATTATATTTAGTATAAAGTATTATCAATTGTTATTTGGTATGTTTACAGAATAATAGTACAATATGTAAATAAATTTATGGGAGTTTATGATAAAAAAAAATTAAGAACTTGTGGGTAATATCCCTTAAATTTTAGAAATTTAGGAAAAGCCCATGAAATATTTACCCTTAATCATTCTGAAACCTGAACCCGAGTAAGGCCTGGTAGTCAAGGTTCTAAAAAGCGCTAGGCGGATGCTAGGCGGCGAAGCCGGGCCTAGCGCCTAGGCGGGGACTAGTCGGGGACTAATCGGAATTAGTCGGGATTAGTCAGGGCACTCAGGCGAACGGCCCAGGCGTTGGAGAGGCGCAGCGCCAGGTGGGCTCAGCGCCTAGGCGAGTGCTTTTAGAACAGAGCTGGTAGTGATGTTTAACCCAGTCCAGTGGACCAGGCTGAATTCCTCACATTCAAAAAATCATATTCCCTCCCTAAATAAGGACATTTGCAACAATATACTTGAGTACTTTCCATAACATACAACAAAACCAAAATCTTAGTCCATTTAGAATCGAATAACATAAATCATGATATGTCATCATGAAAAAATAATAATAAAAAAAAGTTAAAAGAAGAAATATGTGAAACAAAATTAAGAAAATGAAAAAAAGAGAAAAAGAAAACAAAAATAGTAATACTCCCTCCGTCCCAAAATGTTTGTCCCATTTGACTTTTTTGTTGAACTTTGACCACAAATATATGACAATTTAATTATGTTCATGAATGTCTAAAAATTTCTATTGATTCACCATTAATAATATTATCAACAACAACTTTTATAATTTCATGAACATGATTAATTTCTCATAAATTTGTGATCAAAGTTCAACAAAAAAGTCAAATGAAATAAATATTTTGGGAAGGAGGGAGTAATAAAAAAAAAATATAATATTTATAGGGGAAATGAATGAAAAGGAAAAAAAAGAAGGAAGACTTGGTACCTTCTAAAAAAAAATTAGACATTATTTTACGATAAAGTTTTTAAAAATTTGAATATTTATTTATAACCGGACAAAGGGAGTGTTTTGATACATACTCCCTCCGTCCCAGCTGAAGGTGCCCAATTTTGACATTACACGCAAATTAAGGAAATGGGTGGGGAAAAAAAATGTTGTGAGTGTAATTTGAAAATAGGAGAGAGAATGAGTGGAGAAAATAGTAAATTATAATGGTGATGTGAGTATTAAAATAATGTAGGAGAGAGAATGAGTGGAGGGAATAGTAAAGATTTTTTGTCAAAAAAGAAAAGTGAAAGCTTTTAACGAAACACCCAAAATGACAAGCTTCTACTGAGCCGGAGGGAGTATAACTGCAAAAACTAAAAATTTGAAAGTAAATAGTTAGAGTGTTTATGTAATTTTGCTACCGAGTGATTTTAAAAGTCAAATTTTTAAGATGTCATGAAAAATGGCTGCTTCCAAATTCCTTCCCCTGGCTTTCAAGTAGATGTGATCATTTGGGTAGAGTCTGGTTTCGAAACAGGACCGTATTCAAATCTTTAGATTTCGGTTTTCGGTTTCGATTACCGTATTCAAACTTTGTGATTTCGGTTTTCGGTTTCGATTACCGTATTCAAACCTTGTGATTTTGGTTTTCGTTTTTCGATTCCCCACTTCTGACAGTTTCATTTTATTTATTTATTCTTTTTCAATATTTTTTATTTTTTATAATTTTTCAACATTCAATGTAACTAAAAATAGTTTAGAAAAATTAATAGAATTTCAAAATCTTTAGATTTATAACAAAATAAATTTTAAAAAATTAGATCTTATAAAAAAATTATATTTTAAACTAATTTGGTTAGTTATTAATGAACATTCAGTAAGTTTATTAACTAAATAATAACAAAACAAGTTTTTTTTAAAATAAAAACTAACCATTATACGGTTTCTAGATCCACTGTTCTCAATTTTAAAACCGCCGATTCCCGGTTCTAAAAAAGGGGAAACCGTATTCGAACCATGGAACCGCCAATTACAGTTCTCATGGTTTCCGGTTCTTCCACGATTCCGATTATCCCGGTTCCCGGTTTTTTATGCCGGTTCTCACGGTTCCCGGTTATTTTTGAGCATGTCTACTTTCTAGTTTCAACTAAAAGAAAACAATTGACAGCCACATAAATAAGATTTGCAATAATCATACTTATAAAAAGGGAAGATTTGAACAACAGAAATGCGTTATGCTACAAAGGAAGCACCGGAGCAGCAGTTCATTCTCCGTGGGATATTCGAAATACCTTGACATGAACACTATATATACAGATACAATAGCCTACAGGAAAAAAGAGATTGCTATCTTTCTGACTACTTCAAATGCAAATTACAACCAGTTACTAATAACTGGTAGACTTAAATTAAACTCAGACCCCGCCAATCAGAGCGAGAAAGGAGTACCTGATTATAGAAATGCTTACCCCTTCAAATGGATATGAGAATTTCATTTTATTTTAATTTCAGTTTGACCTTGAGGTCATGTTTGAGATGAACTTTGGGAGAGGAAGATGATGATGGGAAGGCCACGGTAAACGCTCTTGTGGGCATGGCACTGGAGCTGGCTGAGCTATGAAGGTAGGCATGGCTTCTCCAGGCATCAATACTGAAACTTCTCTGGCTTTGCAGGGCACCTGAAAACATATTAGATGAAGCTGTTAATCCCAAGTACTCCCTCCGTCCCTAAATGAATGTAATGTCAATTTTCAAGATTTTTTTTTTTTCCCCAAAATGAATGTTCTTTTTGTAAAAAAACTCTGTCCTTCAATTATTTTTACCATTAGTCACTTTGTACTTGCAAAACTAAGAGTTTAGAAAGTGTATAACAAGAATATTTATGTATCTTTGCCATTTAATTGTCTAAGTGAACATTTTCAGAACGTCCCCTAAATGAAATTTAAACATTCATTTAGGAATGGAGGTAGTATATATAGTTTTGACTATAAATGGAAGTGAAATTAAAACAACTTTTAATCATAGATCACCATGGAAAGGCTTAGAAAGCACATTAATGACACACACACAAACACAAAAAGGGTAGCCCCCTCACAAGCTGTCTCTAAAGGCCTCTGGGAAAGATTAAATTTTTTCTTGGTCCAGTCAGCATTTTGTTTAGATGTGTTATTGTTTTATGGAAAAATGTAAGCTTTACTAACCATATGCAAGTGGTGCGGCAATAGCTACTAATTCTTGGGTTTCTTTTTGAAACTTATCAGGCAGTCCATTGACTTGAAGCAATAAGTTCAAATCTCAGAAAGAAGCTAAAACTTAAAAAGGTTAGGGTAAATTCATACTTAGCCAAGACATTGGGCTGTTCTCTCTGCACTCATCAGTAGATAGTTACTCATGTTTAGATGCTTAATTAAGGGCTTGAAGTTTGCTTGAGATTGTTTAGTTTTCTTTTTTTAAGGTTATAAATAGGAGGTAGTAGAGAGGAGTACGGCATCCAAAAAAATATAATTGAGTGTGTTCATTTGGGAGAGTACCAACCTCTATAATTTTTGGCTTCATTTAGGAGAGTTTCCAGCCTCTAGAATTGCTGGAAGAATTGGGATACCAACCTCTATAATTTTATAATTTTTGGCATTTCATTGTTCCGTAGGAGAGTTGCAGGAGAGCACCATAGTCTCTATTATTGTTGGTGTTTTTATGTTCCGCTGAATAAAACAATTAAGTACTTTCTTGGTTATTTCAGTAGTCTAGCATCAGCGTCTATCACCCCCCCCCCTCCCCCGTCCCAAAATGAATGTCTATTTTCTAGAAAATTGTCCCAAAATGAATGTATTTTCGGGGAAAAAATCATCCCTAAATGATTTTTTACCTACCCATTTTTTATTTTCATATTTCATTATATACTTAAAAGTTTAGAAAGTGAATAACAAGAATATTTATCCATCTTTACCATTAACTTTTATAAGTAAAGCATTTTCAGAATGACTATAAAAATGAAGAATCGACATTCATTTAGGGACGGGGAGATTATGTGGCAAGGAACATCACACAAATGAGATCAGCATAAGAAAGAAACAGAATTTATAGTTCACCTAAACCATTAATGCTTCCTATGGAGGCCATGCATGACCATTTTACCTAGAAGATTTCCTTCAATATAAAAATAGGCTAATTGCTGACAGTTCCCTTTTTTATGCAATCAAGCCACAATAATGTATAAGACACAAAAAACAAAGTCGCATTATTTTAATTTAAACATGCGGCACAACTTTGACAATTGCATTATCAACTAGGAATCGGTAACTGACAAGAAATTTCTGACTCGTTAATTGTTATAAAATGGTTAAAACCATTTTTTAAAAGGATAAATACAAACATTGTAGTTATGTGTGCAGTATTCAGTATGCAAAAAACAACACCTTCATTATTTGATCGCACCAAGCTACGAATATGTTTATTCACTGACTGACTTCACATGTGCAGATTTTTTGCATACAAAATCTTCACTGCATTCTGAAGTCGAGGTCCTTGGATTTTCCTATTTGGACTAGTTATGACAGATGTGACAAACCAGAAATTACATCCCCAAGTCCCTCCCTCAGAATCCCCTTTATTATTAAAAGTATGTCCCAAATTAAATGACCATTTTTGTCCCAAAATGAATGACCTTTAGAAACATTTCCTTTAAAAAAGTGTCCCTGAATGATTTTTTTTTCATAGTTCTACTTTTGCAAAACTAAAAGTTTGAAAGTGAATAGTAAGAATTTGTGTAACTTTTTCCTATTAAAAATCAACATTTTCGTAATGACCCTTGAATTCAAAATGGTCATTCATTTTGGGACGGAGGGAGTGTTTTTTTTTTTTGCATAAAATGGAAAGTTTGGGAGGAGATTTTTGTTGGGACATCGCAATAAGGAATAAGAGACTCTTATTTTGGGACGGATGGAGAACTTAACTCTATTGTTCAGAATCCCTTAATAGCTAAAGCATCATATAGTTTTACCATTCAAAATTTACATAAATGTAACATAAAAGTTGCATCCTTTTGAATAGGATCATCTAGTAGACCACAAAATTTCCCTTTAAACAAGATTATAATTCTATCAGACTAACATGATATATAGTGCCCCCTTTCCAATTAGTTTACATTCTGTTTCTGCCTTACATAGCATAAGTAAGCCCCATAGACTCTAATTTAAATACTTCTTACTCTAACTATTGGTCCGCCAGAATCTAGAGATGATTCAACTCAGCAGCTTTAAAGGTTTTATTCAGTTACCAAGATAGATACAAAGTAGTCAAAGCAAGAAGAAACGAAATAAACAAAGGCTTGACAACCAGCATGCTGTTGTGAAATTGGTGCTCTCCGTTTGCAATCAACACAAAGAAATTAACACACCCACACGTACAAGAAAGAAACAATCACACACAAGAACACAAGAGTTGTTTACCCGGTTCATTCACCAACTCGTGAACTACGTCCGGGGGCAATTGCCAAGCCAATATGTTATTAGTCTCTCTAATATGTTGCTACAATGTGTTCTAGGCCGAAATTATGCTTATATAGTTACAAGGAAACCCTAAATCTAATTCAAGAAGAGTTACAATCAAATAAGGAAACAAATCGAAGCCCGGAACTCGGCCATGCTTGAGGCGCCCGCCTCAAGCCCTCCATGCGGCCGCCTCGCGAAGGACAAACCAAGCCCAAAACTTCGGCCCTTGAGGCGCCCGCCTCGGCCATACCAGGCGCCCGCCTCGCGCTCCTCCCAGCCGTGCTCAGACTCCTTCTCCGTTTTGAATCCTCCTTTGATCTCACCAAAGACTCCTCCGACTTAGCCCCTTTTTTCCTTGTAGTTTAGGACTCCTAAACCAACAATCTCCCACCGGAGACTAAACTAACAAACATAGAATCACCCATCAACTCCCACCACGGAGTAAAGACCTTCGAACACATTTCCCCCTCATCCATATTGGCTTGACACTACCACACCTCTCCTCAAGTACTAAGGCGAGTTGAAACCAAGCGACGTTTCAACCTCCCCGTGTTAGATCGTTCTTGCCTCCCCAAATCAGCTTCTACCTTGATTTCTCCCCGCAAGTCTAACTTCGCCTTCTCCCTCCAGGACCCGCCTTTCTCATGATGCTTCCCCTTGAAACTCGGACACACCTTGTTTCTTGCATCGACTATTCTTGATGCGGAACCGCTCTGTTAGGGCCACTTGGACTTCCACACCACGTTGATCAACTTTGAGTCCTCCCCAACATACCGTTTCTTGATGTCTCCCCTTTTTACACCAACAGGCCGGTTCTTAAGCCTCTTGCTCCCACCGGAACGAAAACCGACATTGTAGGTAGAGTACAACGTCTTCCCCTTAACCCCGTGAGCCAACACCTTAGCCCCTTTTGTGACTTCCCAAGACCCGCTGATGAAAGAAACACCATACCCTTCACTGTCAAGTTGTCCCACAGAAATCACTCTCCTCCTCAAATCCGGAACATGCATCACGTCGTGTAGTTGTAAAACAGCCCCATTAGGTGTCTTCATCATTACATCCCCCTTACCTTTGATCTTCAATGGTTGACCATCACCAAGATAGAGAACCCCAAAAATCTCTAGGTTTTGTAACGCCTCATTGATTCCGCATCCCCACTAGCATGACAAGAAGCTCGAGAATCCAACACCCAATCTTCACCCGATTGCTCCTCCCCAGGATTAATACATCACCACCATCATCCACCACGTGCGCACCACCACTTTTTCCGGACAATCATAAGCGATGTGCCCCAATTCACCACAATTGTAGCACTTGACCTTTTTCCCCTTAGGTCCGCCCCTTTTTCTCTCCACCCTAAGTGCGGCCCCATCTACGGACGATTCTCCCCTTTTCTCCTTCCTTCGCAACTCCTCTTGCGGGACGAGATCTCTAACCTCCGTATACACCAATGCCGTTTCGACGTACTAATCGTTGTGACGGTAACCTCCCAACTATCGTGCAAAAGATTTTAGAAGAAAACAAGCTAGCACTTCATCGGAGAAAGTAATATCAACACTTTTCAATTGGTCCACCATACCTTTGAAATTGCCGATATGACTGCATTGTGCGCCCCTCGACATCTTCGCATTCGCAAACCTCTTTATCAAATGCACCTTATTGATATTCGACGGCTTCTCATACATGTCCGACGGCGTTTGTAGCAACTCCACCGTTGTCTTGGCCTCATAGCGTTCCGTGCAACGTCGTCGGTTAGTGGCACTCCTTACCGCTCCTAACGCCTTCCGATCCAACACCTCCCAATCCCCTTGTGACATGTCTTCGGGCTTCTCCTTGAGGGCTTATGAAGATCCTTACAATAAAGGTAGTCTTCAATCCTTGTCTTCCAAAACGTGAAATTCACACATTTGAATTTCTCGATATGGTTCTTCATCTTGGCTGCTTCACCAAAAAATCCCCAAGAACGCGATTCAAAATTAATCAACTAATGAAAGAATTTTGAATCCACCAAACCAAAGCTCTGATACCAGTTGTTGTGAAATTGGTGCTCTCCGTTTGCAATCAACACAAAGAAATTAACACACCCACACGTACAAGAAAGAAACAATCACACACAAGAACACAAGAGTTGTTTACCCGGTTCATTCACCAACTCGTGAACTACGTCCGGGGGCAATTGCCAAGCCAATATGTTATTAGTCTCTCTAATATGTTGCTACAATGTGTTCTAGGCCGAAATTATGCTTATATAGTTACAAGGAAACCCTAAATCTAATTCAAGAAGAGTTACAATCAAATAAGGAAACAAATCGAAGCCCGGAACTCGGCCATGCTTGAGGCGCCCGCCTCAAGCCCTCCATGCGGCCGCCTCGCGAAGGACAAACCAAGCCCAAAACTTCGGCCCTTGAGGCGCCCGCCTCGGCCATACCAGGCGCCCGCCTCGCGCTCCTCCCAGCCGTGCTCAGACTCCTTCTCCGTTTTGAATCCTCCTTTGATCTCACCAAAGACTCCTCCGACTTAGCCCCTTTTTTCCTTGTAGTTTAGGACTCCTAAACCAACACATGCCTCAAACCCAAATGCTGGCCACGAGATGATGCTGGAGGCATCATAAAGAATGGCAGTGATGGGCCAAACACATACAATGTCGTATTGGTGGTCTAATCACCAAATTTTGCAATAGCTACATGCAGCAGACATATAGTCCCTCAAGTCTTTAATGGAGAGTTGGGGACCAAGAAAACAGCTAGCATTTTCATGGGGTACATGGGCCATTGTCTCAGGTAATCATATTCAAGAAAAGTGTAGAGTTATAATACATAAAACCAAGGGGGAGCATCCACATGCTATAAAAAAATAAAAAAAATCACAATGCTATTTAATGCTACATATTCTTTTTCATAGTATAAATTAAACAATTCTTTCGGACCCATATCCGTATTCCATTACCAGATTCCGAAATTTGGGCACTCCCCAAGTGGAAAATGGAACCCCTTAATTAAAATTTAAAGTAAATATATATACCAAAGTTCACTACAAAGAAACTGACAATTTCAATTTCAAAACAAGCTACTCCCTCCGTCCCAAGATGATTTTTTTTTTTTTTTTGTGTGTGATTCATTTTGGGACAGAGGTATAAATGTTTTTAACATGAAAATTTCACTTAGCTTATGCATTTGTTTTTGACTTAAATGAATCTTCAGTCAACATTCTACTTAACAGAATAATCTTAAATTCATGTTCATAGTCATAGCCATATTCATGTAAGAAAGTTTTATCCAGCCTTCCCCATTTATCCAGGAGGTCAGTGCTAGAAAAAAAGTATCCTGCTATATAGGCCCCCCATACATAGGACAGATATGAAAGATCAGACAGAAATATGCAGAGGGGAACAAGCATGGTCAGTCTTCTTCAAAAGAGAGGGCCATATGAAAGCTCTCAAACAAAGACTACTCAAAAATCACTTTTGGCAATTAACTATACAGTGACCCTAAAAGAGAATAGCAATATTGAAAAGAAAATACAGAAGCTTTATAAAAGTTTCAAAACCCCATCAAGAATAACATTTTTGGAGAGAATTTGCCTAATCCATAACCCCAATTGAAAGTTAGTATTTCCTTATCAAATTGTTTTAGGTATAATAGTGGAGAATGTTAGCATAAAAGTAAAATAAAGAAATCTAAAAAGTGAAAGATGAACCAATGAATGACAAGAACAGCTCAAAATAAACACAAGTCACTTAATATAATTAACAGTAAAACATTATTGTAGTCGTATTAAAATATAAAAACAAGGAAATACAGAATATAGAAAAAGCAATAACTTTATGTCAGACAAACAATCATCACAACCTGCATCACCAAGACTATAATCCAAACTTCATAATAAACCCATGTAAACTTTAAGAGAAAAAAAAAAAGTTTACAAAAAAATAATAAAAAAACAATTGGTTAAAGAAATTATGAACAAATCGTTTAGTTTGACACAAGCTAGAATTGTTGGGAAACAAAATTAGGATATTTATTTGGTAAAAAAAATGAAACCGGGAAATCATTTTCACAAACACATTATGAGCAATATGAAGAAGGAAAGGGGGCACATGATTTAATTGATACTCACTTTGGGGGAAGGATAAGCAAGCTTGCCATTGAAACCCAATTGAGACTCAATGTCAGAACCACGATTCCGCCCACCGGACGGCGACAACGCCGGCGAAGTTGTTCTGAGGAACCTCTCAAAAATGGCCATAACAAGAAACATGGAGATAAGTATGGCAGTAGCAACAAACCCAAAAGAAATGGCGTTAACAGAGTTATCAAAATGTCTCCAGTGATCATCTCTTTGAATATACAATGGCGCTTCAGTTGGTGACAAACCCTGTCCCATTTTCACCTCTATCTAAGTTCTTGGAACGCAGAAAAAAAAGTCAGTTATGGCAGTTTGGAAATGGAAGGATTCTTACGCCATTATCAAAGTAAATTCAGAGAGAGAGAGAGAAGGGAGAGCATGTGAAGAGTGAGCTTTACAGAACTGGGTGACCAGAGGTTGAAAAAAAGAGGCTTTGGGATTTGGGGGAGTCTACCCTGTAGAAATAGAGAGAGAAAAGGGTGAGTGAGTATTGTGATTTGGGGAACTGGAAATAGCAATTTCGTGCGTGTATTTTGGAATTTAATGGAGGTTTTACAAATTCCTCGGTATTGCAGGAGGGAGGGAGGGAGGGAGGGAGGGAGGAAGGAAGAAAGGAGTGAGATTACTTTTACTTATACTTCCTCTTTTCATATTACCTTACCTATATTTTGCTATTTTAAACGTCTCACTTTTAAAAAGAAAATTTTTTAATACTTCTTTATTCATTTATTTATGGGATCCACTTATCATACTCACAACACTTTTCAAATTTACTATTATCTCCACTCATTCTCTCTCATACCCACTCACAACTCCTACTTTACTAACATTATTTCTTATTTTTCGTTCTCAACAATAAATGAATAAGCTATTATGGAACGAAGAAAATATCACTTTTGTTTTGCCACTTTACCATGTATCTAGTTTAATACCAGTTCATTAAACATAGGGGTGTAAATGGTTCGATTTGATTTGATTTGGACAAATTTAGAGACCAAACTGCTAATACTCGATTTGGAGAAATCCCAAACCAAATTGAACCATGAAAAATTTCAAATCGAACCGAACCGAACCGAACCACCTCAGTTTGGTTCGGTTCGATCTCAAACCGCGGTTCCATTAAGCGGTTCAGATCGCGGTCTGAACCGTGGTCAAAACCGCGGTTCAAACCGGTCCAAACCTGTCCAAACTCCAAAGTCCAAATGTTCCTCCTTCCCTATATTAATACTAGTAAAATGAAATGGAATTGTAATATGACCTGGACTGGAAGAGTAATCAAGAATGCCTAAACTGATTGGAACTGGGAGTGAGGCGGATGAAAGGGAGGCGAAGGAAACGAAGAGTGAGAAAGGAGGCGTTGGGGGAGTGGGGTGCCGTTGAGGAACGAAGGCGCCGTTGAGGAACGAAAGGAAATGGATTTGGACTGGAGAAATGAAAATTGAAAAGGGAAAGGGAGGGTTAGGTATTTTAGATTAGGGTTTGAAAGATCCAAGGGTGGAAATAAAATCAAAATAATCAACGGTTAAGAATCAATGGTTTGGTGGTTCAGCTTGATGGTTCGGTTTGGCGGTTCAGCTCGGTGGTTCGGTTTGGCGGTTCAGCTCGAAATGGTTTGGTTCGGTTTGGTTCGGTTTGGTTTGGTTCGGTTTGGAGGAGTCAGACCGCAAACCAAACCGAGCCGCATGGTTTATAAATTTTTGGAACCCGAGCTGAACCGTTAATCGTTAAAAACCAAACCGAACCGAGCTGAACCGCATGATTCGGTCTCAAACCGCGGTTTGAACCGAACCGCTGACACCCCTAATTAAACATACGGCTAAAAATAATTGACAAATAAAATGAACTAAACTATAAGAATTAGAGAATTGTTATTTATTCCCGCAATATTACTGAATACCCCGCAATACTATGTCTACCCAACATTTAAAACTAGTCACACCACCACTCTCCCTATTTTATCTCTTTCTAGCCCTAACGCCTCCCGTTTTCCTCCATCAGCACTGACCACCCTCTCCTAAGAACCCAAGTTTCAAGATATAGCAAGACGGAGGGTCGGTGAACCCCATTGATTCCGATCAAGGTTCTCAAATATCCGGCGAATTCCTCTTGTCTCTGTCCAATATACTCTGGTCTACATTTAGATCGCAACTGTAATTTTGGCAATCTTCTTAAGGCCAAAATCTGAATTGTGAAGTGGTTGCTGGGTTTGAATTGAAATCAATGATTCTCTGGCCAAACAAATTTTGCTGCAATTTGGACTTGAAACAGAGGTAACATAGGGAATCCACTCCTGTGAAATTAAACCGAGGTGCTATGTTTTGAATCGTGCAAATCCTTCTTCTTCATCCATTTTTTCCGGCCAACTTCGACGAATATGTTTCGGCGAGACATTTTTTTGGGCCAACTTCATTGATGAGCGTTGTGTGGGTCTTTGGCTAGAAAGGGATAAAATAGGGAGAGTGATAGTGTGACTAGTGTTGAATGTTGGGTAGACTTAGTATTGCGGGGGTATTCAGTAATGTTGCGGAGATAAATAACAATTCTCTAAGAATTATTGTAACTATAAAAGTTAATTTAGAAAATTATTTTTTTAAATAAAGTTTATTAAACAAAAATATATACTGAAATTAATAATAAACAAATACAAATTTTAAAAAATTTACATATACACAATATTTATGATTTCATTCACATTGTTCCTCTACATATTAAAATTATCAATCGAGTACGGTTGGTTATCATAGATAAAATATACTCGTATAACTTACCACAACTGAAAATATTTTTTTTTAGAAACAAATAACATTATTGATTGCACATTATCTTTGTTGATTGTCATTACGTTTGATATAATCAACAGAAACTGTCATGGTAGTACAACTATCTTTTCAAAAAAGGAAAAAAAATGACTACTAACAATTAAGCCCAATATTTCACCTTTTTAGGTCTACAAACATACTCCTACATTAATATATTTATTTCATAATGCTCCATCCGTTTCTAAAATCAATGTCCACTTATTATAAAATTATGTCCTAAATATTCACTTTCTATACAAAAAGTATTGTAATTTATGTGCAAATAATAATAATAATATAGTAGTATTTTATTCAAGTCGAAATAAACTACGATATTTGAAAATTAAAATATACTTTTTGTTAAACTCGTGAAAAGTCAAAAAAAAATGACAATTAGTTTGGGCTAGAGAGTAGTAACTATTACAAAAATATTAGTATTATTTAACTAAATATTGATGAAAACAAATAAATTAATTTTTAAATAATAAATTTAGTATTTGTGAGATTATAAGAAAGTACTCCCTTCGTCCATTTACTTATTTCACACTTTCTATTTTGGACATCCAAATACATATTTCACACTTTATTTTTTACCTAAAATGGAAACTTTATATTATTAAAATATTAACCCTACCCCACTCATTCTCTCGCCTACATTATTTTAATACTCACAACACCATTATAATTTACTATTCCCTCCACTCATTCTCTCTCCTATTTTACTTTCACACTCACAACACTTTCAATATAATACTACCTCCTTAATAACCGTGTAAACAGTAATTGTGAAGCATGTAAATGGACGGAGGGAGTATATAAGAAAAAAGGCAAATTTATTATTTTAATTGAGACTAAATATTAAAAATTAAAAAGAAATATAATCATTATATACAAGTGAATAAATATTTATTAGTTGTAAGTTTTTTAGAAAAGAATAAGTTGTAACACATAAAAATAAAATATAAAAAATGTGAGATTAAAATACAATGAAATAATATGACAAAAAATAAGAATTTTATTTATCAACAACTTTTCTCTTTTATTCATATAACTGCTTTGTAGAGAGAGAGAGCTTGAGAGAGAGAGAGAGAGTGTGTTAGAAAGAGAATGACAGTGGGGACTGGGAAGAGAGAGAGAGTATTAAATTGCTATTCAGAATGAACAATACATAATTAATTGATATTAATTATTTTCGGTTATCAAGGTTGTCAAGGGTATTTTTTGAAGTATTTATATGAGTATTTTCGATAACTGCTACTATTAGATATTAGGGAGAATGTACCTAGTCTCAATTTTGTATATGTGAGAGTTTTGTAGGGAAAATGATCTATTGACTTCAGCCATTATATAGTAAATAGATAGACGTGATCGAACAGATATGTATCAATAATAATTTTATTATATGATATTAGCTCTAATAATTTGTAATCATATTTACTTGAGTTTGTCTTATAAAAAAAACATGTTTTTTTTATAAATTTAAGGAAAAATCATTTTTACACTGACACTTAATAACATATGCACTGACACTCTTCACACTGACACTTTTATACCATACACTGACACTCTTTATACTTGCACTTAATATATATGCACTGACACTTTTTACACTGGTACTTTGTTACACTAACACTGGCACTTTGTTACACTAATACTGACACTTTTTTACACTGACACTTAATATATATGCACTGACACTCTTTACACTGGCACTTTGTTACACTAACACTGACACTTTATTATACTGGCACTTTGTTACACTAACACTGGCATTAGCGGAAAAAACAAAACACGTTTTTTCTAAGCTTAAGGAAAAAAACGCATTTTTTTAAAAATTTTGGCTATTTAGAAAAAGATATCAATTTTTTAAAACAAAACTTTACTTTTACAACGTCATATTTTGAAACAAATTATAAATAAATTTTACTAGTCAATCCTAATGTTTAAATATATATCAAATTTTTTCTTAAGGTTTGGTTCATTTCACTTTTTATCTTTTGTCAAGTTATAGGAGGAATTTCACTCCAAAACTTCCTTACAATAATCGACTAAAATATCCTTATATTAATTGATTTAATGATGTTACTATAACCGCCAAACAAATTATTACTTAATCCATTTAGAGTAGGTCTTATGGAAAACTAATTTTCTCAAAATATTATGGAAAAATTAGTTTTCAACATTGTTCATCCATCTTATTAGTTAGGGTTAGTGTTTAAAAACTAGTTTTTTCTTATGTTATGAAAAAACTAGTTTTTCATAAGATTTTGGCATCCATTTAAAGCTTTAAACATCAATTCTCTTTTTCTCTCTTTTACCTATTAGTGTTATCAATGTTGGTTTCAAACTATTAATTATATCAACATTTTCAATTTATAAAATAAAGAAAATTAAATAACATAATAACATATATATGCAGATTCACTAAAATTCAATTGACAACTAAATTTAACATTTCAATGGAAAATGAAAAAAAAAAGTGACATGCTTTCTTTTAGATTTTTTATTATTATTGTGCATAAAATATTTTTTTTTAATCATGACTCATCCTATCAGATTATAAAATTAAAATTTAAAGAATATAAAATAAATAATGACTTTTAAAAGTTATTTATTTTAAAAGTAAGATAAATTTAAGGTCAATTATGTCAAAGACATTGATTATGCCAAAATCTTGTAAAAAAATTAGTTTTTTGTAACATAAGAAAAAAAATTAGTTTTAAAGCACAAAGTCTAATTAATAAGAGTGATGAACGGTCTGAAAACTAATTTTTTTATAACATTTTGAAAAAAACTAATTTTTTACAAGAGTTACTCCTTGATTAAAATTTTGATAAATGTGGTAGGTAACACAAGAAATATAGTGACAATATCTCTTTCCATTGAAAAAACTATCATTAAATTTTCATTTAGACTTACCATTTAAGCCCAAGCTGGCATAGGGAAAAAGAGATTTTTTTTTTTCAAAATATAGCTTTTTAAAATTTTAAATATCAAAATAGCATTCATGAAAACTTATGTACCATAATAGCACTTTTTTGGAGTTTCGAGTTTATCAAAACCGAGATTAAATTTAAAGCCGAATTTGTCACTACCGGGACCAAAGGGGGCGATCGCACCTCATCGAGACCAAAGGGGGCGATCGCACCTCAAGAGGGGCGACCGCAACAAAGAGAAAAAAAGGCCTACGTTGTTTGATCGAAGGTGGGTGACTTGTTTGGGTTAAGGAAAGTTTAGGAACAGTATTGTTCCTTTGTCTCGCGTTATAAATACACCAACTTTTATTTTGTTGACTTTTCGATTTTTTTTTTAAAGTCATTCAACATTTTTAAAATACTATATTTATAATTTTTTAATATCATAATCAAATTGTATTTAAATGTTTTTTACTAAAAAATAACAAGTATTTTAAAACTGACCAGAAAAAAAATCTATACTTATTATAAATTTTTACAGTTGTAATAATATATATATTCCTTTCGTCTCACTAAAAAACACAAATTTCTATTTTGAGTGTTACATTTGTTTAAAAGGCACACTCTCAAGTATAATAACTATTCACTTATAACTTTCTACCCCATTTTCTCTCTTATATCTCATATTTTTCATACTCACAACGCTTAATGCACTAAACATTTTTTTTTTAATTTTTGTGCAAAGTTAATTTTGTATTTCTTAAAATAAGAAGGAGAATATATATATATATATATATATATATATATATATATATATATATATATATATATATATATATATATATATATATATATATATATATACTCCTCCGTTCAAGTACATACTTCACGGTTACTGTTTACGCGTGGATTAAGGAAAAAAATAATGATATAATGTTGTGAGTGTAAAAGTAAAATAGGAGAGAGAATGAGTGGAGGGAATAGTAAATTATAATGGTGTTGTGAGTATTAAAATAATGTAGGAGACAAAGTGTGAAGTATGTAATTTGACGCCCAAAATAAAAAGTGTGAAGTATGTAACTGGACAGAGGGAGTATATATATATATATATATACTAGTACATATGCCCGTGTCCAAGGACACGGGTGTGTATTTTTTTTTTTTTCAAATTAATTTTTTTTTAATTTAAAAAAAAAATAAAAAATCAGTTACTTAATTAATTTAAGTTAACCCTCCTAAAGCCCACTCTTAGCTCAAACCCAAAGTCTTAGCCCAAACCCAAAGTCTTAGCACAAATTAAGGGCAAAATAGGAAACAGACTAAATAGTGAGGGCAAAATAGGGAAAAACCCCTCCGAAACTGTTCATAGAACTGTTCACGGAGGGGTTTAATTTATACTATATATATATATATATATATATATATATATATATATATATATATATACTCCCTCCGTCCCACCCGAATTTGAACAAAGTTACTTTACACGGAGATTAAGGAAAAGGTAAATGTTGTGAGTGTAATTTAAAAATAGGAGAGAGAATGAGTGGAGGGAATAGTAAATTATAATGGTGTTGTGAGTATTAAAATAATGTAGGAGAGAGAATGAGTGGAGAGAATAGTGATTTAAGGTTTCCATTTTGGGCCGTCCAAATTCGGATGGGACGCCCAAAAAGGAAATTTGTCCAAATTCGGGTGGGACGGAGGGAGTATATAATAAATGCTTAAATTTGAGTAATTTGTCTACAAAGACTAGAGTCGTCAAGTTGGGACGGTCCCGTCGGGACGTCCCGTCCTGTAATAGATTTGGGACGGGATGGGACGAAGTATTTTAGTCCCGTCCCGTTTCGTCTCGTTCCCGTCGCGGGACAACATGGTGCGATCTCGCCCGTCCCGTTCCCGTTCCGCATATCTCAAGCCATATAATCCACGAGCATCCAGCTTCACTGTGTGGTAAAAGAAAGTCGTGGGGCGTTAAACTCTGTTCTTCAAATAATTCACGAGCTCTCACCTAAGGTTCTGGTCCTTGTTGAGCAGGTTTCAAGCCATAATGGACCCTTTTTCCTGGGAAGATTTATGGAAGCACTGCATTACTACTCTGCTATATTTGACTCCCTTGATGCCATGCTGCCAAAGTATGACACAAAGCGTGCCAAGATAGAGCAGTTTTACTTCGCAGAAGAGATTAAGAACATTGTGTGTTTCGAGGGGCCGGAAGGGTCGAAAGGCATGAGAGGGTGGACCAGGCGCAGAGAACGAAAGGGGTAAGGTGGTTCCGGGATGTACCTACAAAGATGATGGTTCAGGCAAAACAATGGCTCGGGAACCTCGAGCTATGTGAGGGCTATACCATTGTTGAAGAGAAGGGTTGCTTGGTTCTTGGGTGGAAATCAAAACCCATTGTCGCTGCATCTTGTTGGAAATGCTGAATACCACCCCCCCTCCCAATAACAATAATAACAATAATAATAATAATAATAATAATAATAATAATAATAATAATAATAATAATAATAATAATAATAATAATAATAATAATAAATAAATAAATAAAAATCATGTCTCGAGTGCCATAGTAAGATCACATGTTTTGCTGCCAATGAAACAATCAAACTTCCAGGTTCTTAAGGGTCGTGGGGTATTATGCAATTTCGATCAAGTTTTTGAATAAGACACATCTATTACAAAATTTCAACCTATTTTCTGTTCTAAAATGCTTGATTTTGACTTTCGTCGGCCTTGACGTCAAGTCAACGCTTATCCCTCCTAGTCAACGGGTCCCGCATGGGTTCCGCGGGATCCCGCGTCCCGCAAATGAGACGGGATGGGACGGAGTATTTTAGTCCCGTCCCATTTTGTCCCGTATCGTCTCGTTTCCGTCGTGGGACAACATAATTTTATCCCGTTCCGTCCTGTATTTCCGAATTGACAGCTCTAACAAAGACAAAGACCCTACCTCCTTAATGGAGAAAATATAGAGTATATAATAAACACTTAAATTTGAGTAATTGGTCTACAAAGGCAAAGACCCTACCTCCTTAATGGATAGGATAGTTTGATCAAATTTAAGTATTTATTATATATATATGTATTTTCTCCTTCTTATTTTAAAAAATACAAAATTAACTTTGCACAAAAAAAAAAAGTTTAGTGCATTAAGCCTTGTGAGTATAAAAAATGAGATAAAAGAGAGAAAATGGGATAGAAAGTAATAAGTGAAGTAGTTATTATAATTGAGAGGGAGCCTTTTAAACAAACGTAACACTCAAAATAGAAATTTGTGTTTTTTCAGTGAGACAAAAGAAATATATATATATATTATTACAACTATAAAAAATTATAATAAGTATAGCTTTTTTTTTCTGATCAATTTTAAAACACTTGTTATTTTTTAGTAAAAAATATTTAAATACAATTTGATTATGATATTAATAAATTATAAATATAGTATTTTAAAAATGTCAGATGACTTAAAAAAAAAAAAATTGAAAAGTCAACAAAATTGGGTGTATTTATAACGCGAGACGAAGAAACAATACTATTCCTAAACTTTCCTTAACCCAAACAACCCAAACAAGTCACCCACCTTCAGTCAAACAAGTAGCCTTTTTTTTCTCTTCTGTGCGGTCACCCCTCTTGAGGTGCGATTGCCTCCTTTGGTCCCGGTAGTGACAAACCCGGTTTTAAATTTAATCCCAATTTTAATAAACTCGAAACTCCAAAAAGTGTTATTATGGTACATAAATTTTCGTGAATGTTATTTTGGTATTTAAAATTTTAAAAAGCTATATTTTGAGTCAAAAACTTATAAAAAACGCGTTT
Organism: Adenophora triphylla var. japonica; assembly: GCA_022495995.1. Taxonomy (NCBI): domain Eukaryota; kingdom Viridiplantae; phylum Streptophyta; class Magnoliopsida; order Asterales; family Campanulaceae; genus Adenophora; species Adenophora triphylla. Next base: position 69,459 of record JAFEMH010001968.1, on the reverse strand, counting down.
TTTGTTAACTTAACAAAAAACGTGTTTTACCGTCTTCCTAATAACAACACACAGTTACGTAACCTCTCTCTCTCCTCTCTCTCTCTATACGCAAAGGGGAAGATCGCGTCTTCTTCGTCTCCGGCAACCCCAATTGCAATCGCCCTCACCGTCTTCTCCTTCTCCGGCAACACCAATCCCCTCTTCGATCCCAGAAACCAACCGGCGGCAGACAACACATAACCGACGATGACTTGGAGAAGATGAACTATTTGAGAGCCGTAATCAAAGAAACCTTCCGTTTACACACTCCATTACCATTACAAAGGATTTGATTTTGAATTGATATCGTTCGGATCGGGACGGAGGGGGTGTCCTGGGATTGCGTTTGCAGCGGTGACGATTGGGTCGGGCCATGCAATTTATTGCAAGTTTGATTGGGGATTTTCGAATGGGAAAAATGGTGAGGATTTGGATATGATCAAGCACTGTTGTTTTATAACGATTAATCAAGTGCCAGTTGGTGATTAATCAAGTGCCCGTTAGTGTATAATAGAGTGCCCGTTAGTGTATAATCAAGTGCCCGTTGGTGTATAATTGAGTGCCCGTTAGTGTATAATCAAGTGCCCGTTAGTGTATAATCAAGTGCCCGTTGGTGTATAATTGAGTGCCCGTTAGTGTATAATAGAGTGCCAGTAAGTGTGTAACTGAGTGTCAATGTATTTTTGAATGTCAGTTCATGTAATTTTGAATGCCAGTCCATGTTTTTTTGAATGCCAGTTCATGTTTTTTTGAATATTAGCAAAAATAATTATCAGTGTTTTTGAGTGCCAGTATATGCATTTTTGAGTGCCAGTAAATGTGTTTTCAAATGCCAGTCCATGTATTTTTGAATGCCAGTGTAAAAAAGTGCTAGTGCATGTATATTAAGTGACTTTATAAACTAACATCGGCACTTGGTTACACTAACACCGGCACTTTGTTACACTAACACCGGCACTTTGTTAAACTAACACCGGCACTTGTTTTACACTAACACCAAAGACTTTGATACACTAACACTGGCACTTTATTACACTAACACTGGCACTTTTTTACACTGGCACTGGCACTTTGTTACACATGCACTGCTTTGTTGAATTGACCCAAACTTCAGCAAATTAAACCCTTTTTCCACACCATTGAAGGACATTCTGTTTATCCAACGAAAAAACGAAGAGCTATGGAATCAAATCACACAGTTATCTCCAATTAATTATGTACCAATCAATAAAGTACCAATCAATTATGTAACGAAGCAGAGTTGACAATGGACATTAATGGCGGAACTAGGGCACGAATTGTAGGTTACTAAATACTCAAACTGAGTGAACGCCGGAGAACGATCGGAGCTTGGGATGGCCAGAGAAGATGATCGAAGCTTGGGATGACACGAATTTGTGTAATTACAAAAATGCCACCGTTTATTTTGAAAACACGTTTTTCCTTATCTTAAAAAAAAAAACTAGTTTTTTATAAGACCAACTCATATTTTGAAGAAAAAAATCGAAAAAATATGACATTCCCTCCGAAAATTATGAATAGTCTCTTTGATTTTAGCCTAGACTAATTTTTTTTTGGTTTTCTTTTTTCCTTTACAAGGATGATTAATTTGTATTAAAAAATTAAGTTGAAAAAAGTGCAGACAACTAAAATGAAAATGTGATTTAAAATTGCATGATAATAATTAAATTTTATAACTTTTTGATCAATATTCAATCAAGTTGATGTTAGAACATGGATTGTATAACATGTATTATTAATGAAAGTATTTAATAAAATAGTGATCAATATTATAATGTTTAATATAAAGTATAGGATATAATATAATGTGTAGAATTTCATAATATAAGACTACCATTAAATGATGGGCATAATGGTAATATCTTATACATCAATAGGTGTAGTCCCTAAATGAAGTGCCCCTTGAATTTCTTTATAAAGGCCTTTCCATCAGCCTATAAAACTACTAGTTTTTACATTTTCATTCATTCCAAAATCTTCCTAAGTACTTAAAGACTAAAGAGAATAAGGACACTCATCATTTAAAAGATCTACTATTTCCTACTTTGAAGACTATCTTCATACTTCCTCCTTCTACTCAAGAACAAGACTAAGAACATAATCATGGAATCACAAGGTACACGCTTCCGTCTTCATCTTCCTCTCTTCTTAATCTAGTTATGAGACGGTTCATGTTTAATGGATCATTTTGTTCCAAACAATTGGTATCAGAGTCTGCTCATATTCTAGATCAAGTTTGAGCATTATGAAAAACCTTTATGTTTTATTATGCTTTTAATTCTTGAAAAGATTTCATGTTTATCATGTGTTCTTGAATCATTATCATACTCTAATTCAGATTCTAGAGTATTGTATTAAAATCCAAATTCTAAATTTTGATTTTACTCAAAAGGCTTTCAATTCTTAATGTAAGATTATCCTATTTTGGACATAGCCACCATCATTGGATGCGTTGTGAGTTTGTTCAAATGCATAGCCACACATTTAAAAATGTGATGTGAGTGTGCGGATCTACTTGCTTTGATTGAATGTTAATTCACCATTAAATTAAAAATTGATAGTAAAAATCTGGAAAATTTGACTTTCAGGGTCTGCTCGGCCGAACACCTCCCTTGACTAGGCCGAGCACCCCATTTGTATCAGCACAACGTTTGAAATTTTTTGAAAAAGGCGTCATCCATCTGTCATGATGCTCGGCCGAGCACCCCTAAGACTCGGCTGAGCACAAGGGATCAGAAAGGGGTGTTCTCAGGAGTGTTTTGCTCGGCCAAGCACTTTCCTTGACTCACCGAGCACGAGTGTTTTGCTCGGCCGAGCACTTTCCTTGACTCGGCCGAGCACCACTTGATTTTGGCCAGATTTTCAAAAATTTCAAACTTTTGCTATTTTGATCAATTTTCATTCATTTTTTTGAGTAAAATTCACATTAATTTGTGCCCAGAATATTATGATAATTTGTTAGTAAATTGTAGTATCTGGACACCAGTCGCGCTTCGGCGGTTCTTATAAGTTATCAAACTTTAAAGAATGGACGGGTAGAACAAAAGGATTACTACCTTTTATTAATAAATTTCATTAATTACCTTAAGACCTTTTTGTTTCCGATTAATTATATCCTTAACATTTTGGACAAAATTAACATGCTTGTTTCCCAAAGGAGACCTTGTTGATTAAATTCAAACTTGTTAAAAGATGAATGTAAATGTTAATATGTGATAACATGCTTGTTTCCCAAAGGAGACCTTGTTGTTGACTAAGTATTTGCATTCATAGGGTAATAATTGAATAAAAACTTTTGGTCATTTTAAATACTTTTAACCATCCCAAAGGAAGGTGGGTGTTTAAAGTGAATTGTTTATATTCTTTATTATCAGGTAACAATTACCTTAAACTTTAGGACATTTTTTGTACTTGAATCGGCCCAAATGAAGGCAAGTATTTTAAATGTATTGTTTAAGTTATTTGTTTACCCTAAGATAAAATCAAATTGTGAGTCAATTCGCAATCCAAAGATTAGTCTTGATGTCATGTTGATTATCTTTTATTTTGATGGAATTCATTTGATATAATTAATCATTGTGTAGTTTCTTATACAGTATATGTTTTATTTCATTCTTTTGTTCTCTTCATTCAGATTTGATCAGTGCTTCTTCTGTTACTACTACCTTAAACTCAATTTCTTTGCTAACTGGGACAAACTTTAAAACTTGGAAAAAACAAGATAACTATGGTCTTAGGCTGTTTGGACCTTGACCTCGCATTAAGAGAACAAGCTCATGCCCCTCTAACTGATAAAAGCACTGCGGAAGACCGCTTAAGTTCAAAGAGGTGGAAGCGTTCTAATCGCGTCAGCCTAAGCATAATAAAGAATGCAGTCCCGGAGACATTTCTGAACAGTGTCTCCGAGGATGATGGTACTAAAGGTTTCCTAGATGCTCTAGAAGAACGCTTTGCAAAAAGCGAAAAGTCGGAAACAAGTGCTACCTTAAGGAAGCTTGTTTCCATGAGGTATAAGAGCACCGGAAATCTAAGGGAATACATAATGGAAATGTTTCACCTATCAACGAAATTAAAAGCACTCAAGTTGGACTTGTCAGAAGACTTGCTTGTGCATTTGGCTTTAATTTCTCTTCCTCCACAATTTGGTCATTTTGAAACGACCTACAATTGTCAAAAGGACAAGTGGAATATTAATGAATTAATTTCACATGTCACAGAGGAAGAAGATAGGTTGAAACACACCAAACCCGAAAGTGCACATTATGCATCTACCTCGTCTCGTGGAATTAAGAGAAAAGGTAAGGAGATTGCGGTTGCGTCAAAGAAGCCTAAAGGATCATTCAATGATCAAAAGGTGAAGAAATGCTTCTTTTGTAAGGACCTCACTCACATGAAGCCCGACTGCCCTAAATATCGCCAATGGCGAATTAAGAAAGGTATGTCATTTAGCTTTGTTTGTACTGAAGCTAATTTAGTTTCAATTCCTTCGTATACATGGTGGTTAGACTCCGGTGCAACTACTCACATAAGTTCATGTATGCAGGGTTGCCTGAACTACCGAACCCCCAATGAAGGTGAAAGATTTATCTACATGGGAGCTGGAAAGCCGATAGAGGTGGAAGGCATAGGGACTTATAGATTATCCTTAAACACTGGATACTTTTTAGTTTTGAACTATGTATTTATTATTCCATCTTTTAGACGGAATTTAATTTCTATCACTACATTGGATCGGGAAGGTTATTCTTGTATCTTCGGTAATAATAAATGCAATTTATATTTTGATTCAAAGCTTTTTAGTACTAGTTCTTTGTCTTATATTGATAATCTATATTTACTTGACACAGTCAGTTCATTAAATGAGTCCCATAATAATGAAACTATCTCTCGAGGCATAAAACGAAAGTTTTCAAGTAAAAACTCTTATACCTTGTGGCATAGGCGTTTGGGTCATATCTCCAAAAGGAGAATTGACAAGCTTGTGTCCGAGGGAATACTACATAAGCTTAATACTCCGGAAAATAACTTTTGTATTGAATGCCTTAAGGAAAAATTGACGAATAGTACAAACAAAAATGAATCCTTGAGAGCTACAAAAGTCTTAGAACTGATTCATACGGACATATTTGGACCGTTCCCTACCCATTCATGGAATGGACAAACATATTTTATTACGTTTATAGATGACTTCTCTCGTTATGAATACATTTATTTACTTCATGAAAAGTCTCAATCATTTGACGTTTTCAAGTCTTTTAAAATCGAAGTTGAAAATCAACTTGAAAAGACTATTAAGAACGTTAGATCCGATCGTGGTGGTGAATACTACGGTCGGAATGACAGTTTGGGAGAACAACGTCCGGGTTCTTTTGCTCGCTATTTAGAAGAGTGTGGGATTGTCCCTCACTACACCATGCCGGGGACACCTAGCATGAATGGTGTATTCGAGAGACATAATAGAACCCTTAAGGATATGGTAAGAAGTATGATTTCTTGTACTTCCTTACCTCACTCATTATGGGGCGACGCTTTAAAACCGCAACCTACCTACTTAATAGAGCTCCTTCAAAAGCTACTGACAAAACCCCTTATGAATTATGGACCGGTAAGAAATCGTCCCTTAATCATCTTCATGTTTGGGGTTGTCCAGCCGAAGCTAGGCCTTATAGACCTAACGAAGGAAAGTTGGACGCTAAGACCGTTAGTAGTTATTTTGTAGGGTATTCTCAAAGATCTAGGGGATATAAATTTTATGACCCAAAAACTAAAACCTTTTTCGAGAAGAAAAATGCTAAGTTCTTTGAGGATGTTGAATTTAAAGGGGAAATTTTGAATAGTGATTTTGAATTTGAACAAATGGAAGAGAAATTCATTTCTATACCTCTTCCTATAGTTCCTATCAAAAATCAACCAGTTGTACCTGAAATTCGACAAGAACATATAATTCAAAATGACATTAATTCTCCTATTAATGAACAACATGAAAATGTTAATGAGGAAATTCAACAACCTCAAAATCAAGAAGAACCGGTGCCCTTAAAAAGATCTATTAGAGCAAGAAAGAGTGCTATACCGGATTATTATTGTTGTGGGCATTTTTTGACATGACGACATCTTCAGTTGATCCTGCATAACGAGATGTCATTACACTGTAAGTATTGTTTTAAATATTTACTTGTCCAATATTTCCTAATATTATTATTCTTATTTTTCAGTAATTGAGAGAGGAATGCGGAAACAACCTTCAAGCACGTTCAACAGACCTTCAAACGGCTAGGGCGACTTGGTCTCACGGAGGTTGAAAAGATAAACCACAATGCCGAGATTGTAGGAACCATATTTGACTCTTTCGTAGTTACTTGTATTTAAGGGGAAATGGAGACGGAAAATGACACTCATGCTCATACGCACACACTTTACACACAAACTCTTGTAATCCTCTCCATTATCTTCCGAAGTTGTAATTGTGATCATTATAGTGGAACCTTTAAGGTTGGAGACCTAACTCCCGGGGTTTTTTCCAAAGAGGTTATCACCTCCAAGGTTTTCCTCGTTAACAAATCGCGTTGTCATTGTCTCGTTTTTCATTTTCTTGTTCCATATAATCGAATTCCATAGTTCCCTCCTTATTATTCAATCCACACACTAAACATAGTTAAGATTCTACTCTATTGTTTTTTCTACCAAAACAATTTGGCGCCCCTCTAGGGGCCTCGTGGTTTATCGGTTATTTGAAACATTTCCTAATCGAATTCACTATGTCGCACCCACCAATGTGTCCACCGCCGGCAAAGGTCCCACCGTTGTTCCCACATCGGGAGGTAGAACCGGCTTGTTACCACCGCCTCCTCGAGACCGGATCTCGGCCAACTCGGCCTACGAAGACTCCACAAAAGGGGCGACCTCTTCCAATGCAGATCTTGACATCGGAGTATCCTAACCGGAGTTGAATCAAAGGTTGGACCAGCAAGATAACAATTCGAAGGTGTTGACCAATTCCATGATTAAGATGCAGAAAGACCAACAACTCATAGCATCTCGGCTTGAAAACATATCACCCGGCTGCGCGCGAGGGTTCTCAACTTTGACAACTCCGGAGGATCTACATTTCGAATGAATTCATTCCAATGGGCAATCCTCCTCCGTGACATCTTTCATGATGTCAACATCTTTGCCGGGGACACCCCTTTGACACCATCTTCTGCGGGATTCACTCCATTCATCCCATTTATAGACGGCATTCACGACTACTACGGACAACTCTGGTTTGCTTAATAATCTTTTCAATAATAATAATTTCAATCGTATTCCTATGGTGACCCTTTTGCAGAAACCCACTAGCTAAACGGATGCGGGATCTCGGAGAATTAGTAATGAACGTACCGGGTGTGACTCACTCCAATTCAACCGATAGCAAAAGCGCTACAATCGGTCTCGGTTTGTCCCAGCAATTGCAAATGTCGACATACCGAAGCGCTTGATGTACCATCTATGAAGTTGTACGACGGCACCACGGACCCCGAGAGGAGCACGTGGCACACTATCAAGAAAAGATGGACATAATCCATATTCCACTTCAATTCGGGAGGCTTGCTTATGCGGGGATTTGGATCCACCTTATCTGGACCAGCTCTCAAATGGTTGATTAGGCAACCCCTAGGTTCAATTGGTTCATACGCCCGGCTCATCAACATGTTCTATAACCAATTCTCATGCAGTCGACAATTTGAAAGGTTGACAAGTGACCTTTACAATGTAACTCGGCGGCCTAATGAAACCCTAAAGGATTACGTCCACCGGTTCAATAAAGAGGTCTTGGAAATTCCCAATCTTGACATGTCGACGGCCACGAAGCATTCAAAATGGGGTTGAAGAAAGATTCGCAGTATTACCAAGATTTGGTAATGACTCCTTATGGCGAGTGGAGGAAGTCGGGAGCGGGGCATTGAGATTCATAAGGCGGAGGAAGATGAGGCTGCGAAGATCAAAGTCATCATCGAAGACGTCGACATATGACCATCCCGATAGAAAGACCGAATCGTCCCATCGCGAAACAACCGTCCCAATCCTTATCCGAGAATTGACACTAGCAAAATTAATTCAATAGACGGTGAGGATGAAGATAATGATAATGTGCCTAACATTTCGATTATTGTTTTACGGTGATATTTCGGGTGTACTTTGCGCAATGGGCAACTTTGGGAGACAAAGCCGGATGGCCAAAGAAACGGACAAAACCACGGGATGGCGTGACAAATCAAAATGGTGTGCTTACCATGAAGACTTTGGGCATGTTGCGAAGAAGCGCATCGCATTAAGAAAGGAGATCGGTTACTTGCTCTCGAAAAGGACATCTTAAGGAGGTTTGTTGGGATCCGAAAGAAGAAAGTGAAAGTACGAAGCTCCTCATGAAGCCGAAAGACCGGTTTCTCCCCGGCATCAACAAAGGTGATCAACTTCATTAGTGGAGGCTCGAAATATGTGGAACATCCTATTACGCCGCAAAACGACATGCTAAGGAGTCAAAAGATGAAAAGCCGGAGAGACGGCCCGGGATGTCGATACCTTGAGACCCAATTGTCTTTGATGAAAGTGATCGTGATAACTTGCTTTGGAACCCCATCATGACGGTCTGGTCATTTCCTTGCGAGATCGCCAACTGTACCATACGACGTATTACGGTAGATGGGGGCGGCTCAGTCAATCTTATTATGTTGGGTACCCTTAAAGAAATGAACATCCGGAATCGGAGATTGTCAAAAAATCTTCGATCTTTGGTAGGCTTCGGTGGCGAAGTCAAAGAAACAGTGGGGAGATAAAGCTTCCAATATACTCAAAGGGCCTCAACACCGTGGAACGGTTTTGTGTAATTGATTGCGCAACATCTTACAATGTAATTCTTGGAAGACCGTGGATTCATGGAATGAAGGCCGTACCCTCCACTTACCATCAATGTGTGAAGTTTCCAACACCTTGGGGTGTCGCTAAGATTTACGGTGATCAACGGTGGCCAAGGAATGTTACAAAACTTCAATGAAGGCGTCTACATCTCCAAAACAAGCATAGCAATTACCGAAGAAAGTACGTGAAGTCTGGAAGCTAGGGAGGATGATGTGAAAGAAGTATTGTTAGATCCTTCCAACCGGACATCAAAGTACTTATTGGCAGCGACATATCGTCGAGATATAGAGGAGAAGCTTGTGAACCTATTAAGAAGCGAGAATAAAAGTTTCGCTTGGAAACATGATGACATGACCGGCATTAGCAAAGATGTCATCACTCACAAACTTAACATAGATCCCGGCTTCAAACCGGTGCACCGAAACGTAGAAAGTTTGCGAAACCAGAAATCGGATCATCAAGGAGGAGGTAGAGCGCTTACTCAAAGCCAACATGATACGAGAGGTCGATTATCCAAGATGGTTGGCAAATGTGGTTGTGGTAGAGAAGAGAAACGGGAAATGGCGAGTTTGCGTCGACTTCACCGACTTAAATAAGGCACTGCCCAAAAGATCCTTTCCCTTTGCCGCACATAGATTCATTAGTTGATGCCACCTCGGGTCACGAACTCCTCACATTCATGGACGCGTCCTCGGGATTTCAACAAATTCGGATGGAACCATCGACCAAGAAGACATTGCCTTCATAACCCCTCGGGTATTTATTGTTATATTGCCATGCCTTTTGGACTAAAAAATGCGGGTGCAACGTATCAAAGGCTCGTCAACAAGATGTTTAAGGATCGGATTGGGGACCTGATGGAGGTATACATCGACGACATGGTTGTTAAGTCTAAGAAGGCCGAGGACCACATTAGCAATCTCTCTCGAAGCCTTTGACATCTTGGATTGTTTCAATATGAAACTTAATCCGCTAAATGCAACTTCGGAATGAAAGCCGGCAAGTTTTTGGGCTATATGGTCACTAAAAGAGGCATTGAAGCCGCCCGGAACAAATACGCGCCATTCTCGGCTGTCATCACCTCAATCTGTCAAGGACGTCCAAAGACTAACGGGAAAAATTGCCGCACTCACTAGATTCATTTCAAAATCCTCGAGGCCAGATGCAAACCTTTCTACGACATCTTAAGAAAGAACAAAAGTTTCAATGGGAGGACCAACATGAAAAAGCTTTTCGGGAACTCAAAACTTACTTGTCGACACCTCCCTTATTGGCCAAACCTCGGATAGAAGAACATCTTTACATCTACCTAGCGGTATCAGAAGGCGGCTGTAAGTGCGATCTTGATAACGAACGAGATGGCAATCGGCAACCCATCTACTATATAAGTAAGACACTCTTAGATGCTTTGAGACCAGGTATTCTCATTTACAAAAATTAATTTTAGCTTTGATAAGCACATACATTAAATTAAGGCACTATTTTGAAACACATACTATTATTGTACGCACTAACTATCCTATTAAGAATGTCATGAGAAAACCGGAGATGTCGGGTCGAATGGCGAAATGGTCTGTACGATTAAGCACATACGACATCAAGTACGAGCCTAGAGCTGCAATAAAATCTCAAGCCTGGCGAGATTTTGTGGGCGATTTCGATCCAACCCTACAACAAGAGGTGGAATTGGAAGTACGGCAACTTCAAGATGATGACATTCTAAAAATTTGGACTCTCTACACGGACGGTGCTTCCAACATGAGAGGTACGGGTCTTGGAGTTGTACTAAAATCGCCACGAGGGGACATAATACCACAATCTATCGATTGCGGCTTCAAGGCTACCAACAATGAAGCGAGTACGAGGCACTTATCGCGGGTTTAACGGCGGCCCAAGACTTAGATGTCAAGCATATCAGGGTGTTCATGGATTCATTACTAATTGTTAATCAATACAATGGGTCCTACGTCGCGAAAAATGCTAAAATGACGACATATTTGGAAATTGTAAAAATTATTTCGGCCAAATTCAAAACATTTTCCTTGGAACAAATCCGCGAGAAGAAAATTCTCAAGGCGATGCTTTGGCAAATTTGGGTTCGGCCTTCAAAAGCTTCTCACAAACCAATATCCCAATCGTGCATGTTGACATCCCGGCAATTGACAATCTCGAGATGTTCGTCCTAGATGTTGACATACCTTCCTCTCTGCATCAACCTCTTGGACGGCCCCTATTATCAAGTATCTCTTAGATGATACGATCCCGATTGAGGAGAAGAATGCGAGAGCCTTCGGGGTAAGAGTATCTAAATATGTACTTATTGATAATCTCTTGTTTAGAAAATCTGCTTTGCAGTCACTACTTAAGGTGTCTAGAAGCGAGATAGAGCCCATCGGGTTCTCAAGGAGGCTGCATGAAGGAGATTGTGGAAATCATACCGGGCGAAGTTTACATACTAAAGCTCTAAGGTTGGGCTATTTACGGCCCACAATGAGAAAAGACGCCATTGACTACGCAAAGAAATGCGATTCTGTCGGCGACATGGGGACATCTGCACCGGCCAGTGAATTGCTACATCCTATCCTGTCACCTTGGCCGTTTATGGTTTGGGAATGGACATTGTAGGAAAACTTCCCGAGCACCGGGGACGAGTATTTCTTTTGGCCATGACGGACTACTTTTCTAAGTGGGTAGAGGTGAGGCATATGTGCAAGTTCGTGATAAAGAAGTAATATCTTTTATCAAAAGGAACATATTTAGCCGATTTGGAATTCCATCGAAATAATTTGTGACAACGGCTCTCGGTTCATCGGCAAGAGGACCCAAGATTTCTTGACGGCTTGGGGTGTTAAGATGGTAACGTCTTCGCTGTTCACCCTCGAAGCCAATGGACGGGCGAGTCTAGCAACAAAATAATAATCGGCAACTTAAAAAGAGACTAAACCGGAAAAAAGGACGTTGGGCGGAAGAATTACCAATGGTCTATGGGGTGACGGGACGACATCTAAGAATGCTCTTGGTCAAACCCTATTCACTTGTATTTGGGCCCAGAATCATGTTATTCCGGCGAAGTCCTTGTACCTACGGCAAGATACGGCTTGCGACATCGAAAATAATAAAGACATCTTGATACATTCCTGGATCTTGTGGACGAGCTAAGGGATATGGCCAAAGTTCGCATGGCGGCATATCGGCAAAGGGTAGCCCGATCATACAATAAAAACGTCGGGGTCGAAGGTTTCAAGTAGGAGACTTAGTCTACGAAAGGCATTCCAAAATACCAAGGAGTCCAATGCGGGCAAGCTCGCCCCAAAATGGGAGGGACCCTACTTGATAGATGCACAAGCCGGAAAAGGAGCATATCGCCTTGCAACCTTGGATGGCCAAATGATACCAGAAGTTGGAACGCCATTCATCTCAAAAGGTATTACATTTAAATATGACTTCCCATGAACTCATCTTTCCGGTATGAATCGTATTTTAATTCTTTTCTCCTATGTATCTTTTTAATTATTTACATGATAAGATGTCTCTAACATGCTTTGTGAGAGACGTCAACCTTAGTTGGCGTCCGTTTTTAACGTGTTTCTATCTTATGAGGTATTGACACATTTACGTAGGGACATATCGAAAGCATGCAAAGAACAGCGATTCCTCCTCCGTTAGAGGCTGGGCCATCTCTTCTCAAGTAAAGGTACACAATCCCTTCTAAGGTTTAAAGAGTTAATTACCTCTTTCTAAAGAAGTTAGGTTACCACACCTTCGCTGGAGCGCAAGTTATCTCACTAATTGAGGTGTGGGGTGGGCCTATATGGGTAAACTCATATAGCTTACCCATTCCCACTCGGTTAGATGATTGATCTTAAGCATTATTCTTATGGTTATGGCATATTCGTGTCATCTAAGTATCTACGGTTTATGGCATATACGTGTCATCTAAGTATCTACGGTTTATGACCTCTACATGTCATCCTAAATACCTATTATTCGACATACTATCATGTCACCATATGTGAAAAACATACGAAAAATTATCCAAAAAAACAAGCCTTGACGTGCTTGAAAACCATTAGACCATAACTAAACTAAAATAACCATAATGTATCCAAACCACCAAAGTAAAAGTGCGAAAGTGTTGAACCATCCCCACACTTAAAAAAGAGTGTCTTTGGCCCTTAAGGACCTATGACAAACCAAACCAAAATAAAAATTGTCTTAAGGGACTCCGCCCGGTAATCATCAACAAAATACCAAAGAACCAAATTGTTTTTACCTTCTTTTTGTTTAGGTGGCTTACTGCCGCAGTGTTGTACCGGGTGTCACTTCTCCAAGTTGTTGGTGCATCTGGACAATTGTTTCATATGGACTTGATGACACCTCGCCCTCGTCCCCACCTCACTGTTAACTTGGATAGATAGGCACATTCCTGTGAATATCCCGGGCACCCGACCTTTCCTTCTTGGTATTCCTTCATCATTTTCACCTTGCATTGAGAAACAGTCTTCACTTTGCGGCCGGTTTACAAGAATTCCTCACCTCTGCTATCTCCTTGTTGTGATCATCTTCACTTTTCGCCAAACTATTCAACAAGTCCTTAGCTATCTGCTCTTGTTCTCCCGGCGATTTGCTTAGTTGCTCTATTATCTTCTCACATTCCTTCACTTTATTATCGGATACCAACTTCTCCTTCTTGACCAAAGCAATATCCGCTTTGGATTTCTTCTTCACCAATTCAACTTCTTTTGCCAACTCCTCCACGTATCCTACGATGCACGAAAAATAACATCGATATTACTAAAAGTTATCACAACCTTTGAAACTATTAAATATTCAATTAATGATGTCTCACCCCGGATGCCGAGGCTCATAAATCTCTTCTTGAACTCCCGGCGACAGTCCATCAAAAGAGTCTCCAACCTCGATCACTTCCTCTTGGCCGGCTTTTCTTTTCCTCACCCTAGAACCAATCCCAGCGCTTTCATCAAGAATAGGACTCTTCTTAGGAGCGGGTGGAGGTTTCTTTTCGGTCTTGACAATGGGCTCGAAAGCAAGGCCTCGATATCCTCCGGATCAAAGTCGAGACCACGAAGCTATCGGTTTGGAGGCTGCATGGACATAGAGATATTGTCAATAACAAATAACACATCAAATTAATGACGGTTATCAAAGGTAACAGGATGCCAAGCTTACCGGTAGACATTATTACGAAGTTGAAGCCTTTATATCCTGCAGGACGATCGACGAAACTTCCGGCAAACCTTTGGGAGATCTCTTATCGAGAGGGAGATTGAAAAACTCTTCGATTTTTGCTAAAGTATCTTTTGCGGCGGAAATAACTCTCCCCAATCAATATCTACATGAAAGCAAAAACAATTACAATTCGGTTTGTCTCAAGAACGGAAATCACAAGAGTAAGAATTTAAGTACCTCCTGGTTCCATTGCTTCGACATCTCATCCTTCTCACCGATTGACGTCCTATCAACAAAGAAAAACCTATTCTTCCATCCCTATCAACTGGAGGATGTGCTGCTCATCAAAGGATTTCTACGACTTCTTTCTAAATAGGTACCGTTTGGAACCAAAAAGTTGAAGATCATAGGAATGGGCAATTTCGGGGAGCCACTAAGTCTAGTCCGTTTTCTCGGTTTACTTTAAGAACAAAAGCAAATACTCGCCAAGCCATTGGCATAAGTTGAGCATAAGCCGGTTGAGTTTTAGAAAGAACTCGGTAACCAACCGTGGGAAAGGGTAGCTAAACCCTAGCAAGAAGGGATATTCGAAGAAGCGAGATCCATTTGGGAGAAACATGGTCGAGACCTAAGTTTTATGGAAAAAGGATGAAAAATTACACCACTTGGGAAACAACATTGTTGTTTTATGGTCTCTATTTGAGAATCATTAAACAAACAAGTTTCTTCGACGGAGTTTAGTGAGAAGATTTGCGCAAACAAAGTCGTCGAGATTAATCTCTACGGGACCTTGTGGGGATGACGCTTTCTTGGGTTTGGAAGCGAGACATCTGGTTTTACCCATGGTTGACAAAGCAAAAAGAAGAATAAACAAAGGAAGAAGGTCGAGAGATGGAGTGATTTTACCTTGAAAGCGAACGGCGCCGTGGGCCAAAGGAGGTGAAAAGAAGATTTGAGAAGATAAGTTTTCTCAAGCGGTTAATAAAAAGGAAAAAGAATCCCTTTTCAAATTTAACTCTCTCCCCAACCGTTCATTTGATCGCCACGTCTCCCAAGAACGTCCCATCGGGCGAGTAACGGTTGGGTCATTAATTCAAAAGGAAAAACATTTTGCCTCTTCAGTTGCCTACATAGTCAAATGTTTTTGGGGACAAATTGTTGTGGGCATTTTTTGACATGACGACATCTTGATTGATCCTGCATAACGAGATGTCATTACACTGTAAGTATTGTTTTAAATATTTACTCGTCCAATATTTCCTAATATTATTATTCTTATTTTTGGTAATTAAGAGAGGAATGCGGAAACAACCTTCAAGCACGTTCAACAGACCTTCAAACGGCTAGGGCGACTTGGTCTCACGGAGGTTGAAAAGATAAACCACAATGCCGAGATTGTAGGAACCATATTTGACTCTTTCTTAGTTACTTGTATTTAAGGGGAAATGGAGACGGAAAATGACACTCATGCTCATACGCACACACTTTACACACAAACTCTTGTAATCCTCTCCATTATCTTCCGAAGTTGTAATTGTGATCATTATAGTGGAACCTTTAAGGTTGGAGACCTAACTCCCGGGGTTTTTTCCAAAGAGGTTATCACCTCCAAGGTTTTCCTCGTTAACAAATCGCGTTGTCATTGTCTCGTTTTTCATTTTCTTGTTCCATATAATCGAATTCCATAGTTCCCTCCTTATTATTCAATCCACACACTAAACATGGTTAAGATTCTACTCTATTGTTTTTTCTACCAAAACAATTATGATGTGTATCTTGCCGAGAATGAGGAACCGTTAGGTCTAGTGGGAGATGAACCAATCACCTACCATGAAGCCATTAGTGGTTCGAATTCTCATAAATGGATCGATGCCATAAATGAAGAGTTAAAATCTATGAAAGATAACGACGTTTGAGATCTTTTCCCATTACCTACAAATGTGAAACCCATCGGATGTAAATTGATCTTTAAGATCAAAAGGGATTCACAAGGTAATGTGGAAAGACATAAGGCTCGCCTTGTCGCTAAAGGATTTACTCAAAAGGAGGGCATTGATTACAAAGAAACATTTTCACCGGTATCCTCTAAAAATGCTTTTAGGATCATTATGGCTTTAGTGGCACATTTTGATCTTGAGCTTCATCAAATGGATGTAAAGACAGATTTTCTCAATGGCGATATTGAGGAAACTATCTATATGAAGAAACCCGAAATGGTGACTGATTCGGATCATTGGGCAATATCAAAGCAATCCGGGAAGAGAACATTGGGTCGCAGCCAAAAGAGTGATGAGATACTTGCAAAACACGAAGAAATGCATGCTTACATATACAAAGTCGGATCATCTTGAGATCATTGGTTTTTCCGATTCCGACTTTGCTGGATGCCAAGATAGTCGCAAATCGTCATCGGGTTATGTCTTCACTTTGGCCGGTGGAGCAATTTCTTGAAAAAGTGCCAAGCAAATATTAGTTACTACTTCCACCATGAAAGCCAAATTTGTTGCTTGCTACGAGGCATCCAATCAAGCTATATGGCTGCGAAAATTCATAGAAGGGTTGCAAATTGTCAAAGGTGTCGAAAGACCTCTCAAGCTTTATTGTGACAATCAGGCAGCAGTTTTATGCTCCAACAATAACAAGAGTTCATCTAGATCTAAACATATAGATATTAAGTTTTTTGTTGTAAGAGAAAGAGTACAAAATGAACAAATAGATATACAACTTATAGGAACAAACTCCATGTTAGCGGATCCATTTACTAAGGCATTATCTTCTTTAGTATTTCACGAGCATGTTGCTCATATGGGTGTAATGACTTTTGATAATACTTAATTCAGTGGGAGTTTGTGTTGTTTTTCATTTATTTGTGTTATTTTATTTTATATTTGATCTCATTTGGTTAAAGTAGGACTAGTTGGAGAATATATATATGCATTCTTCATATATATTCATTAATATTTCATGCTACATATCTATACTTAATCTATGTCATTTAGTTGTATATATATATGTGATTAATGTGGGTTTAGTTGCGAATCAATTACAACGACTGCCCCTTTTTTCCTTATACTTATATGACTAATGGACGGGATTGGTTTCGAATGACAACAAAGTGCACATAAGGGTTGTCATTTATGTTATAAATATGATTGAAGGATTTTATTAAGTATAAATATATGTTATTATAATTCAAGTGGGAGATTGTTAGAACATGAATTGTATAACATGTATTATTAATGAAAGTACTTAATAAAACAGTGATCAATAATATAATGTTTAATATAAAGTATATGATATAATATAATGTGTAGAATTCCATAATATAAGACTACCATTAAGTGATGGGCATAATGGTAATATCTTATACATCAATAGGTGTAGTCCCTAAATGAAGTGCCCCTTGAATTCCTTTATAAAGGCCTTTCCATCAGCCTATGAAACTACTAGCTTTTACATTCTCATTTATTTCAAAATTTTCCCAAGTACTTGAAGACTAAAGAGAATAAGGGCACTCATCATTTAGAAGATCTACTCTTCCCTACTTTGAAGACTATCTTCATACTTCCTCCTTCTACTCAAGAACAAGACTAAGAACATAATCATGGAATCACAAGGTACACGCTTCCGTCTTCATCTTCCTCTCTTTTTAATCTAGTTATGAGACGGTTCATGTTTAATGGATCATTTTTTTTCAAACAGTTGACTATAAAAATCAAAATGTGATATTTATTAGGGAACAGAGGGAGTATGGCATAAATTATTTATACAAAAAATTTCATCAACGACTTGGAATTAAATTTTCTTATTATTTATTGGTTTGTCTTAAATATTTTATAATATTAAATTTATTTTGTTACCTTAATTATTTATTGTAAAATTAACAATTTTATCATAAATTATATGATTTTTTTAGTTAATTTGTCATACTTATTTATGCGTGCGTTTAACGCATGTGTGTAACCCTAGTTATTTCTAAAGGAATAAATGACTTATTGGTAAAAGTCAAGTCTCACACTCTATAATAAGTTATAAAGATTGATTTCTCTCCCATCTTCCTATCTGGAAAATCATGAAAAAATAATATTTTCATGAATTAACATGATAATTTTATCTTTAAACTTTTAAAGTGCCTAATTTAGTATTTGATATTTTAATTGAAAAGATTTAAGGGTGAGTGAAACAAAATCAAATTTCCAAACAATAATAATATTTGTTCAAGATATGATCACTAAAATTAATAATTGAGCCTCATATTACTAATAATGAAAACGAAAATTATTAAATTTACTTTGATCAAAAGCAAATTAAAAAAAAAAAAAACACTTTTTATGTAAAACATTGTGTAGAATTTTTTTTTTTTTAAAAAAGAAGAGGTTTTTACATTAGTTAGTAGTCCCTGTGAATCAAAATGAATGTCTAAAAAATTATTAAATTTATTTTGATCAAAAGCAAATTTGAAATTTGAAAAGTTTCTAAACATTCATTGTTTAGCGAAGGAAGTAAAACATTTACATGCATTACTTAATATTTTACATTATATTTTAGAAAAAAATGTAATTTTATATATTTTTGTAAAAAAAAAAAACATAGTGTACTGCACTTTTATACTCCCTCCGTCCCAAAATGTTTGTTTCATTTGACTTTTTTGTTGAACTTTAACCACAAATATATGACAATTTAATTATGTTCATGAAATTCTAAAAATTCCTATTAATTCACCATTAATAATATTATCAACAACAACTTTTAGAATTTCATGAACATGATTAATCTCTAATAAATTTGTGGTCAAAATTAAAAAAAAAAAATCAAATGAAACAAACATTTTGAAACGGAGGAAGTATTTGGTTGTGCGATTATATTGCAGATGCACTTGAGCAAATCGGTAGCTGCTCAAATTCATTTTTAATTTGATTTAAAGAAAGAGAGTGAATTTTCATTATAAGGGTTATTAATATTACTTTTCGTTCATAATATACTTGTCAACGTTTTAAAAAAAAATATTTTATTAGTTTGAACATTACTACTTGTATAATATTAAGTTACACTAAAAAAACTTTTATTATTTGAAAATGTGACATTTATTTTTATTTTTGAAGAAATCAAAATGAAAAGTCCTGGAAAGGGATGAAGGCAGATTATGTTGAAATTGAAATTGAAATTGAAATTGAAATTGAAATTGAAATGTCAAATGTGTACATAATACAATTTCCATTTATGATATGATGGGCCCTTCAGACAGGAAAGTATGGGTTTCCCAGTTTAAAAGGTCTATACGGAATTGGCCCAACCCAATCACTACTCACCAAGCATGGGCGACCCTTCATTTGATTTCAGGTATCCCCTAAGTCACTTGTAGTAGTTTGCATTAATTTAAATGCAAGTGTCTTTGATGTTGACTAACAAAATGGTTGTTCATGCTCAAAATAATGAGTAATCCAGTTATAAATACTCCGCCTTGTTATTTGTGAGCTCTATACGTATACGTAGAAAACACGTAAATTAGGTCGGGGTGTTTTCGACAAACCCCTTTCGACGTGATAATAATTACTTGTTCATGTGAGAAAAAAAGAGTACAATAAAAACTGCAGAAAATAATATGAAAATTTACTTGAGACTTACTCATTCTGATTTCTTATGTTATTTATATACTTCCTCTTGTCATTTGCATGTCACATGCCCTTTGCCACGTGTCATCTTTTCATTGGATGTGCATGAGCACTTATAGTTAGTGGAGACGCCACCCTTTCTCTGACAGGTAGTTAATCATTTGTAACAGATTTTGTGAACCCAAATATTACGTCTTTGGCTGCTTCTATAATATTGCTATAAGATCACATGTTGCCAATGAGCGACATCTATGCTCGGGGCGGCAACCTCTATTCTTGTCGCTGACCTGAACCTTATCATGCGAAATCTTTCCTTGAAATTACATTGTTATTATTTGGAGATAGGCCCTAATGGACTTCTCGATGGAACCTGTTTCCCACCAATATATTAGTAAAGTCGTCATATCCCATTTAATCTATCATGGGCCTAGTTTCTTGGTCTTTAATTCATTCTTGTAGTATTGGGCCTCATGTAATCTGTGCAGGCCCAACTATATTTTTCCATGATCATATCAGTAGCCGCCAAGTTTGAGATCTGGATTATTTATGATCCAGTCGAGAAACTTTGATTGTCGCCGTTGATTCCCACATCTTGACCATGGCATGGCAAGATATTAGTTCTAGATAATGTACTTCTGGCCATGTGTCACTTCCCGATTGGTGAGTATGGACGGTTTGTCAGAGTTGATATATTGTCACCTCGAAATCCGCACCTTAATGATTTATTTTCAATAATGGGGAAAAATTCATTTTTTGGACATCCTTAAATGCATTTTAAAAAGGGTGCTACTATTTGCACAATATTTTTATTAAAAAAATGTGTAAACAACCTAGAAAAACTAAATAATAATTAATTAACTTTTGATCATTATTATTATATTATCATTTTTCTGTTAAAAGTGAAAATTTCAAAATTTTGTAATCACTATCCTAATCCTAAAAGTAGTCTATACAAGCTAGAATTTTTTATTTTTTTTAATTCATGTAAAAATAAAAATATTTTTTTCCATGTTAAGGTGGAGTAGTATCAGTATGCCAGATTGAATTTAATGGGAGGAGGAGGAGTAATACTTTTGATTTCAATATTTATCTAGTGATTTAGACTTTTACATGGAATATTTTTTTTAATAATATTTAGGAAAAACCAAAAATAAAACTAAATTACTAGAAACAATAATTTTGATTGCACTATTTTGTCTTAATGTAAGAGTTTTATGATAAAATGTAACAGTAGTTTTTCAAAATAAAAATGTTACATTTTCAACAATAAAAAAAAGGTTACATTTCAGAATAAAAATTCTTACGTACAATTCAGAAAAAAAAAGGTTACATTCATTAATTTTAAAATGTAACAGTAGCTTTGTCTTAAATCTTATGTGATCCTTAATTATTTTCTGCAAAAATAATAGTTACATTTAGCAGAAAAACTATTATATTTCATTAAAAAAAATATTACATTCCTTCATTGTAAGTGTTATATAATTGTTACATTTTATAAAGAAAAAAAGATTACATTCTTTCAGTGTAAGTGTTACATACCATTTTCTGTAAAAATAATGGCCATATTTCAGAAAAAAAAGTTGTTACATTTCATACAAAAAAGTGGTACATTTCTTTATTTTAAGTGTTACATTTGTTGATGAGAAAAAAATGGTGGGACAAAAAATTGGGGCGGGCAAAAAAAAAAGGGGGCAGGCAGGCGGGTATACCGACTAATGATTTGTTTTCAAATTAATTTGATTGCTCTTTGATCAAAGACTTATGAAATTTCAGCTTTATCTTTTTAATTATTATGCATTTTTATAAAGGTAAAAACAAGTAAAATATAATTTATATAAAGAAAATTTATGCTATAATTTTTTTAATTTCCTAACTGGTGATAGAAATTTATTATAAACATTATAAAATTTACATATACACCCTCCATTCCGTTAATAAGTTAACAATTGGTTAAAAACAAAGTACAATAGTAAAATTTATAGATATTTGATGGTAAAGAGATGTGATGGAAATTACTATTTTATCCGAGCAAAAATTGTTGTTATTTTGAACTTTTTACGATTTAGAAAAAAAAAACAATTATCATTATAACGTAATGATGAAGATATTAATTTTATATTTATGCCACTCTTTCATAGTAGCTTTGTCTTAAATCTTATGTGATCCTTAATTATTTTTTGCAAAAACAATAGTTACATTTAGCAGAAAAACTATTATATTTCATTAAAAAAAATATTACATTCCTTCATTGTAAGTGTTATATAATTGTTACATTTTATAAAGAAAAAAAGATTACATTCTTTCAGTGTAAGTGTTACATACCATTTTCTGTAAAAATAATGGCCATATTTCAGAAAAAAAAGCTGTTACATTTCATACAAAAAAGTGGTACATTTCTTTATTTTAAGTGTTACATTTGTTGATGAGAAAAAAATGGTGGGACAAAAAATTGGGGCGGGCAAAAAAAAAAGGGGGCAGGCAGGCGGGTATACCGACTAATGATTTGTTTTCAAATTAATTTGATTGCTCTTTGATCAAAGACTTATGAAATTTCAGCTTTATCTTTTTAATTATTATGCATTTTTATAAAGGTAAAAACAAGTAAAATATAATTTATATAAAGAAAATTTATGCTATAATTTTTTTAATTTCCTAACTGGTGATAGAAATTTATTATAAACATTATAAAATTTACATATACACCCTCCATTCCGTTAATAAGTTAAAAATTGGTTAAAAACAAAGTACAATAGTAAAATTTATAGATATTTGATGGTAAAGAGATGTGATGGAAATTACTATTTTATCCGAGCAAAAATTGTTGTTATTTTGAACTTTTTACGATTTAGAAAAAAAAAACAATTATCATTATAACGTAATGATGAAGATATTAATTTTATATTTATGCCACTCTTTCATATTCACTCATTAAATTAATTAATAAAGTGAATTAAGTTTCAATATAAGGAAAAAAATAGAAATTTGAATACTTTAAATATACCCGACAATTTTTAAAGTAATTTGTTTATTTTCAAAAATTATAGTTATTTCTATCCCCAAGGAGTAGCTCTTTTTGTTATATTTTCTAATATAATAAAGTTATTATGAATTTATTTACGGTAAATGTAATTGTTTTGATGTAATAAAAAAAAAAAAAAGAGAAAAGTCTCAATTAAATGTACTAATTTTAAAAGAAGATTAACAGCCCTACTTTGACATCTCCATCATTACCCCTCATTTTTTGCATACTTCATATTTACGGAAAACAATGTAAAGATTGTGCAAATAGAATTAAAGTTGTGCAAATAGAAATTCCCTTTAAAAATTCCCAAAACCCTTTCATCTTCCTTTGTTAAAAACGAATTTACTTTTTCCATTTTACTTTTTACACTCTGAAACTCAAACTTTCCTCTCTTTCTCCGGCGAACTGGTCTTATTCTCAGGCATGCTTTCTGCTGTTTTGCCCATATTTCGTTCAGTTTTCACCGGTTTTCAAACTTTCTCAGATCTTCCGTACACTAAATTGTCGTCTTCGAGCTCGTTTGGTGTTTTTTGAAGGTTCCATTATTTCCTAGAAGTCTCCGACTAGATTCCGGCCACATACTCTTTGAATCTTCATCACTTTCTGCAAATTACCAGGTAACCACCCTTCAAACTTTCAAATTTTCCAGATTTCAATTCAATTTGATGTAATTCTATGGCCCGAACTAAATCGTGTGCTAGAACAGTTAGGTTTGGCCAATTATAGGGTTGATAGGGGAGTTTTGGCCAGAATTCCTCGCGAGGATCTCAATACTATGCTCATCAGGCATGGTACGGATGTCGCCGTTTTAGATGCCTTAGAGATTAGGGGTCCCCCATTCTTGCACAAGTCTGTTCCTATGAAAACCTTCTTCACCACTTGGGAACTTTGTTCACATATCTGCGAGTTATATTGTCCTCTTTTTTATTCTGACTTCTCAGACACTGACTTTCCCGCTGCACTTGATTTACGTAGTCGTCGCTTCTATAAACAGGTTCTCTCCTCTTCCAGTGAACTTGGCGATGTGTCTTCCTCAAGCTCTTCCTCAAGCTCAAATGAAATCCCTACATCTGATGTCACTGAGACCAACACCTCATCTTCCTTGGAATTTTAGACCACTTTACACGTTAAGTATGGGATAAACCATAACATATATCATATTGAACCATACGTAGGCGACATGTCCCTTGCCGCCATTTGACAAAGAATGGATGGTGTTGTTGCTTATCCCTTTCAACTAGAAGCTGGACTTAGGTTCCCCATTGACCCTTTATATGTATCGTTATGCATAAGGCCCAAGCCGCTGTTGTTGACCTCCATCCTAATGCCATCCGTATTGTCACCAGCTACCTATTCATTTGTAGAGCCCTTAGGCAAGAACCCACCATTCCTTTACTTGTCCATTTATTTGAGGGTTACTCAAATCTAACTAAGCGAGATGGTGTTATCGAGAACCGTTTATTTATCAAGTACAGAAAACCAAAGATCCTTACTCCTCTCCCTAGAAAAGTCCACAACTGGCATTCGAAGCCCATCTTCATAACCTCTTGCATAGGTTGGAACCATTCTGGCGACCTTCGTGAGATAGTTCCCAAAACTGAAACCAGAAAAGCTTTGGTATCTGGCGACAATCGCTTGAAGGACAAGATTTTAACACTTCTCGCCAATGCCCAAGAAGGTGGCTTGGCTTTATTTTCTTGGAGAAAATCATTTCCAGCCCCTCTTTACCAAGGAAAGTTGGACTCCTAGACTTTACTTTTCCAAGGAATGAATCTCGCATTCCCATCATCCACACTGCCCCTTACCCGGGATGGGATATCCATTCAAGAAATTGTTTTGCTTCAAATTGTGGTCCTTGCAAACTGGAAGGTCGTTGTTGCAATTCAATGATTGATGTTTATAGTATGTTTCTCGCCTTTGAATTTCTCTCATTTGTGTTTTTTCTCTTTTCCCTCTCTAACAGTTTATTCTTTTTGTTTACAGAATTTAGAACCATGGACTTGTCTGAGAGGCGATAAGCATTTTCTGGCGCATACGGCCATAGGAAAAGATTGTCTTATGCTTGGCAAACCAGTTTACTCAAGCTAAGTTCTGAACTGGAGATTCCCATTTCCCATCATGGAGATGATGCCGAAGCTATTGAGCTAGAAAATGTTAATGCCGCCGCTGAGAGGGCAGCTGATCCCACCAAGAAGAAGAGGAAATCAAAGACTCCCGTGCGACTTTCTCCCCTTAAGTTGAGGGATGAAGAGGAAGTTGAAGAAGAAAACCCAACTGAGGACATTCAAGAGGCAAACCAGGAGGAAACTCATGCTGAAGAATCTACTATTCCATTGAACTATTAACTGAGGGTAATGTTGATTCTCGCCCTTCAAAGAGAGCTCGCCTCTCTGAATCTGAAGAAAATAGAAACTTGGTTGTTGAGGAGACTTCCATGGAGGCGAGGAAAGCAGATAGCTATAATGTCGCAAGCTGGCTTTAAGAAGGTTTCCAGATGCCTTCAGATGAAGATGGAATCTTTGAATTAAGCAAAGAGATAGATAGTGCACCTGCCTTAACAGATTTTGATGTCCACTCAAGGGACCCTACTTATAGCATGATCGGGGGCGAGATCATCTAGCGTTCAAGCTAAAAACAACAAGTCGCCGAAATTGAATAGCAGGATGCAAATTTGTCTCTTAACTATGCTAGTCTAAAAATTTGTGGTGTAAGTTTTAATGTTTCTCGCCATGTTTCTAACTTGATTCTTGCCAATTTCATCTTCTAAATTTGTTCCTTTCTAACAGATTACAAGTACTCTCTTTGGTCTGAGAAACAAATGCAAACACACTGACTTCTGAGCTGGAGTCATGTGATAAATCCCGCAAGCGGGCTCTTGCTGAAAATGAGAAGTATAAATAGAGATGCATCTAGCGGGAACAAGATTTGACTGCCTTGCAATCCAACAAGGAAAAGGTAGATGAAGCCGTTAAGGCTTTTGAACAAACTAAGAAAGAATTGCGTAGCGAGATGAAATCCTGGAGATTAGGATTGGAGGAGAAAAACAAACATTTGGTAGCTGAGAATGCCAAACTTAAAGAAGATGTCGCCCAAAATGTCGCTTTGATTGCTCAGCTTAAGAAGGATGTCTTTGATGCTCAATCCAAAGCTGAGAAAGAGTCAATGGAGCTCTATGATAAAGCTTTAATCCACGCTATGCGAGCAACAACTACTTCCAGCGAGATTCCTGTCATTACTCCAAAACTGATTGCCAAGTGGGGCTCCGAGCCAATTCGATTTCTGTCGTTTAGGCCATCATTTGGTTCCTTATGAAGAAAATGAGCTTAAAGCTTTAGCTGCTGAAGAAAAACTCTTGGGAAAACCATCTTGGGAGGCTCCTCTAGTTGCCGAGAATGATGCCTTAACTTTATGGGTTGACTTGATTGAAGAGAAGAATAACACGCTTGTTAATGCTAAGTAGGCCGCTCGAGCTGCTCTAGCTGCCCAACGCGAGAAACAACCAACTGCCCCTTAGGAACTATTTTCATGAACAACTTTAACATTTGATTTGGATGTGTACTAAACAATTTGTTGGGTTTCGAGGGCCATGCGCAGCGGAAGAATGCAAATTAACTTGAAAAACCCGGAGCCTAGGATCCGTTCTAGATGATTAATTAAGAAAGATGAAATAGAATAACCAACCTTGTGTGCTTTTGTCTTTGATAAACGCGTTCCAACTCCAGATTGATGACCTTGTGAATCCTCGATGAACAATCCTTGAATCACGAACTTTAGATCTTGATTGGCGAAGATCCTCTATGTGTATCCATGCGTTGAACGAACCCTAGAACAATTCTAGGTGGATTGCTAGATCCTTTGATTGAAACTCCATTCAATCAATGAAGAATTATGGAATTGGATGGTGTTTCGATTCTCAATTCTCAATTGAAATCTCTCAAATTGTGTTTCTCTAAACCCAATTTCCGTATGTTACTGCTAGGGCAAAAGGGAGGCAGTATTTATACTGTATAAATACCTTTTTCCTTTTGGAAAACCCTAATTTCCAAGCAGTTACGTATCTGCCAGCGTCGACGGGACGACTCGTCCCCCAGGGCATGAGTCGTCCCCTTTCCACAATGCTCAGATACGTTCGTCCCCTCTACGGGGAATAGTTGGTACAAACCCAGGGCACGAGTCGTCCTAATGGGCACGAGTCGTCCCTCAGGACATTCCCTCAGATTCACTCGTCCCAGGCCAAGGGAATAGTTGGTTCTTGCCTGGGGACGAGTCATCCCCTGTGTACAAAAGTTCCATATTATTCATTTTTGACAATTCGTTCAATGCGTGTGACCCCATAGGACTATATTATATTGGCAATGAGTTCGATCACATCGATCCTCATAAGACATGAGCGGACTCTAGCAAGCCATCATGCCTACCCAAATAATATAATGTCAAGTTCGATTTCCTACATAGAACATATCACAATCCCATTGTCACACGATGTTATATTGAACATGAGTCATGGTCCACGTCAACTACTATTGTTCAATGCTTTCTCGTTACCAAGTAAATTGATCAATCGAATGATATTAATCACATTAATTCATTCGGACATGGGCATGTACATCGTCAATCTTACTTATGAGTGGCCTAACAAACATCTCTCTTTACGAGGGACAAATTTCCATCTTGACTTATCATTCTTCCCAACAAGAATCCTATCATGCCAATAATAGCCCTTATTGTTATCCGGTTAAAGATAACGTTAAACTATATCAAACATAATATTCAACGAGTGGAAGACAATGATAATCTCAGGTCAAAGGATATCAATGATATAACTATATGAGATTTAATTATGACATTTGACCAAGACATAAATCTCATAATGGGTCAAGTCCAGTACCTTGTTCTCTAACAAGTACCCATGAATTTAATGTGCATCCCTATGCATATAATCATCACATGATTATCCATTAAACTTCATACTAGTGCTTTATAAGTACTAGGGACACGATTATTACAATAAACATGCAAACATATATAACAATCAAAATAACAATCTCTCATATAAAATGAACAATGACATTACAAATAAGTCTATCTCTATAGGCCTATGGCACTAACACCTACAGTCTCCCACTTGCACTAGGCCCAATCATTCATGTATCTTATACCCATGGACCTAACATGACCATCATGTTTAGCTTGTGGCAAAGGCTTGGTGAGAGGGTCCGCAATGTTGTCATCCGTAGGTACCTTGCATATCTTGACGTCCTCCCTTTCACAGATTTCTCGAATGAGGTGGAAACGTCTCAAAATGTGTTTGGATCGTTGATGTGACCTTGGTTCTTTTGCTTGGGAAATAGCACCATTGTTGTCACAATAAAGCTCTATCGGGTTAGTGATACTCGGAACGACTTCTAAGTCACTAACGAACTTCTTGATCCAAACCGCCTCCTTAGCCGCATCTGTGCTGCTATGTATTCAGCTTCGGTTGTAGAATCAGCAACAGTGCTTTGCTTGGAACTCTTCCAACAAACGGCACCTCCATTTAGCATAAACACGAACCCAGACTGCGATCTAAATTCATCTTTGTCGGTTTGGAAGCTTGCATCTGTGTACCCTTTACAACCAAATCATCTTCCATTCCTCCAAATACCAAGAATACATCCTTAGTTCTTCTTAAGTACTTAAGGATATTCTTGACTGCTATCCAATGGTTCTCACCAGGATCAGACTGGTATCTACTCGTCATGCTCAGAGCATACGAGGCATCAGGTCTAGTACATAACATGGCATACATGATAGACCCAATTGCCGAAGCATATGGAATATCACTCATCCTCTTTCGCTCATCATTTGTCTTAGGAAAATGAGTCTTGCTAAGAGTAATGCCATGTCCCATTGGCAAGTTCCCTCTTTTAGAATTTTCCATGCGGAATCTTCTAAGGACCTTGTCAATATATGTACTTTGACATAAACCAATCACCCTTCTTGATCTATCTCTATAGATCTTGATACCAAGGATATAAGCCGCTTCACCCATATCTTTCATTGAAAAATATTTTCCTAACCAGGACTTGACAGTCTCAAGTGCAGAAACATTGTTTCCAATGAGCAAGATGTCATCGACATATAACACCAGAAATAGTACTATGCACCCACTTATTTTCTTGTATACACAAGGCTCATCTTCGTTTTTGATAAAGCAAAACTCTTTGACTGATTCATCAAAACGTAGATTCCAGCTCCTGGAAGCTTGCTTCAATCCATAAATGGATCTCTGCAACTTACATACTTTATTAGAATTCTTTGGATCGACAAACCCTTCAGGCTGTATCATGTATACATCTTCAAGTAGGTTTCCCTTAAGAAACGCTGTTTTGACATCCATTTGCCATATCTCATAGTCATAATATGCGGCTATGGCAATTAAGATTCTAAAAGACTTAAGCATTGCTACGGACGAAAAGGTTTCATCATAGTCAACTCCATGAATCTGCCTATACCCCTTAGCAACAAGCCTAGCCTTGTAAGTATGTACCTTCCCATCCATGTCAGTTTTCCTTTTGAAAACCCACTTGCACCCTATGATTTTTACACCTTCAGGTGGATCAATCAAGTTCCAAACTTGATTATCGTACATGGATTTGATCTCGGACTCCATGGCTCCTAGCCACTTGTCCGAATCAGGAGTGGACATTGCCTTTTGATAGGAAGTAGGTTCATCATTCTCAATGATTTCTACTTCGTTACTTTTCGTCATGAGAAATCCATATCTCTCAGGTTCGGATCATATCCTATCCGATCTGCGAAGAACTTGTGTATCTTGATCAGGTTCCACAACTGCTTGTGAATTTGGTTCCGTCTCTACTATTGGTTCCTTGTCATTTTCGGGTTCTTGAATTTCTTCAAGATCAATTTTAATCCCACTAGTTTTTTTAGAGAGAAACTCTTTCTCTAGAAAGACACCATGTCGAGCAACAAACACTTTGTTCTCGGATCGGTTGTAAAATTGATATCCTTTCGTTTCCTTGGGATAACCAACGAAAATACATTTATCGGATCTGGGTGCAAGCTTATTTCCAGAAATCAATTTCTTTACATAAGCTTCACATCCCCAAATCTTCATGAAAGATAAACTAGGTTTTCTTCCATGCCACATCTCATGTGGGGTCTTAGGAGCCGATTTAGTAGGGACCTTATTTAGTGTGAAAGCAACTGTTTCCAGTGCATGTCCCCAAAAAGAAATAGGAAGGTTAACTTGACTCATCATCGATCGAACCATATCTAATAGAGTTCGATTTCTCCTCTCGAACACACCATTCCATTGTGGTGCTCCGAGTGGAGTAAGTTCTGAAACAATTCCACAACTTTTAAGATGATCGTCAAATTCTTGGCTTAAATATTCACCACCTCGATCGGATCGAAGTGTTTTAATAGTTTTGCCAAGTTGATTTTGTAATTCATTTTGAAATATTCTAAATATCTCAAATTCTTCATTTTTGTACTTCATCAGATAGACATAGCCATATCTTGATAAGTCATCAGTGAACGTTATGAAGTACCGAAATCCTCCCCTAGCAATGCTTTTCATTGGTCCACATACATCAGTGTGTATGAGAGCCAACAAATCACTAGCCCTTTCACTACTCTTAGTGAAAGGTGCTTTAGTCATCTTGCCCAATAAACAAGATTCGCAAACATCATATGATTCATAATCGTATGAGTCTAAATATCCATCTTTATGGAGTTTAGAGACGCATTTTTCATTTATGTGACCAAGACGGCAATGCCATTTAAATGTGTTGTTCACATTATTTGGTTTAGATTTCTTATTTACATGATAGACATTTTCAACATTATTTTCAACATCTAGGACATAAAGGCCATTAAAAGAATATGCAATACAATAAAGCATATCATTCAAATAAATGGAAAATTTCTTATTCTTAATAAGAAAATTGTAACCTTCATTGTCTAAACAAGAAATTGAAATAATGTTTCTGCTCAAATCCGAAACATAATAGTAATTATTTAAAACTAATATTAGTCCGCTAGGTAAAGCGACTTCATATGTCCCTACGGCTAATGCAGCAACTCTTGCTCCATTTTCAACACGTAGGTCTACTTCACCTTCTTTGAGCGACCTTCTATTCTTTAGTCCCTGCACATTTAAACAAATGTGAGATCCACATCCGATATCTAATACCCAAGAACTAGAAGTAGAAAGTAGAATATCTATCACATAGATACCTGAAGTCATGGCAATCTCATTGCCCTTCTTCTTCAGTCCTTCCTGATAAACCTTGCAGTTACGCCTCCAATGCCCAGTTTCCTTGCAATAGAACACCGCATCCTTTTGGGATTTGGGTTGAGGCTTCTCAACAACGGCAACCTTTGCCTCCGATTTAGCAACTTTTGCTTTAACCTTGGTTTTCTTGAACCCCTTTCCTTTGTTCACCATCAACACTTGATTGGTTTTCTTGGCGATATTGTTCTCTGCATTCTTAAGCATCCCATGCAGTTCAGACAGAGATTTATTCATCCCATTCATGTTATAATTCATAACAAACTGATTATAACTTTCAGGGAGTGAATGCAATATCATATCCGTAGCCAGTTCCAACGGGATAGGATATCCAAGCCTCTCAAGATATTCGAGGTGACTCTTCATTTTCAACACATGAAGCCCAACAGGTTGTCCTTCAATCATCTTGCATGAATGAAGAGCCTTCATGGTGTCAAACCTTTCCTGACGTGCTTGCAACTGGAACATTTCCTTCAAATGATTTCCCAAATCATAAGCATCCATGTGTTCAAGGTCCTTTTGAAGGGCCTTACACATGGTAGCGAGCATCAAGCAACCAACATCAATATAATCATCCATATGTTTCTTGTGTTGATCCTTTTCAGCTCGAGTTTCATTAGCAGCAGACTTGGGTGGAACGGATCCATCGAGAATGTACAACTTCCTTTCTTGTTTGAGAACAATTCTCAAACTGCGGATCTAATCAACATAGTTGTTGCCATTCTCTTCCAACTTGTCCTTATCAAGGACTAATCGCAGTGACAGAGTTTGATTAGTTTTTACAGCCATTGATCTACAAAGATATGCAACAAATATGAACACATATAAGTACCTATTTCATTTAAGAGATTTAAATAACGTATTTCATAAATACTCTCACTAAATTATATAACCTTCTTATACAATCATGCATAATATAATTTAATAGGCTAAGACCCAACTTTAATTTAATTTCAAGTCGGCTATGGCAGGACTGCTCAAAATTAAACTAAAAAGGTAGATAACATTTATCAATCATATCAACATATGACTCTTAGATCCTTTATGAGATTATAGACATCATATATCACATGTTTCAATCTCATCTTATGCCTTAGGCCCAAAACTGTTTTGATAGCCTAATTGAGTTCAACCATTTTAAACGTATAGCAATCACCGTTTGCTCATCTTAATCATACAAAGATAGAATTAATGTACCTCGCTATGGCGTAGCCTACATAAAATTATCCGTGTACTTACAAGTGTTTAAAATGGGTGGCATAAACAAACTCAAATTTCAATGAAAGTTCAATTTTCATGTTTATCAATTAACATGGCAAGGTTGATTCATGAAAATTATATGAGCATAATTATGAACATGGGATGATGCATCACAAATCACATTTGATGTGTAATTACTAATACGTGGCATTGTAATCCAAAGTTATCCCACACTTCCAAGAAGTGCCTGTGGGGGAGGTCTTGGTTTTCAGCCTATATACTAAGTAATACTTCAAGAGTAATCCTTAGATTAATCAAATTAATCATATAATTCAATTCATAATCATGGCATATCAAAATACACAATTACTTTCATAAGCAAATCCCATATAAATTCATATTCTAAATCATATTCATCATGAAAATTAACATAATCACATTATATAATTATCATGATTATCTAAAATAAACATCATGAACGGGGCTCTGATACCACTGTTGGGTTTCGAGGGTCCATGCGCAGCGGAAGAATGCAAATTAACTCGAAAAACCAGGAGCCTAGGATCCGTTCTAGATGATTAATTAAGAAAGATGAAATAGAATAACCAACCTTGTGTGCTTTTGTCTTTGATAAACGCGTTCCAACTCCAGATTGATGACCTTGTGAATCCTCGATGAACAATCCTTGAATCACGAACGTTAGATCTTGATTGGCGAAGATCCTCTATGTGTATCCACGTGTTGAACGAACCCTAGAACAATTCTAGGTGGATTGCTAGATCCTTTGATTGAAACTCCTTTCAATTAATGAAGAATTATGGAATTGGATGGTGTTTCGATTCTCAATTCTCAATTGAAATCTCTCAAATTGTGTTTCTCTAAACCCAATTTTCGTATGTTACTGCTAGGGCAAAAGGGAGGCAGTATTTATACTGTATAAATACCTTTTTCCTTTTGGAAAACCCTAATTTCCAAGCAGTTACGTATCTGCCAGCGCCGACGGGATGACTCGGCCCCCAGGGCACGAGTCATCCCCTTTCCACAATGCTCAGATACGTTCGTCCCCTTTAAGGGGAATAGTTGGTACAAACCCAGGGCACGAGTCGTCCCTATGGGCATGAGTCGTCCCCTATGGGATGAGTCGTCCCTCAGGACATTCCCTCAGATTCACTCGTCCCAGACCAAGGGAATAGTTGGTTCTGGCCTGGGGACGAGTCGTCCCCTGTGTACAAAAATTCCATATTCTTCATTTTTGACAATTCATTCGAGGCGTGTGACCCCATAGGACTATATTATATTGGCAATGAGTTCGATCACATCGATCCTCATAAGACATGAGCAGACTCTAGAAAGCCATCACAATTTACTTCTGTCTTGAATATTTCCTGTAACTTGGTTGTCACCGTTTGCGATGTAACTTTGATTTGCACTTATGAACATTTTCCTTCTGCAATGTTGATGTCTTGCTTCCTTTAATCTAATCTGAATGCTTTCCTTGTATGTTGAATGCTTATTTTGCTTTGATAGTTTATCAAAGATCCTCTTCACAACCTTTATATCAATATACATACGCCTCCTTCCAAAAGAGTGATGCTTGTTTTTAGGCAGCCTTACTCCTTAGTTACGCTTCTTGTATGTCTGCCTTTTTTTATCTTTGTAGGAATTTTTGAAGCGGCCTTTTTCACTTGTCTATCTTTCATTTCCATTTTTCTTGTTTTGGGGGTGCCTACTAAGGTGGCAACCTCCCTTGGCCATTATCAGGTTTTGGGGGTGCCTACTAGGGAGGCCTCCTCCCTTCATTTTCATCTTTTGGGGGTGCCTTATAGGGTGGTAACCTCCCTTCATCATTTCAAGCTTTTGGGGGTACCTAATGGGGCGACAACCTCTCTTCATCATTTCAAGATTTTGGGGTTGTCTAATGGGGCGACAACCTCCCTTCATCATTTCAAGCTTTGGGGGTGCCTAATGGGGCGACAACCTCCCTTCATCATTTCAAGCATTGGGGGTGTCTACTAGGACGGAAACCTCCATTCATCATTTCAAGCTTTGGGGGGTACCTAATAGGGCAGCAACCTCCCTTCACCATTTCAAGCTTTGGGGGTGCCTACTAGGGCGGCAACCTCCCTTCATCATTTATGCGTAGTGTCCATGTCTTTGTCTGTGACATTCATACATCCGTCATTCCATGCAATAAAAAATTTAACACAAAATTAAAATTGACAAGTCTTGTGAAAACATTACGTCAATTAGTTTCATTAATACTTGTTTCCCGCATCACATCAAAACATATCATTCTAAAATATCAAGTTTCATATAATTTTCACTATTCTAGAACAAGTGGTAACAAAGTATTTCTAATTAAAACATAGAAAATTAGTGAAAATCTATTGATAATACCGCTTTAAGTGATCCACGCTCCAAGCATTCTTCAATTATTCTCCATCTTTCTTTCTCAACTTATAAGTTCCTTCTCTAATAATCTTTATGACTTGAAAATGACCTTCCCACTTTTCATCAATCTTATAGAATTCAGGCTTTGGTTCAGTTGCTTCCATGCTTCTTAGGACCTAATCTCCCACACTGAACGACCGCTTGTTAACCCTTTTATCATGTTGCTCCTTCATTTTTGTTTGTAATTGATCATCCTCATTCTCGCAGTCATTCTCTTCTCATCATACAGGTCAAGATAATTGCAACGCCTTTGTTCATTTCTGACTTCATCATAATAAGTAACTCTATAAGTAGGTAAGACCATTTCTGCTGGCGCCATTGCCTCTGACCCATAAGTGAGTGCAAATATCCCTTCCCTAATCTCAACAGCCAATGTAATTGTCCCTTTACCCTCACCATATAGTTCGTAAAGCCTTCTAGAAAACCATTGTAGGGGACCAAGTTTGCCTCAGTGTAATTCATCCTTTTAAAGGCATCATAGTATAATATGTTGTGGCTTGCCCCAGAGTATACCAACACCCGCTGAAAGATGTTATTTCCCGGATAAATTGTTATTACTGCAGGCTGGCTTCCATGACTGGCCGTTACCACCAAATCTCTCCTTGAAATACTTATCACCCTATCCTCATTAGGCGGGTACTCCGGTACATTAAAGCTATGCGACAAGGTCATGATTTGATTGTCGAGTTGAGAGATGCTTGGGGTTGGATCTTGAATAACGTCAATCAGATTTCTCTCTTCTCGCGCCACCTTCCCTCCTTCATTATCAACATATTCTCCTAGCTCCCCATCATCAACTTTCATTTGAATCACCCTCTTTAAATTGTAACAATCATCCATTGCATGCCCCTTGCCTGTGCTGCTCCTGACTCTGGAATTGGAAAATCTGTCGGCAAATGCACCATCTTTAATATCTCGCTAGGACTGGTGTTCAACTTAGAAAATTTCACAATCTTCCTTGGCCCACGACCACCTCTGCGACTACCTCCTCTTCCACCTTGGCCACCGCTGCGACTTTCTCTATGTCCTTCTTTTTCTTCCTTCACATATTCAATTCTTTCCTTCACACTCTTTCTCATCGTAGATGTTGAGGTGGGAACCATTGGGACTTCATCATTGTCATCTCTTCCACAATATCCTCTAACCCGCTCATACAACTTGCCAGCAGTTTCAGGCAGCCTCATTCCCAATTCTCGCTTAAAATAGCCAGGCAATAAACTTGCGTTATAGAGCATGATAATGTTACTTTGCTCTATGTCTGAAATCTGATAGGCCACCTTCATGAATCTCTCCGTATAACTAGCTATCCCCTCACCAGGCTTTTACCTAATCCCATATAACTCTTACTTTCTCACCGGGTGTGCCCAGAGGCACTGAATCTCGCCAAAAACATCCTTTTAAAATCTTGATATCCCGTGATTGACTCTGTGGGCTGTGTGAGAAACCACTCCAGAGCTTGATCAGTCAAGGTACTAGCCAGCTGAAATTACCCGGGATTTCGCGCGATGCGAAATGTGGTTGTCTTTCACGGAGGGTTGGTGTCTGAGACCTCCCTTTTCGGGAAGGAGAGGAGTCGCCACGCGGTTTTTGTATTTTGAGCCCAAACGTTGAGAAACGGCTATTGGTTGAAAAAGGGTGTCGTTTTTATTGGTAGCAAAAACTTAGGAAAAGGCTTTTGAAAACGTGGGGTCATTTTTATTGGTAGCAAAAACGAGTAAAAAGCTTTTTAGTACCAGAGATTGTTAGGTTCGGAGGTCACGTTACGTTTCGAGAAGAGTATATTGAGATCACCCGAAATGCCTCGTATGACGAGTCTTTCTACCTTTATCGAAATCGTGTGCGTTTGTGCGTGTGTTTGTATTTTTGAAATGGGGCTTGAATGACAAGCTTAATCTTGGTTTGAATGTCAAACGTTGATTATGGTCCTGTTTGAAAAGGCGAGCGTTTGAATGACAAACGTCGATTTTGGAAGTTTTAGGAAAAGTGATATGAGTGCTGATGTTAACCGTTTAACTTAAGTGTCAAATGATGACTTTTAATAAAAGAGCGTTTGAATGTCAAACGTCGGATTTTTGAGTTTGAAGATGAGCGTTTGGATGCCAAACGTCATTTCGCGCGTTTTGAAAGAGAGTTCGAAGGTCGAACTCCGGTTTTGAACCGGGTGTGTCATTGTTAACGATTTTACGGGAAAAACGTATTAAATGATTTTGAGTGTCAAATGGAGGCTTTTAAGTTTGAAGATGAGCGTTTGGATGCCAAACGTCATTTCGCGCGTTTTGAAAGAGAGTTCGAAGGTCGAACTCCGGTTTTGAACCGGGCGTGTCATTGTTAGCATTTTTACGGAAAAAAGAATTAAATGATTTTGAGTGTCAAATGGCGGCTTTTAAGTTTGAAGATGAGCGTTTGGATGCCAAACGTCATTTCGAGCGTTTTGAAAGAGAGTTCGAAGGTCGAACTCCGGTTTTGAACCGGGCATTACATTGTTAGCATTTTTACGGAAAAAAGGCATTAAATGATTTGCGATCAACGAATCGAGTTGCAACTCGGACTTTGAAAAGTACTATCACGATCCAAATGGGTCGGACTTTTGTAAATGACAGTATTTAAAGTGCGGTATCGACGGAATCAAACGATCCGAAATTGTAAAGTACGATCGACGAGCCAAACGGCTCGGAATTGTAAAGTTGCATGAAAGTAAAGGACGTTCGACGGATCAAACAATTTGGAATTTGTAAATGACATGGAAAGTAAATGACGATCGACGGATCAAACGATCCTGAATTGGTAAATGACATAAAAAGTAAACGAACGGGGCCGGAACGCCGTTTTAACCCGAGATTACTTCTCTTATGGGAAGAGAAGAGGATCAGGGACTAAAACGTATCGGACCCCGTTTAGACGATGACGTCTACATTTCAACAACGTCGTCCGAAACGGTTGTAGTGACTAGCGCGTAAACCGAGACGGAATGAGAGTTTAAAGAGAGAGGAAGCTACCTATGCCTAGGGTCGGCTCCTTTGGCTCGGTGGGCGTATACGGGATATGAAAAGGTGTTTGAAACGGTGTTTCGGGGTGGCGGGGTCGTATTTGATCGAAATACGAAGTTTTCACGCAAAACGAGGTAAAATCGGGGCTCGAGAGGAGTGAGACCAGTTTAGGCCGTGGGTTTTTGGGTGAAAGGGAGTAAAATTTTGTTGTTCCAAATGGCTTTGACAGCCTTTGTATTTATAGGTGAAATTTCAGGATCAGTTCGGACGGACTGAGGGTGAAATCAGGGGGTTTTGTGAAAATTTGGAAATTGGAGGGACTTGCTGGCAATTTCTGGATTTTCTGCAAATGAGTCCGGCGGAGAGGCGTATATCGGGGTATTTTTGTCTTTTCACTCTGAATTTGATTGAAGAGTGACTAGGGAGCTGTGGCATGCAAGCCACGTGTCCCATGACTCACCAGGCTCGTGGGAGTTCGTACCATATTTCCCGGTTTTGTCCGTTTTTAAAATAACTGTTCGGAAAATATCCGAAACGCCCCCGGAAAGTGCCGGAAATTGCGTTTTTCAGGGAAAGCCATACTTTTACGTGCGATGACGTGTGTTGAGTATGTTTCGACATTGGGATGCTCGGGGCAGTCCCGGGACGTCTCGTTGGCTTGGGAACGGGGAGCTTAATGGGTTCCGGTTAACCTGGAGCGGGTCAGTTAACGGATTCCGATTAACTTCTAACGAATTTTGGCGATCCGGATTTGGGTACTTACACCAGCGCCCTGCACAAAATCACCTCATTCTTGGTGAGCATAGACATTGTCACCTTAAAACCACCAACATGGGTTCTCGCTCTTGTACTCCCTGAATATTCAGATAATGACGACATGCGGAAAGTTGGATCTGGTTCAACATTTTGAATCTCCTTCACAAAAGGCATTCAGTAAGAATCCTTATCCCCCTCTGTTTTATTTCCTGCTTCCAATTTCTTGATCCTTTTTGCCATTTCTTTCTTCCATTGGTCCACCTCCTTTTTCTCAACCTTCTCATGCCCCCTTGGCTCCTTGTCCTTACGAGACCTTTCTGAATCACGCTACCTCCCTTCTGAATGCCTTGAGCGGCTTGGTCTATACGTCTTATCCATGGTAGACCCAAAACCTATCTCGTCACCATCATATTCATAGTAGTAAGACGAATCTCGCGAGTTATCAGATTGGTAATATACCTTCCTCCTTTTTCCATCTTCGACAATCTCCTGAGACCTCCTTTTACCTACTACTCCTTCAGATATCGCCTTAGTAACTTCTCGCCTTTCTACCCTAGGCCTGTTTTTTGGTGGCAGCATGTCACGTTCGCGCCTATTTTGTCCCCTTGACATACTTTCGCTGACAGCTTGCCCCCTTACCGGGCTATTTCCAGCTGTTCTCCCCATAATATTCTGCGGGATCTGATTTGGATCCTATCTCATTTCCAAAAGTCTGTTGTTGTTGGCGAGAATTTACAACAACAGCTCATTGTTTTCTCTAATCCTCTCAGCTTCTGCTATGACTTCAGCTTCTATGAGGGGCAAAGGCTCTTGTCTGCCACATCTCGCCCCTCTCTTATCATAATACTCCCTCTCTTCCCGCTCTCTCCTCCTTCACACGGTGGATTATGCCTCTGTTGATTGCACACCACCTTCCAGACCTGATCCAACATGCACATAAGCTTCACTACGCAAGCGCAAGTGGGGTGTTGTCAACGCCAGGTTAGTGTTTGGGATGATTTTTGAAGGGGTCCTTAGTCATGCACCATTTTAAGGTTGTTTTTCTGGGTTTCAAGGAGATTTTAAGAACAAGAAAAGATGAACAACTTAGAAGAAACTTCAGTCCCGATAACGGAACATCCTGAAGCTGCCTAACAAAATGGTTGCTCAGGCCCAAAGTGAGTAGTCCAGCTGTGAATACTCTGCCCTCTTTTCCATGAGCTCCTACACACAGAAAGTACGTAAACTAGGTCGGGGGCGTCTCCGGTAAAGCCCCTTCTGCGTGAGGATAAGTGCTTGTTCAGGTGAGAAAGAAAGAGTACAATGGAAACTGCAAAAAACAATTTGAAAATGTACTTGAGACTTACTCATTCTAATTTCTGATGTTGTTTATATACTTCCTCTTGTCATGTGCATGTCCCATTCCCTTTGCCAAGTGTCATCTTTCCATTGGATGTGTATGAGCACTCATAGTTAGTGTAGACGCCACCCTTTCTCTTACAGGTAGTTCATTATTTGTAACAGATTTTGTGTGCCCAAATATAACGTATTTGGCTGCTTCTAAAATATTGCTATAAGATCACATGTCGCCAATAGGCGACATCTATGCTAGGGCGGCAACCTCTAATGTTGTCGCTGGCCTAAACCTCATCATGCGAGATCATTCCTTGAAATTACATTTTTATTATTTGGAGATGGGCCATAAAGGGCTTTTCGCTGGAACCTATTTCCCGCCAATATATTAGTAAAGTCGCCATGTCTTATTTAATCTATCTTAGTGAAATTAACCGGATTGCGAGGGCGGCGAGCGGTTTGAATTTCACGGTAAAAGAGAGTCGTCACGCCATTTTGATTATGAGCCAAAACTTTGAAAAAGACTGTTGAAAGGGGATCGTTTTTATTAGGAGCCAAAACATAGGAAAGGCTTTTGAAAGGGGATCGTTTTTATTAGGAGTAAAAACTTAAGAAAAGGCTTTTGAAACAAGGATAGTTTTTATTAGGAGCAAAAACTTAGAAAAAGGCTTTTGAACATAGATTGTTACGTTCGGAGGTCACGTTACGCCTCGGGAAGAGGAAAATTTGAGATCACCCGAAATGCCTCGTATTGACGAGTCTTTCTACCTTTCTCGAAAATTGTGTGCGTGTGTGTTTGTGTGTTACTTGAAAATGAGTTTGAGTGACAAACTTTGGATTGAAAAAGAGTTTGAATAAAAGGAGTTTGAATGGCAAACTTTAGATTGAAAAGGAGTTTGAATGGTAAACTTTAGATTGAAAAGGGAGTTTGAATGGCGGGTTTTGAAATGAGTCGGGCATTATAACGTTATCCTCTTTTGACAAAACGACGGTAAAGGAAAGAGTTTGATTTTGAACCGGGCATTATAACGTTACCCTTATTTTGATAAAAACGATAGTAAAGAAAGAACGATCGACAAGTCAATTTCTTGACTCGGATGTTAAAAGTAAATACGATCAACAAACCAAACGGTTTGGACGGTAAATGACAATATTGAAAGGACGGTATCAACGAACCAAACGGTTCGGACGGTAAAAGATGCGATCAACGAACCAAACGGTTCCAATGGTAGAGAGCGTTATTGAAATGGCAATCAACGAATCAAATGATTCAGACAATAGAAATGACAATCAACGAACCAAACGGTTCGGACGGTAAATGACAATCAACGAACCAAACGGTTCGGACGGTAAAAGACGTAATAGATATTTTTTTGTAAAAAAGGGTCAATATCTCTGTTTTAACCCTAAATCACTCTTTTCGAAGGAGAAAATTGATATAGAGAGGATCACTTCACGATCCGTAGACAACGCAGTGTCTACATTTTGAAGAGTTTCATCGGATCAAAAGTAGCGAAGAACGCGTAAAAAGATATGAAATGGAAGATTTGAGAATGAGAGTTTACCAATGGCTAGGTTTTGACTCTTTCTCTCGAGGGATCGTATATCGGATACGAAAAGTGTTTGAATTGTGTTTTGTTTGAGAAAAACGTTGTTTTCACGCAAATCGAGACATTTTTGGGGCTTTCGAAGGGATTTGAGGCGCTGGAACCGAGACAGCTGGGCAGGAGGGTTAAAATTTGTTCACCATTTACTGAATGGCAAGGGCTGTATTTATAGGGGGTAAAATTGCAGAACAGGCCATCCGGCCTAACCTTCAAGTTTGAGGATTTTTTGGATATTTGAAAATATGGTGAGACTGATGGGCGATCCAGCAAAACAGGCCGGCCGGCCAGTCTTTAAGTTTGAGGGTATTTCGGTCTTTTCTGGCCTTGAATTTGATTGATTTGACATAGGGCCTTGTGCATGTGTGACACGTGTCCTGCTTAGTCATTAAATAAGGGTATTTTGGTCCTTTGGGCTGTGCCTTGACTGTTTTTTAAATAACTGTCCGAATAAATGTCGAAACAATTTCGAAAAGTCCCGAAAATTGCGTATTTTTGAAAAAGTGATATTTTCACATGTTTGAACTTGTTTTTAATTCACTTTAATTTTGAATGATCAGGGCAGTCCTCAAAAGTCTCGTTAACTTGAAAAGTGTGAGTTAACAGATTATAATGATCCGAATTTGATGTTTAATCCATTCTTGTAGTATTGGGCCTCATGTAAAATGTGCAGGCCCAACTATATTTTTTCATGATTATATCAGTATTGTAACCTCTTTTTCAAAAATTCATTTATTATTTTCAAATATATATATGATGTGCATATTAAAAAAGTGGTCTAGCTGTAAAATAAAGTATGGGGATCATGTATGACTCAACTACAAAACTATTATAAACGTGAAAAAGTTAATTAAAATAGTCAAACCGCCAGGTTGGAGGTCAAAGTGAGATCTTTTCTCCAGGCGACATTTGAAAATTACGTGGGTAAACTAAGGAAAACCGCAATGAAGGTTAAAGTATAAATGGATGAAGGTTAGGGAGCGGGATCACTGATGGACTTTAGCCTTAGCCGTAGAAGTCCCCAACTTAGTTTACTGTGTGTATCTTTCAGGTACGAGGTGGAATATCAAATCAAGTTTTCCTACGTGTAGTCAACACTTTGGAGTGGAATGGAGCCAATAATAAACTTTTTGTCTTCTTGTTCATCACAGCGTACTCTAAGCGAGTGTACAATGGCGCATGTGTCACGCTGCGTGTACTCGTAAATGCGTTGGATTTATTATAAAGTAATCATCACCTAATCACGACATGCAATTTTCCTAGGTTTACCAAATTAATATACTACCTTTGAATTACTCAACATTTCTTACTCCAGAGAAATTAAAATGTCTAGAATATGTGATATTGGGCTACGAGCAAACTTTTAGTAAATTTTGTACATTATATACAAGCTTTGGATCACTCGCAAGTCGCAATTGCTACATTTTATATTTATGGCACTTCATGACATCCTTTTTATAAGGGGAGTAAACAAGTAACCTAACTCACTCTATCTATTACTTTCTCCGTCTCAAAATATTTGTTTATCGGTTTGAG
Organism: Adenophora triphylla var. japonica; assembly: GCA_022495995.1. Lineage (NCBI taxonomy): Eukaryota > Viridiplantae > Streptophyta > Magnoliopsida > Asterales > Campanulaceae > Adenophora > Adenophora triphylla. The sequence continues at coordinate 26,530 of JAFEMH010001968.1, read as the reverse complement.
CTTTTTATTGAGCTTTTGTGACAAATATATGACAATTTAATTTTGTTCATGAAATTCTAAAAATTTCGATTGATCCATCATTAATAATATTATCAACAACAACTTTTAAATTTCATGAGCATGATCGGTGTCTAAAAGACCCGCCAAGGCGCCTAGGCCCGCCTGGCGCTAGGCCCCTCTCCAACGCCTAGTTCTAAGCCCCGCCTAGGTTCCGCCTAGGTCCCGAATAATCCCGACTAGTCCCCGCCTAGGCGCTAGGTTCGGCTCCACCGCCTAGCATCCGCCTAGCGCTTTTTAGAACCTTGAACATGATTAATCTCTCATAAATTTGTGGTCAAAGTTCAACAAAAAAAGTCAAATGGGACAAACATTTTGGGATGGAGGGAGTACAAAATAATTGATAATTTATTTTAAATTTAATTTTTATCAAGCATACATTTGAAAAATATAAAAAAAATTAAAGTTATTAGTTTTTTTTTTTCACTTTGCCCCCGAACTGATTCTCAGTGAAGTTACTTCCTTCTTTATGACAAAAAAAAAATCATCAATCCGAAGAAATAGTCTTAATAGAATTGATTGATTTAATTAAATAAAAAAATAAATTATTTAAATAAAATTTAAAAATTATTATTAATACACATTTAAAAAATATTATCAATAATAATTCTCAATATTTTTATTATAATAATTACATTGATGTAAAATTATTGATCATTCTTTATTATAAGACAGTGTTTCCAAATGCAAAGATGAAAGTCTCTTCGTTAATTAAGTAGTATTTTGGTAGAAAAAATAATAACGTTGAATCTTAACTTGCTAAGTGTATGGATTTAAATAATAAGGAGGGGACTTTGGAATTCAATTAAATGGAACAAAAACATGAAAGTAAAGAGTGACACAAGGATTTGTTAACGAGGAAAACCTTAGAGATGATAACCTCTTCGGAAAAACCCCCGGGAGTTAGGTCTCCAACCTTAAATGTTTCACTATAAAATCCGTGGTTACAACCAGTGTTCTAAAAATCGGGCTAGGCGGCCGCCTAGGCGCTAGGCGGGGCCCAGGCGCCGCGACTTTTCTCTAGGCGGTCAATTAGGCGTTAGGCGGTCCTAGGCGGTCCTAGGCGTTCTAGGCGGTCTGGGCAGACCAGGCGGTCTGGGCGAATTTAGGCGGGCCTAGGCGGTCTAAGTAATATTTTTTTTATTTTTAATTTATTTTTAATTTTTTTTAATTTTTTTAATTTTTTTTTACCCTTAAATTACGTCGTTTTATAAGGATTGAAAATGAAAACAAATAACACATGGTTGAATTTGACTTAACCTTAGTTTATGTTGTGGATGATGAAATACATTTATAATTTTCATATGCTCTATAACCTTGTGTCAAAATTCTCGGCCCCGCCTATGGAATATATATTTGAATTTGTCACTATGTATTATGTATGGACAGAAACTATGAAATATATATAAAAATGTGTGTAAATTTGCGGCCCCGCCTAGGCGCTCTAGGCGCTAGGCCCGGCCTCGCCGCCTAGGAGCCGCCTAGCGATTTTTAGAACCTTGGTTACAACTGCGAAAGACAATGGAGAGGATTACAAGCTGTGCGTGTGTAGTGTGTAAAAATAAATGTGTGTTTTTCCTTCTCCATACCCCCTTAAATAATAACAACTATAAACGAATAAATGTTAGTTCCTATAATCTCAGCATCCATGCTTATCTCCTCAACGTCCAAAAGACCAAGTTCACCTTGCCATTGAAGAGAAGTTGAACGTGCTTGAAAGTATCCCGTGTTTATCTCTTCTGTAAAATAATAATGAAAAATATTATATAAAAACGAATTAGTAAATATTAAGTAATACTTACAGTGAAATATCATCTTGACATGCAGGAGCAACTGAGAATGTCACCATGCTGAAAAATACCCATAATAATTTATCCCCAAAAATATTTGTCTATCATGGAAATTGAAGAGGCAAATATTTTTCAAATAATAGCCAACTGCTAGCTGCATGATTAGACAGCCATAATGAAACGTGGAGCAATTGAACGGTTGGGGAGTTAATTAGGGAAAAGCGGTTTTTTGGAATTAAAACCCTTTTCAATTTAAACAACTGCCTGGTGGTTTTAAAAGCTTTTCAAACATTCCAAATTGTCTCTTCTCACTACGGCGTTCTCTGTAAGGTAAATTCTCTACTCTTTCTTTCTTTCCTTGACTCCATTGTCTTCTTTTCTTGCTTTCTTGTTAACATGGGTAGGACTAGATGAAGTTCCTCCAAAACCAAGAGTGCGCCGCTTTCGCAAGATCTCATAGAGATTGATTTTGAGGATTTCGCGTGTGAAAATGTCATTGCTAAGCCAGACGAGGAGACATGTTGTGAATGTGTGCCCAAATTTTTTTGTTTTGTTGGATTCACGAAAAGACATCCGGTTTAATTTGAAAAACGGAGTCGCCACGCCATTTTGATTACCTCAAAACTTTGAAAAAAAGGTTTTATGGGTTCGGAGGTTAAGTTACCCCTTGGGAAGAACGGATCGTCGTTCACCCAAGGTGCCTTGCCGGAGCAAGTCTCCCAAGATTTCATTAATCGTGCTTGCTTGCGTGCTTTCTTATGTGCATGTGTTTGAAAATAAGGAGGGAATGTCCCAAGTCGTCTTCCGGACGTACAAACCATTTGTTGGTTGTCGCTCCGGATTTCTTGAATTTTATGTATTCGGGATTATGATCCCGTCCTCGTCTTGGACTTGTGATCATCGCTATTTTTTAGACCTCGGGGCTTGTGTGATCGAGAGAATGACTCTCTTTATAGTCAAAGATGAGATTCTTTAGAAAAGGAGGGTCCTTAGCCCATCAATCCTACACTTTAAGACGGTCGAGCTCGTATGGATGCTTCATACTCGTCTTAAGTGATAATCGGAGATATAGGGTTCAAAGGTGTCCCTTTCTAAAGAGATTATGAAACCTTTATGGAAGGAACGATGTAAAGATAGGATCTTTTACACCGGTCCGTTCCGAGGTTACTAATGGGGGAATGCATGTAAAAATGACATTTTTAATGAAAAGATGACATTTTTGGGTTGCAAAGGATGCATTTGATTTAAAGAAATGATCTTTATTGCAAAGGATGCATAAAGACACAATCTTTATGCAAATGATGCATTTTTATGAAAAAATTGGAATTCAATATGCAAAGGATACATAAAGATTGCATTTTGAAAAGCATAGGATGCTAGTTTATGGTAAAGATAGGATCTTTAAAGCAAATGATGCTTGGAAAAGGGATTTTGAATGCAAAGGATGCATTTTTATTGAAAAGATTTGATTTTTATATGCAAAGGATGCATAAAGATGACATTTTTATTGGAAAATAGGGGTTTTAGGTGCAAAGGATGCACCTTTATGGATAAAGACTACATTTTTAAAGGCAAATGGTGCCTAATGCATGCAAAGGGGAAGGGGGATTATAAAGATATGATCTTTAATCTACCAAGTCCCAAGCAAGATAAAAGCAATGCAATGAGCAATTATAGAGCAATTAAGATGCAAGGTTAGGGCGTGCGAGGTTACCAATGGCTTCCTTTTCTTCTTTGGATGAAGCTAGGAGGAGAGGATTGATCTTGGGCCTTCAAGGAGGAGGGAGATGACTTTTTGAGCTTCTTCTTCACCTTCTTGAACTTCCAGCTATTCTTGGGAGGTTTCTTCACGTATTATGAGTATTTGTGGGTTGATTTTGTTGTATGTGTAAGTACCCCAATCTGGATCACCCCCTTTCAAGCACACGGGAAGCACCGCAGACTCATCAACGCAGTCTCGACGACCTCTGGCACTCAAAACCCTCTCAAAACTCCCAGCCAAACTAAGGGAGGAGCCTTTCTGGGATAAAAATGGACAAAAGGACCTTTTGGGAATTTTCAGGAAATTGGAAAAGCAATAATGGTCCGTACGGATCTCTTTGCTTTAATAATTACTGAATCCTCTTAAAGTCCACAATATTCCCTCAAATCCCGGAAGTAATCATCACTCCCATACATGGTTGGTCCGTACGGACCTATTTGCAGCCTAGTTGGTCCGTACGGACCTTCTTGCAAGGGGACACCATAATTACATAATATTCACCATCATCACATATTCCCTCAAATCGAGGAAAACCAAGATTCTGGTTTACCTAGAAGGTCCGTACGGACCTTCTTGCATAAAATTTTTTACTATAAATAGAGGGCTCCCCCTCCTCATTTCCACACTCCTCCCACTTCTCTCTTCCTCCCTAAGCCTTCAGGCTTCCCCTCTAAGTCCTCTCGAGGCACTCCCGGCCCCTTCCGGATCCTTCCGAGGCCTTCCGAGCTCCCTTGTGGTGCTCCGAAGCCTCCCCGAGCGCTCCCGTGACGCTCCCGCGCTGCCCCGAGGCACTCTCGAGGTACTCTGAGGCCCCTCGTGGTACTCCGAGGCCTTGCCTGGTCTTTCCACGGTGTCCCGGCTCTTTCCGAGTCAAACCGGCAATCCCAAACCACGCCGAACCTCTGCCCGAATCCAGCCAACGATTCCAACGCACGCCGAACCTCTGCCCGAGTGATCCCAACGATCCCCACGCACGCCGAACCTCTGCCCGAACGCAGCCTGCAACCTCAACTCACGCCGAAACTCTGTCCGCAGACAACCGGCATCTCCCGAAGCAATCCCGATCCGTACCGGAACGCTACTCCGACCTCAAACACTATTCCTCAGAGGAAGACAGATACGAACCAACATTGGTAAGGCTTCCTTCCTACACTATTTCAATACATTTCAATACGTAGTGTACAATGTAGACATCCGATACAACATGCATTTTTAAAAAAGCACACACACACACACAACAGTTAAAGAATATTAGGGGTATCCGAAAGACTCGTTTTTACGAGGCGACTCGGGTGAGCTCTAATATTTTAATATTCTCTTCCCGAGGAGTCATCTGACCTCCGAACTCAAAATCTCATCACACAAAAACAGTTTAAAATTATCTTTAAACTGATGCCCGTTTTCAATGTTTTGGGCTTAATAAAAACGGCGTGGCGACTCTACAAATGCGAAAACAAACGGCGAGACACCTCCAACTAACGCTAAAAGCGGAATAAAGCCAGATGCCGGGGCGCGAACGCGCTGCCTCTCGGATCCGGGCGAACATTCCTGAAAAGCGACACGAATGCGAGATGCACGGGGCCCCCGCGCTCTAAGCCGGATCCCGGGTAATTTCAGTTGGCGACTCCGCTGGGGAATTTTTTGTTTTAAAATATTTTTAAACAAAACAAAAGATTTTTAAAATGATGATGAGGGTCAAACTTTCATTTTACCCCTTCCTTTAACTGTTGTGTGTGTGTGCACGTGCTTCGTTTTTATTTTACAAAAAAAAAAAAAATACAAAAAAAAATGCATCAATATACATCTGTGCATACATTTAAAATTCTTCAAAAACTTCTGTTTTACTCAGAAAAAGAATTTTAGAGACCGCACACTACGCGCCTTCTTTGCCTCGGTTACACCGCACACTACGCTTCTTTGCCTCGGTTACACCGCACGCTACGCGCACTGCCGCCTCGGATACACCGCACACTACAACCCTTAACCGGAGTGGTCTCGGTTGCGATCCGTTTGGTCTTCCTAGGCCTCTCGGATGCGCACGGGATCATTCCAAACATCCCATCCTAGCCAAGCGTCAACCCCGCACATTTGAGTCTTGAGTCACACTCTGTCCGGACTCGGTTGGTTTTACCCGGTCCAGTGTCATACGCCCCCGGATACATATACCATGCCGGCCATTTTCTGAGTCAAGGCTCGGAACTCAAGATCCCTTGCGCAAGCAAAGCGATGAAAGGTCATGCTAAAATCTTGACTTGATCTTGATTTCCGAAGCTACACCCAGACGATGTTCCGTCCCGGATATACATCCATGCTCACATGACACCATGTCATCACGCCTTTGATACGTCAGCCATGAAAATATGACCCAGCTAACGCCTAACGTCACGGATCCCTTGCGCAAGCAAGGTAAAGAGAGGTCATGCCGAACTGCGACTGATCTTGACTCAGTGGCCGGCTCGGTTCACTATTCACATGGCTAACGCACCAAAACGAACATGACAGGCTCGGTCCTTAGGTTTGATTTTTCTTTTAGGCCGGTGGAAACCGCTTGCCCTATAGGACCCTCGCCGGGGTGTCCACTGGGATGTCGAAATACAGGTGCAAAACGAGGGGCTTATAGCCGCACAGATGGTCTCCACTGACCCAGGATCTAGCATAGTTGTGAAAAAGAAGAGCAATCTTTTCCAACCTACCTAGGACTCTGAGAAAACATGTTTTAAGTAAATTAAAACAACAAAAAAAAATCATAAATAAGAGAAACGGAAACCGCATGCCACGTGAGCTTTCCCCCTTTTATCCCGAGAGGCCATTCCTGTGTCTAAACCTTGCCCATCACCCCCTCCAGCTAACAGTGGTCGAGAGTACCAGAATCCGTCTCCCGGTGTCAAAGCCGCAAGGTCCTACCTCCTTCCTAGCTCTGTCACCGGGACGGTCCGTCAATTCTTCATGGCCAAGTCAGTGGATAACAACGATGAGAACGGGACCTTACCCCCGAGAAATTTCCCAACATTGGAAGAAGTTTGGCAGGTCCTCATGGCTATTGAGAAACGCCAAGGTGAACAACAAGCCTGGATCGAAGATGCTATGCACCACTTCGGGACATTAGCCACCCAACTACCGGGGACTTCCAAAGCCATGACTGCTCCTGCAGTTTCTAACGCCTCTCATTGTCTCCCAGAAGTCAACCTGTTACCCTCGTACGAGCCATGCAGTTATGACATAAGGCCACAGACCCTCTTGGGGAAAGCACGCCCATTCGACCTCACGAGGTCCCGGTACCACCGCCGAACAACGAACACACCTGGTGGGACGTCTGCGATTGCCGTGCTTGTCTGGAAATTGAGTTCTAGGATGAAATGAACGAGGGCCGTTCTCGAAGAAAGAAGACGCCATCTTCTCGGCAAAACTGAAAAAGAGGTATGAATCCGGTGATCCCACGGTCGGAACCCTTGGAGAACCCTCGGGAAAGTTTGACTACTATGTCATCTACTCCAGCAAGCCTAGCTCTACACACAAGGCCATGGCAATGTACGCTCCATGATCATTTGGGACGAGCTTCGCACCGCCACCGAAGGCCCGAAGGTCAAGATAATCCAACCCCTGTCTTGGGAAGATCTCAAAGCCACTATTGATGCTTCGGTAAAAGCTATGACGGTGAACGAATTGAAATGTGCGGTCGGCCTTACGCCAATCGGGGTCCTCCCACTACGAAATAGGAGAGACAAGCAAAACCATAAGTCCAGTGAACGTTCGACACGTTCCGGTCAAATCCCGGTGAATCCTCCACGGGCGGACAAAAGGCCGGCCATGCACGAGCCACGAACCGAAAAGGGGCCCTACGCCAAAGAAGCCGAAACCTTGGACCCAAAGGCTGAAGATCTGTCTTAACACGGCTCAAGCGCACTCAGGCTAACATCTCGCTCTGGTCCTTACTCACTTCATCTTACCCGCACAAGCTCAAGTTGGAAGAAAGCCCGGCCCCGGACCATGGTTCCCATCACGGTGACACTGATGAAGCGGTTCAAGATGATTGGCAACGTTAATTACATCAATATCATCACTTTCACAGAGCTCGACCTTCCAAAATTTGGGGGCGACCACAATGAGCCTCTCTACATAACGGTTCAATGGACGAGCGTCGTCTCCACGGGTTTTGGTAGATGGGGATCATCCATGAACGTCCTGCCATCCAAAATGATGGATCTGCTAGGGATCAAAGTGGCGATCTAAAGCCCTCAACTCAGGCAATCAAGGCATACGACTCAACGTCCCGCCCGAGTCTTGGGAATAGCCACTTTGAACTGTGGTTCGGAAAACAAATGGTCCCGACGGATTTCCAAGTCATCGACATCCCGATCACATTCACTGCCATTTTGGGACGCCCTTGGCTACACCAGATCAATGGGGTGGCATCCACTCTCCATCAGTGCGTAAAGTTCGTCCAAGGGGCAGATCTAACCATCATCTACGGTGATAGTGTAGTCACCGAAAGGACCGACACAAACGGCGTCCCGGTCTTAGAGATCAAACACGACGATGATGGCATGATGCTAACAGGGTTCACCATCGAAAGCCCAAGGGCCCAGGTATGCCACATAGAACTGCCTTTGATTTGGGACAAGATCCCTCCCCCGATGAAAATGATGAAGCACATGAACTACATCTCGGGGCTCAGTTTGGGAAAACGCCACCAGGGTACCCAACAAATCATCCATATCAAAGAACAGAATACTCTCCATGGCTTGGGATACTCTCCTACTCCCGAACACATTGCGGAGGACAAGCGAGCTGCACGAAAACGCTCCGCAGATAACAAAAGAGGCTTGCACGCAATCTCCGATCTTCGTCCTTACAGCTTCGACATGACCAAGTACTTCACAAAGAAGGCCGGCAACTTGGAAGAAGTTCCAGGAAAGGGAACAGAGTTGATCGGCGCCAAACAAAGCCGGCCGACAACCATGGACAAGCTCCGGCGTAACTGGCAAGATTTAGAGGCCTCAAGCCAAATCCCGTCCGAAGAGCATTTCTCGATACACCGCTCTACCGGGATCCATGACCACCACTATTCACAACGAAATTTGGTTCGGGAAAACCCTCTTTGGCGTAAGAACTCGAAAAACTCTCTTGTCAACACTTCCGCCTTCAACAAGCGGGACGAGTCCGCATTCGAGCTAGTAATGCCCAAGGCAAAAGCAAAAGACTCCGCAGACGATGCTTGGGACGAGCCACCGCTCCACTCGCTCTTCAAAGAAGAAATCGAGATGCCGGATCCGATCGATTTTGTTTTCGATAACTCTGTGATAGCCATGATTGGGAACGGTGACATAAAGCCCTTTCAAGCCCCATCTCCTATCAAGCTCATTGCCACTCCATAACCGGGCCACCTTCTCGGGACCCACTGCCCGGCCAAAAAGGACATGATCGAACAACTTGGTCGACCCCTCGAGTCCTAGAGTCTAGTGTCAAAACTCATCCCGAGTCCATTATCTTTGAATTTGAGTCTCTCGAGTCATCTCGATGGCCTCACGCCGGAAGATTACGAACTCATTGCCAATAATGTATTCCCGTATGCTCTTAATGAATGCTTCGATCTTTCCGAGTATCCTCTCATTGCATCTTTAACAACCGATAAATTAACTAACACACAAACAAGTTAATAACGATTCACTTGATGAAGAAGCAGATACATTAAATGAACAATACATTAAGCACATCTTTAAGCATGTTGTCAAACGAGAGAAAAACCGGGCCTGGGCTGCCGCCGAGGAGGTTTTAACCAAAGTGAATTTGGGAAGCCGAAGAGCCAAAAGAGACGCAAATCGGAAGTTTCTTCACCGGCACGAGCAAGACGCATTGACTACCGCTAAAAGAATTCGTGGACGTGTTCGCTTGGTCTTACCAAGACATGCTGGATTAGATCCTAACATTGTAGAACACGGATTCCATTGAATCCCGAGGCTAAGCCCATCAAGCAAAAGCTACGCCGAATCAAGCCGAATGGTCTTTACAAGTCAAAGAAGAGATCGAAAAAATGCTCCGCGTCGATTTCATCAGGGTGATCGAGTACCCCACATGGCTCTCCAATATCGTCACGGTCACCAAGGCCAATGGAAAAGTACGTTGCTGCGTGGACTTCCGAGATCTCAACAAAGCAAGTCCCAAGGACGATTTTCCACTACCCAACATCGACATGTTGGTAGACACTACAGCCAATTTCGAAGTCAAGTCCTTCGTGGACGGGTTTGCCGGCTACAATCAAATCAAGATGGCCAAAGAAGACCAAGAAAAGACAGCCTTCACAACCCCACAGGGAACCTGCGCTACACGGTAATGCCGTTCGGACTAAAGAACGTTTGGGGGGGCTACCTACCAACGGGCAGCAACCGCCCTCTTCCACGATATGATCCACAAAGAGATCGAAGTGTACGTCGATGACATGATCATCCACTCAAAGGGATCAGATGGACAACACCTCACAGACTTTAGAAATTTCTTCAATCGCCTCCGAAAACACTCAATGAGGCTAAACCCTGCCAAATGCACATTTGGGGTTATCCGAGGCAAGGTCTTGGGATACATGGTCACCGAGAGAGGCATCGAGGTTGATCCTCAAAAGATCAAGGCCATCATCGAAATGAGACCACCGCAAACTCAGACAGAGGTGAAAAGCTTCATGGGCCGCCTGCAGTATATCAGCCGCTTCGTCAACCAATTGACCTCCATGTGCGAGCCAATCTTCAAACTAATGAAGAAAAACGCCGACATCGAATGGAACTCGGAATGCCAAGATGCCTTTGAGGAAATAAAGGCATACCTTGTGAGTCCTCCGATTCTCTGTCCTCCCCACGAGGAGAAGCCACTGTTGCTATACCTAACTGTGACCGACACCGCAGTTGGAGCCATGCTCTGTCAAGAAAAGAAAGAGTCACGAGTCGAGAACGCCATCTACTTCGTCAGTCGAAAGTTTCAAGGCAGCGAACTCAACTACTCAGCCCTCGAGAAAACCTGCGCAGCTCTGGTATGGGTTGTCGGAAAATTACGGCACTACATGCAGTCGCACACGGTACACTTGGTGTCCAAAATGGACCCAGTCAAATACCTCTTCGACAAACCATCTCTGTCAATGAGGCTCGCCAAATGGTCCTTCTTCCTAGCGAAATTTGACATCAAGTACGTTAATCAAAAGTCAATCAAGGGACGGGCAATGGCTGAACAACTGGCTGATTTCCCAACCGACGAGGCTCGAGGCCCTGAACCACAATTCCCAGATGAGAGAATCTTTGCACTCGAAGGCGAAAATCTATCGCAACTGTTCTTCGATGGAGCAGCCAGCTGTAAGTACCCAAATCTGGCTCATGCCTTCCGGTTAAATTTCCCGGCAATTTCGGTAAGTTTCCCGGTAATTCCCCGGACCTTCCTAGTGTTCCGGAAATGTTCTGGAACAGTCCCAAATTTAATTAAGGGCTGAAGGGAGCCTTCCTAATTAAGAAAACACGTTTTTCTTAATTAGGAAGAAGGTTCTAGAATAATGCCACCTTGCATGGTTCTAGAATGCTGAGTCATTGTGGATAAGCCCGCACGGCTGCATTAGCCCAAGGTCTCTGGCCGCACGGCTTCATTAGCCTTATCCAGACTGCCTATAAATAGAGCCCTCCTCTACCCATTTCAACAACAACAACAATACACACAATCCATAGCAATACACTCAGTCACTCCCAAGACGTGAAGAATATTGGTGAAGGCTCAAGAAGGTGAAGAAGAAGGCCAAGAAGCTCCCTCCCTCCTCCTTGAAGATCCAAGACCAATCTCTCCTCCTAGCTCCGACCAAAGAAGCAAAGGAAGCAATTGGTAACCTCGCACGCCCTAACCTTGCTTTTAATTGATATACTTGCTCATTGCATTCATATATCTTGCTTGGGACTTGGCATTCATAGTTAAAGATCACATCTTTATCACCCCCTTTCCCTTTTTGCATGCATTAAGACCTCATTTGTCATAAAAATGTAGTCTTTTTTTTATAAAGGTGCATCCTTTGCACCTAAAACTCCCATTTTCAAATAAAAATGTCATTTTTATGCATCATTTGCATATAAAAATCCAATCTTTTCAATAAAAATGCATCCTTTGCATTCAAAACCCCTTGTTCAAGCATCATTTGCTTTAAAGACCATGTCTTTACCATAAACTAGCATCATATGCTTTTCAAAATGCAATCTTTATGCATCATTTGCATAATGAATGCCAATTTCTTTAACAAAAATGCATCATTTGCATAAAAATCAAATCTTTATGCATCATTTGCAATAAAGATTATTTCTTTAAACTAAGTGCATCATTTGCAACCCAAAAATGTCATCTTTTCATTAAAGTGTCATTTTTCATCATGCATTTCCCCTTTCCCCCAACCTTGGAACGGACCGGTGTAAAAGATCCTATCTTTACATCGTTCCTTCCATTAAAGGTTCCATATTTCTTTAGAAAGGGATACCTTGAACCCTATATCTCCGATTATCGATTAAGAAAGAGTATGAAGCCTCTATACGAGCTCGACCGTCTTAAAGCGTAGGATTGATGGGCTAAGGACCCTCCTTTCCTAAAGAACCTCATCTTTGACCAAAAGAGAGTCATTCTCTCGATCACGCAAGTCCCGAGGGTCCCGAGGTTTAAAATGCGATGATCACAAGTCATAAGATGAGGACGGGATCATAATCCCAAATACATAAAATTCCAAGGAATCCCGAGCAACAACCAACAAATGGTTTGTACGTCCGGAAGACAACTTGGGACATTCCCCCCCCTTTATTTTCAAACACATGCACACAAGAAAGCACGCAAGCAAGCACGATTAATGAAATCTTGGGAGACTTGCTCCGGCAAGGCACTTTGGGTGAACGCCAAACGTTCTTCCCAAGGGGTAACTTAACCTCCGAACCCAAGTAAAAACCTTTTTTTCAAAGTTTTGAGGTAATCAAAATGGCGTGGCGACTCCGTTTTTCAAATAACTCGGATGTCTTCAAACTCGCGTGAATCCAACACAAAATTTTGGGCACACATTCACAGTTTGGCGACTCCGCTGGGGACATCCCAAAGGAGAAAAGCTTTTATTTTCAAAACAAAAATCGATACTCGGTATATAGGTGGAAACCACTTACCCTTCCTGTACACTCCCTGACGTGGGAGTTGGGATAACCGGTGGTTTAACAATCCACGTACCAGTATCCCTTTTCGAAAAAAACAATTTTGAAAAAAAAAAAAAGAAAGCTTTTCCCTTTGAGCGGGTTAGACTCCCATCGCCGATTTCATTAATCATGCTTGCTTTCTTTACCATGCATTGCATCATTTGCATCTTGGAATCTGTGCATACTTTGAAACGGGAAATAACCCGAAAAATAGCAAAAGGAGTGGAACCTGGAAAATTGATCCATGCAGTCGTACGGCTCAATCCTCATTGGATTCGACCGGGCGACCTCAGTGCTAGCAATTCCACCGGGAAAAATCATGGTTAACTGGCAGTCCTAGCGGCTTGGGGCTATTCGGCTCCATGGCCGCAGGGCTCCCGAGAAAATTTACGTGCTTATGTGTTGCATTTTTTCCCGTCCCGAAAATCATTCCTTTAAAACACATTATGAAAATCTCTGTTTTAACTCAAAAAGGAACATTTTTAGGAAGACCGCACACTACGCGCACCTGATATATCCTGTACACTTTTGCACGCACGTCCTTCAAACCCGAGGGTGGTTCCAGCTGCAGTCACGGACAGCCTTACGATGCTCCCGGGCGCGCACGGAATCATCCCAACCTCCCCATGGCAGCCAGTGTCGACCAATGCACAGTCCGTGTCACACGTTTCAAAAAACCGTGACTTTTGGTTGGTTTTTGGTCTAGTCCGTGTCATATAGCCCAGTTGCATACCCACGTAAAGGTCAAGCCTTAGCTCATAACGGAAGCCAAGATTGTCGCTCAAGCGAAATTCTGCCGAAATTCCGACAAGGAAAAATCGGTGGGATCTTGACTCCGACATTGACTATTGACCTTGACCCGCACGGAATGCGTAAGAGTCAAGACCGAGTCTTTGCCAAAAATCAAAAGATCTTTCGCTCAAGCGAAGCTCTGCCAAAATTCCGACAAGGAAAAATTGGCAAGATCTTGACCGGCATTGACTTCGATTCCGACTCACGCACTGCGTATGCAACGAAGTTCAATGTGACACTGTGTCATCCGGCTTTTTACCGCCCGACCCATGCCTATTATTCTCTCGGACATTACCGAAAGTCAAAAAACCGTCATTCGCTCAAGCGAAACTCTGTCAAAGATCCGTCAAGGCAGAGAGACGAGACTTTCCCGGTATTGCCTTGACTATAATCCGCATCGCTCGTGCGTTGAAAAGTCCTATGACCCGCTAGACCCGATAGGAGCGTTCTTTACTCTCGGTTGGTGGGATCCGCGTGCCCTATAGGACCCTCGCCCGGGGCTGTCCACCCTGGGAGGTCGAAATACAGGTGGAATACGAGGGGCTTATAGACGTAGTGACGGAACCCACTGATCCAGGATCTAGAGTAGTTGTGAAAAAAGAAGGGCAGAATCCCTTTTCCAACCAAATAGATATTAATAAAAGACACTGTTTTAAGTAAACTTGAAGATTCTAATTTGCATATTGCTTGAGCCTTCAGCCTAAACACCTACCCCGAGTCTAAACCTTTCCTATCCCTTTCCCGCAGCGAGAAAGAAGTGGGTGAGAACACCGGGTCAGCGACTTGTTAGCGCGGAATCCTCGGGCAGTTCGCCAGAATCCTCGGTTTGTCAGCTTTTCAGTGTCAAAATGGCCAACATGGTAATCCACAACGGTAATGACCAAGCAATTGGAGGGGCTATCCCAGTTCAACCCAAGCCTCACATCTGGTATGATGTATGTGATTGTGAAGACTGCTTAGAGTATGAGTATCAAGAATGGATCAATGAGGACGCTCCTTCAAGGAAGAAGAAGAAGAGAAAGTCCACACAGCAGAAGCTTAAGGAAAGATACGAAGCTGGGGACAAGAGCGTAGGAACTTTGGGAGAGCCTTCGGGCAAGTTCGACTACTATGTCGGTTATGCCAAGGAACTGTCAAGGAACCCGTCACCCCAAGCACAGTCCCTGATATCCCCATGTATAGTGATCCTCTTGAAGCGAAAGTGCTGAATTTGTGGCCATCGTGAAGTTCAATGAGAAGCTAGCGGATCTAGAAGCGAGAACACGAAAGCCTATTGAATACATAGCCGGTCAAGGAAGAATTAAGATCCCCTCTGAAGAAGACTTCATCGGCATTATCCAGGCCAACCCTTCTGTTGGCTACCTGACAAGGTCGTGGTGTCCAAGATCAGTAAAGAGAAAATGAGTTATCGGCGGTGCATTGATAAGATGAGTCGGACCCTTCAAGTCAATGAGTCCGGTCGCTACGGAAGAGCTAGCTGAAAGATTGCAACAAGTTACTTTAGTACCCCTCACCATCTTTCCACAGTCCGGCCTGTTAATGATTTCCGGCAAGCTTTTGATCAGTTCGAAGTCTCCAACTTTCTGAAGAACGCTGACAAGACTGCTACTCCCCAGGGCAACAGCAAGAACGAGTGAGATCCCAGTCCAACCCTTGTCAAGTCCCCCTCGAGTCAATAAGTAGCGTAGGGTCCAAACACCCTGTTGTCTATTCAGTCGAGTCAGGAATCTTTGAATTCCAGTCCTCAGAGTCATCCGAAGGCCTCACGCCTGAGGATTATGAAAATGTAATCGATGTCATCTTTCCCCTTATCTTGAATGAAATGACAAATCTTTCTGATTATCCTCTTATTGCCAACTTAACAAATGATAAATTAACTCAAAACTTAACAACAGTTAATAATGAATCATTTGAACAAGATGCAAACACACTAAACGAACAATACATTAAAGAAATCTTTAAGCAGGTTTCAGAAAAAGAGGAAAACCGGGCCCAAGCTGCCGAGGAGGTTTTGATAAGTGTGAACTTGGGTACTATTGAGGAACCTAAAGAAACACAGATTGGAAGCTTCTTCCAGGGGTTGAAAGGGACAGATTGATCGAGTTGCTCAGAGAATACGTCGACGTGTTTGCATGGTCATACAAGGATATGCCGGGGCTAGACAGTTCGATAGTAGAACACAGAATCCCTCTAGCACCAGATGCTAAGCCAGTAAAGCGAGCTGAGAAAGATTAAGCCGGAATGGTCTCTACAGGTCAAAGAAGAAATTGAGAAGCTACTTGCGGGTAGGGTTCATCGAGTCATTGAATACCCGACATGGTTGTCCAACATCGTGACCGTAACCAAGGCCAATGGGAAGGTGCTGTTTCTTGTGGATTTCAGAGATCTGAACAAGGCCGGCCCCAAAGACGACTACCCTCGCAAACATAGACATCTGGTGGACTCCACTGCCAACTACGAAGTCAAATCCTTCGTTGATGGTTTTGCAGGCTACAACCGAGATCAAGATGGCCGAGGAAGACCAAGAAAAGACGGCCTTCACCACACCATGGGGAACCTCTTTGTTATAGTAATGCCATTCGGAGCTCAAGAATGCCGGGGCTACTTACCAAAGGCGCGGCCGCGCTTTTTCATGACATGATCCACAAGGAAATTTAGGTCTACGTAGATGATATGATAATCCACTCCAAAGGAGAGGGTGGGCAGCACTTTGTTGACCTACGAAAATTCTTTGAGAGGTTGAGACAACATTCCATGAGATTAAACCTGCCAAATGCACCTTCGGAGTGACAAGGGGAAAAGTGCTTGGGTATATGGTCACGGAGCGAGGTATAGAAGTTGACCCCGAAAGATCAAAGCCATCATGGATATGAGGCCACCTCAAACCCAGGCAGAAGTCAAGAGCTTCATGGGTAAATTGCGGTACATCGGCCGTTTCGTCAATCAGGTTGACCACTATGTGCGAGCCCATCTTCAAGCTCATGAAGAAGAATGTGGACACAGAATGTACCGAAGAATGCCAAGATGCCTTTGACCAGATCAAGGCATACTTAGTACATCCCCCGTACTATGCCCCCACATAGACAGAAGCCTCTTCTGCTCTATCTCTGTCACAGACACGGCAGTTGGGGCTATGCTTGCTCGGGAAAAGAAAGACTCTCGGGTAGAAAACGCCATTTACTTTGTCGGTAGGAAGCTACGGGGAGTGAGCTCAATTACTCGGCATGTGAAAAGACCTGTGCAGGCTGGTCTGGGTAGTCGGCAAATTGAAGCATTATATGCGAAGCCCACCCTGTGAATTTGGTCTCGAAAATGGACCCCATCAAGTACATCTTTGACAAGCCTTCCCTCTCGATGCGTTTAGCGAAGTGGTCCTTCTTCTTGGCAGAATACGACATCAACTATGTGACCAGAAAGGCCATCAAGGGTCAAGCATTGTCGAGATCACTGGCGAATTTCCCCAGTAATGAAGGCAGAGGGCCTGAACCCCAATTCCCGAGATGAAGGGATCTTTGCGGTTGAGCCTGAGAATAGATGGCAATTGTTCTTTGACGGAGCCGCTAACAAAAGAGGAAATGGTGTAGGAATGCTATTGGTCGATCCGAAAGATGAGCATACCCCCGTAGCCCTCAAGTTGAACTTTCTGCCACGAACAATGTCGCCGAGTATGAAGCACTGCATTGCTTTGGTTTGGAGGCTGCCTTAGAAAGAAATGTCAAGGAGCTCGAAGTTTACGGAGACTCGGCCACGATCATCAACCAAGTCTCCAACAAGTGGAAGGCGCGGACCCTGTCTGCGACGGTATCATGCCCATATGGAGGAGTTGATTTGGACGGTTCAGAGAAGTGACTTTCCACTACTTGCCGAGGGAAAAGAACAGATTCGCGAGATGCCCTAGCTACTCTAGCCTCATTGGTAGAGATCCCCGAGGGAAAAGCCATAAAGCCCTTCAGAGTGGGTAGAAGAGAAGCCCCAGCCTTCTGTTATGAAGTGGACACGGGACCCGAGCCCATAAAGGAACCTTGGTACAATCAGATTTACCAATTCCTCAAAGACGGAGAGTCGGCTTTCGAGAGACGAAGAAGGTAAACCAAAAGAGGGTGTCGAAGCCAAAAGCTTGCGAGCCCTGAAAAGGTTGGCCTCCCATTATGTCATCCTAGGAGGCAACCTTTGTACAAGAAACGCTATCAAGGACCACTCCTCTTATGTGTCACTCAAGAAAGAGCCAGAGAGTTGATGACCGAAGTCCACAATGGTCCTTGCGGTCCTCGCATGAATGCCAGAGCCCTGATGCAAGTGATCCTCGAGAATGGGTTACTCTTGGATCTCCATGGAGGCGGGCTGCGTTCGGCACGTCCGAACTGCGACAAGTGCCGCGGTTTGCCAACCTCAACCATCTCCCACCTCATGACCTGTCTTGCATGGCGACTCCTTGGCCGTTTGCAACTTGGGGCATTGACGTGATAGGGAAAATAGCCGACAGGAAGCAATGGGCACGAGTTCGTGTTGGTAGCCATCGACTACTTCACTAAGTGGGTAGAGGCCAAGTCCTACAAGGTCTTCACTTCCAGAAAAGTGGCCCAGTTCATCAAAGAAAACATAATGTGCGAATATGGGGTGCCCAACGAGATCATTTCTGATAATGGGTCACACTTCGAAGGAGGCTGCGATAGGCTGCTATCAGAATTCAGAGTTACTCGCCACAAGTCGTCCCCGTGCAGACCTCGAGACCAATGGAGCTGTGGAAGCTGCTAATAAGACACTCGAGCGGATCATCCGGAAGATGGCCACCCGTGGTCGTGATTGGCCCGAAAAGCTGCACCTAGCACTCTGGGGCTCTGAACGTCTGTCAGAAACGGCCACGGGAGAAACTCCTTTTGCCCTAACTTACGGGATGGAAGCAGTGTTACCAGTGGAGTTGGAAATCCCGTCATTAAGGGTCCTCCTGGAAAACAGTGTCAATGAAGTAGAATGGTTGCGCAGCCGGCATGATGAGTTAGCCCTGCTTGACGAGAGAAGGCTAAAAGCCATGGAACACACCCGAGCCTACCAGAGGCGAATGGCCAGAGCGTTTGATAAAAAGGTCAAGGCCAGAGACATCAAAGAGGGTGACTTAGTGCTGAAAGTAAAGCCCCCTACCAGAGACAACCCCCTGGGAAAATGGGAACCCGTCTGGATCGGCCCTTATGTGGTGCAGAAGATATTATCGGGAGGAGCCATGAAGCTTGCAGACTTGGATGGCAATCCCTTTGTCCACCCAGTCAACGGTGATAAACTCCGAAGATACTATGTCTAATAAAAAAAAAAAGAGAAAAAATAATAAAAAAAAAAGTGCAAAAAGAGTAATACCCAGCTAGGCTGAAAACCCCAAAAAGGGCGGTCTAGGCAAAAGACAGGGTTGCACATATAAAAAAAAAGAAAAAAATCTTAGTGCAAAAAGAGTAATGCCCAGCTAGGCTGAAAACCCCAAAAAGGGCGGTCTAGGCAAAAAACAGGGCTGCACACGAAAAAAATTAGTTCACCAGAATGAACTACGTAGACCTGAGCCCCTTAGCCTTTCTTGTAAAAGGGGAACGTAGGCAGCCATATATGGTTCGGTCTAAACAATAAAAAGGACGATTAAGTTTCCATGAAATATGTCCTGATCAATAAAAAAAAAAGACATTTGAATTTCCATGAAATGTGTCTTGACTAATTTCTAAAATAATATTTCTTGTTCATTACAAGTTAAAAACTTCTTGATGAGTTCAAGCACGGTCTACCTCTTGACTCTGCTAACCTGCTACAAAGATCTAAAATACAATAAAATGCCTAAATAAATTAATGTGTTTGCAAAATGGCAATAAGGGAATCCTGAGAAAAGACTTGTCAGTCGTCATTCGCTGAGTCTTCTTTGGTCTTCTTCCCTTTTCCTCGGCCCCGTCGAGTCTTCTTCCTCTTTTTGTCTATGATGTCGGTATCCCTCATTCCGACCTCTGGTATCCTCACTGGAGCCTCCACCAACCCCGTGTCAATAAGCGCTCTCTCTATCCGAGCACGAGTCCGTACCTCCTCCCTCTGAGCCTCAGTCAAAGGAGCGACCTCGGACAACCTCTTGTACCGAGCCTCCATATCTCTGACCAAGTCACCTGACTGGTTATGGCAACTCGCCTTAGCCTCAGTCTCCCTCAGAGTCCTACTCGAGTCGCAGTCAGCTCCCAATAAAGCTCGACGTCTATCCTCCAAGATAACCTGAGTCGCTCCCATCTCCCTCTCGTACCAGTCCAAGTAGACAGTGGTCAAGATGGTGCTCTTCCTGCTCCTGAAGATAGCCCTGGGTGGGAAAGCAGCATATGTCCAAGCCCTCGAGAAAAAAGAGAAGCTGGCTGGATCCCTCATGTCCGATGACACCACCTCCATGGTCCGGATGTCCTCCCAGTCACTCAATGGCTCCTGTAAAGCCCCAAACTGCCTGGATACCAAGCAGGGTATATAGAAGGATGACCAGCAGAATCCTGGAACCCTCACAACATAAGACTCCTGAAATATCCTCTGGTGCTGCAACCTCCAATGAGGTATCCACCAACGGATGTCCGAAGTGGATAGCCTAGCCATCATCGGCTCCAGGCTACCCTGTTCCTGCCTAGGCGCACCTCTCCGAGAAATCACCCAAGGGCACTGAGTCGTGCAAAGCCCAGGCAAAGCCCCAGAGCCTCTCTGCAGCCGTAAAGTCAACATAGCCGGACTCCGGACCTCATAGAAATGGTCTCCCGAGCCATCCTGTCGATCCCATGAAAAGTCTCCCCCAAAACCCGGTGGGACGATATCCTTCCCAGCCCTGCAGTCTCGACCATGTCCGGAGACCACTATGGCCAGATCCCGCGGACTCGGCGGTGAACAGAATAGAGAATACGCGAGAGAGATAGAAAGCATCCATAGCCACCGTGGTCGCGGCCATATCTGGAGACCCAAACCTGCCGGGATATCAGAAAGGTCAATCCTATCAGGGCTACCATCATCCTCTCGGCCTCTCCCGGAGGAATCTGCGAGAAAAGATGCAAGCTTTACCACCACCCGGCACGTCTCCGATCAGCCGGAATAGATATAGCCTCGAGTCTCGGGACCCCCAATCAAGAGCTCTGAAGTCTTCGTGCGTTGGGGACGATTTCGTTGTAAGAAAAGCGGTAAACATGTCTCGGACGTCCCAAAACTTTCTTTGCGGCTCTCAAAAGGTCCCAATCGGGCGGGAGATCCCTCAAATGCCATAAAGAATTGATCTTGAAGGAAGAATCAAGCAGTCCCCTATGAGATTGGAAGTTGTGTCTCACCCAAGATTGAAGATCGGACAGAAAACGGTCTCGTTTCCCCTTTTGCAATCTGACGGGCTTCTCCATCGCAAAGTGTTCAAAGATGGTGCTTTTAGGTCCAAAATATGCTCTGGCAACCCATATCTCTGATTCGAAAGAGATTGAGACGTATGCTTAAATCATTCTAGCTTTGGCAACCCATATCTCTGATTCGAAAGAGATTGAGACGTATGCTCTGGCAACCCATATCTCTGATTCGAAAGAGATTGAGACGTATGCTCAAGTTCACCAAACTTTAGCTACCTCTATCCACTCGATAGTGACGTCAGCTCTAGTTTCAATCGGTGACGGCCTCCGTTAAGTTGTCAAAATCTCAAGAATCCTAGACATCGTTCCTAACTATCTAGTGATGCTTGAACTACGATCAAGGCTTGATTCCTCAGGGATACGTAGGTAGCCTTTTATAAAAGGTCCAGCCATTCGACCACTTTGGTCACCCTTGTTTCTTTGTCACTCCTCGGTGATAAATCGGACCCCTCATAGAAGTTCGGATATCCGACCACCTTGGTCACTCCTAGCATATCCCCGGTAGGATCAATTGCTTGACCTCCTAGATCATTTTCTCTTCTTTTCCCAGCAGAGACCAGTTTCTCTTCTTCCTCCCCAGCGGATCCTAATTCCGAACTACGGCTGGCTTGATTCCTCAGGGATACGTAGGTAGCCTTCCAAAGAGTTCGGCCACTCGGACAGTCTTGGTCACCCAATCCGTCTCGACATTCGCGGATCGGATCCTTTTCTATCGACAACCCCACTCGCCTTGCAAGTGACGTTGCCGAGGGCTTCTGTAAGTACCCAAATCTGGCTCATTGCCTTAGGTTAAATTTCCTGGCAATTTCGGTAAGTTTCGGTAATTCCCTGCAGGACCTTCCTAGTGTTTCCCGGAAATGTTCTGGAAGCAGTCCCAAATTAAATTAAGGGCTGAAGGAGCCTTCCTAATTAAGAAACACGTTTTTCTTAATTAGGAAGAAGGTTCTAGAATAATGCCACCTTGCATGGTTCTAGAATGCTTTGAGTCATTGTGGATAAGCCCGCACGGCGTGCATTAGCCCAAGG
The DNA here is from genome assembly GCA_022495995.1 of Adenophora triphylla var. japonica. Taxonomy (NCBI): domain Eukaryota; kingdom Viridiplantae; phylum Streptophyta; class Magnoliopsida; order Asterales; family Campanulaceae; genus Adenophora; species Adenophora triphylla. Next base: position 4,551 of record JAFEMH010001968.1, on the reverse strand, counting down.
TCTACGGCCGCACGGCTTCATTAGCCTTATCAGACGCCTATAAATAGAGGCCCTCCTCTACCCATTTCAACAACAACAACAATACACACAATCCATAGCAATACACTCGGTCACTCCCAAGACGTGAAGAATATTGGTGAAGGCTCGAAGGTGAAGAAGAAGGCCAAGAAGCTCCCTCCCTCCTCCTTGAAGATCCAAGACCAATCTCTCCTCCTAGCTCCGACCAAAGAAGCAAAGGAAGCAATTGGTAACCTCGCATGCCCTAACCTTGCTTTTAATTGATATACTTGCTCATTGCATTCATATATCTTGCTTGAGACTTGGCATTCATAGTTAAAGATCACATCTTTATCACCCCTTTCCCTTTTTGCATGCATTAAGACCTCATTTGTCATAAAAATGTAGTCTTTTTCATAAAGGTGCATCCTTTGCACCTAAAACTCCCATTTTCAAATAAAAATGTCATTTTTATGCATCATTTGCATATAAAAATCCAATCTTTTCAATAAAAATGCATCCTTTGCATTCAAAACCCCTTGTTCAAGCATCACTTGCTTTAAAGACCATGTCTTTACCATAAACTAGCATCATATGCTTTTCAAAATGCAATCTTTATGCATCATTTGCATAATGAATGCCAATTTCTTCAACAAAAATGCATCATTTGCATAAAAATCAAATCTTTATGCATCGTTTGCAATAAAGATTATTTCTTTAAACTCAGTGCATCATTTGCAACCCAAAAATGTCATCTTTTCATTAAAGTGTCATTTTTCATCATGCATTTCCCCTTTCCCCCAACCTTGGAACGGATGGTGTAAAAGATCCTATCTTTACATCGTTCCTTCCATTAAAGGTTCCATATTTCTTTAGAAAGGGATACCTTGAACCCTATATCTCCGATTATCGCTTAAGAAAGAGTATGAAGCCTCTATACGAGCTCGACCGTCTTAAAGCGTAGGATTGATGGGCTAAGGACCCTCCTTTTCTAAAGAACCTCATCTTTGACCAAAAGAGAGTCATTCTCTCGATCACGCAAGTCCCGAGGGTCCCGAGGTTAAAATGCGATGATCACAAGTCATAAGATGAGGAAGGGATCATAATCCCAAATACATAAAATTCAAGGAATCCCGAGCAACAACCAACAAATGGTTTGTCACGTCCGGAAGACAACTTGGGACATTCCCCCTTATTTTCAAACACATGCACACAAGAAAGCACGCAAGCAAGCACGATTACTGAAATCTTGGGAGAATTGCTCCGGCAAGGCACTTTGGGTGAACGCCAAACGTTCTTCCCAAGGGGTAACTTAACCTCCGAACCCAAGTAAAAACCTTTTTTTCAAAGTTTTGAGGTAATCAAAATGGCGTGGCGACTCCGTTTTTCAAATAACTCGGATGTCTTCAAACTCGCGTGAATCCAACACAAAATTTGGGCACCACATTCACACCAGCAAAAAAGGAAACGACATCGGTATGCTCTTGGTCGATCCCAAGGACGAGCACACCCCAATCGCCATAAAGCTCAATTTTGAGGTAACCAACAATGCCGCCGAATATGAAGCTTTGTCTTCCATGGGACTACAAGCCGCACTCGAGAGGAATGTCCAGAAACTCGAAGTTTATGGGGACTCAGCCCTGATCATCAACCAAGTTTCCAACAAGTGGAAAACCATAGACCCAGGCTTGCAAAAATACCATGCCTGCATGGAGGACCTCATCACACAATTCGAAGAGGTCACCTTCCACTACTTGCCAAGGGACCGAAACAGGTTTGCAGATGCCTTAGCCACCTTGGCTTCACTTGTGGAAATCCCACGAAGGAAAAGCAATCAAACCCTTCAGAAGTCGGACGAAAGGAAATTCCTGCCTACTGTTGTGAGATCGAACCAGAACCTAAGCCCATCAATGAGCCATGGTATAACTGATCTTCCAATACCTCCAGAACGGGAAACTACCTTCATGAACAAGGAAGGCCCACACAGCGGGAGGGGTCAAAACCAAGAGCATCATGGCCTAAAACGCCTCGCCTCTCACTTCGTCATCTCGGGGATATGCTATACAAGAAACGCTACCATGGACCACTCTACGCCTGCACCAACCAGGAAGAGGCAAACAAGTTCATGAATGAAGTCCACAATGGGGCTTGCGGTCCCCACATGAACGCCAGACCCCGATGCAAATCATTCTCGGGATGGGCTACTCTTTTTGGATCTCCATGGAGGAGATGGCATCCTATCTTTGTCCTCAGCTGCGACAAGTGTTAACGGTTCTCCAACCTCAATCATCTACCTCCCCACGATCTCCACCGCATGACTACACCTGGCCATTTGCCACTTGGGGAATTGACGTCATCGGGAAAATCGCTCCGCCGGGCAGACGACGGTCACGAGTTCATCTTAGTAGCCATCGACTACTTCACCAAATGGGTCGAAGCCAAGTCCTACAAGGTACTTACCTCCAATAAGGTCAGGCATTTCCTCAAGGAAAACATCATCTGCGAATACGGCATCCCAAATGAGGTCATATCAGACAATGGTTCACACTTCGAGGGGAATTCGACAGGACTGTGGCTGAATTCAAATTACACGCCACAAATCTTCTCCTGTCGGCCACAAACAAATGGCGGCGTGGAAGCGGCAAACAAGACCCTCGAATGGATCATCAGAAAATGACCACCGAGGAAGAGATTGGCCCGAGAAGCTGCACCTTGCACTTTGGGGCTACCGCACATCAGTCAGAATGCCACGGGAGAAACCCCATTCGCACGACATACGGGGATAGAAGGCAGTCCTTCCCATTGAACTGGAAATTCCCTCACTCCGAGTGTGCTGGAAAATGACGTCAACGAAGTCGAATGGCTCCGAAGCCGACATGACGAATTGGCTGCGCTAGACGAGCGACGACTAAAGGCCATGGAACACGTCCCGAGCCTATCAAAGCGGGATGGCTAGAGCTTTCGACAAGAAAGTCGAGTCCCGAGACATCGGGGGAAGCGCGATCTTGTACTGAAAGAAAAGCCTCCCACTCGGGAACCCGAACCCGCTGGGAAAAGTGGGAACCCGCATGGATCGGCCCTTTCGTGGTTCAAAGATCTTCTCCGGAGGCGCCATGAAGGCTGGACGAGACCTAGGCGGCCAATCCCACTTCATGAGATCCGGTCAGCCAGCGGAAGCGAAACTCGCTTGGATACTTCGCCGCTGCGAAGAAGAACAAATGTGCATCTCTTGGCAATCCATGTAGCAAGTGTCGAACTCACAGCGGACGCACTGAGGCCCTCTGGTCAGGGGACCGTAGGCAACCTTAATTGAGTCCGGTCTAAAAATACCACCAAAAAAGTCAAAAGTTTGAATGTCAATCGAAGACCTCAATCAAGCTCACCGCACTTTTCAAAGAACACGGCCCCCGCGTCAAGCCTTGACCACAGTCAAACAACGGCGGCAACTTATCCAAAGGACATCAGAGGGTCGCTCATGCATCAAGCAGTACGACTCATGTCTCCTTCCGAAGCCAGGGGTTTATCTTTGCCTTCACAGCTACATTGTAGAAAAAGAGGCTAGGCAGGGCTTCGAAAAAAGGAAACCGACGAGGCTCATAAAAAAAGCTCGAAAAACTGGCAAAAAAAGAGAGCTCGAGCAAGAGCTCACCCGAAAAAAACACAAAGCATATAAAAGAAGCTCAGAAGAAGCTCACAAAAAAGAGGTCAAGAGCTGAGCGCCAACAAAGGAGCAACAAAGGCTACGGAAATTGGCCAGTCAAAGCGACTTGCTCGTGGGATCAGTCAGACCCCTCAAACACAAAGCAAAAGCAAAAAGGGGATTGCAAATCATGTATTTGCCAAGACTGTTCAGTCCCAAATGCAACGAAAAGTTCAAAGATAAGGACGCCGAGCAAAGGTGCACAAAAGAAGAATCAAAGGCGAACAAGAGATCTTGCGTCAGATGACGACTTTAAAAGTAAATCACAAATCACTAACGGTTTACAACATTTCTTGATGAGTTCAAGACACGGTCTACTCTCAAGTTCACAACATGTAAAAACTGACAGCTTAATACATTTAACAAATAATGTGTTTCACAATGCAATGAATGGATACACTAGGAGGTCATTCCGCACTTATACTGCGCTTGTCCACTCGGCCATTCTTCCCTTTCTTCCTCTCGTCCCCGGCGAGTCTTCTCTTCTAAGCTCAAGGCGCGAACCAACTCTGCGTCTACTGGTCAAGAGATCAGGGGTCCTCCCACGTAGAGTCAAACAATCCAGGCGGCTCTCGGGGCTTCATTCGCTCATCAGTGCTTCGGCTCCCGGATCTCCTCCCGCCCAGTGCTGGGAAGAGGAACCTCTCCCCGTGGGTCGGTCGACTCTAGTCTCGTAGTCAAACAAAGTGTCTCCACAGAGTCACATCCTAAAGGGTCGGACAGGCTTCGGCACTCCCTAAGGCAATAGCTACTACGGCAGCCGGGTCCCGGAGATCGCTACACGCCTGCTTTCCAAAGCCACTTCGGGCTGCAGAACATTAGTTTCTTCAGGTGCCAGGCCAGGTGCTGAGTCG
>JAFEMH010001967.1:42500-396054 GCA_022495995.1 Adenophora triphylla var. japonica | reverse complement strand
ACCTAAAATCCCTATTTTCCAATAAAAAATGTTATCTTTATGCATCATTTTGCATATAAAGATCAAGTCTTTTCAATAAAAATGCATCCTTTGCATTCAAAAACCTTTTCTAATGCATCATTTGCATAAAAACCCTATCTTTATGCATCATTTGCATAAAGATCATTTCTTTCAATCAAAAAAGGGCATCATTTGCTAAAACCAAATGTATCTTTTCATTAAAGAGTCATTTTCATCATGCATTCCCTTTCCCCCAACCTTGGAACGGACCGGTGTAAAAGTTCTCATCTTTGGCATCGTTTCTTTGCAATATCGAAAGGTTCATGATTTCTTTAGGAAAAGGATAACTTGCTTGAACCATTATATCTCCAGATTATCAGCTTAAGAATGAGTATAGAAGCCTCATACGAGCTCGGCTTTAGAGTCTTAAAAGCGTAGGATCGATGGAAATTTGAGACATTCCTTCCTACCAAGAACCTCATCTTTGACCAAAAGAGTCATTACTCTCGATCACTTGCAAGATCCAGAGGGTCCCGAGGTTTAAAATGCGATGATCACAAGTCATAAGATGAGGACGGGATCATAATCCTAAATACATAAATTCCAAGAAATCTCGGTAATGACAACCAACGAAATGGTTTTGTATGCGTCAGGAAGATAACTTAGGGACGATTCCCCCTTTTACTCTCGAAACACATGCAGCACGAAGAAAGCACTTGCGAAGCAATCGATCCCGATTAATGAAATCTCGGGAGACTTGCTCCGGCAAGAGCACTTTGGGTGAACGTAAGCGTTCTTCCCGAGGGGTAACTTAACCTCCGAACCCATAAAACCTTTTTCAAAGTTTTGAGGTAATCGAAAATGGCGTGGCGACTCCGGGTTTTTCAAATAACTTTCGGATGTATGTCTTCAAACTCGCGTGAATTCCAATAAACAAAAATTTTGGGGCACACATGTCCACACAGTTTGGCGACTCATTTGGGGATACCCCGAAAAGGAGAAAAGCTTTATTTTCAAAACAAGAAATCGATACTTGGTATATAGGTGGACCCCACTTACCGCTTCCATGTATCGCTCCCTAACACGAGGGCTTGGGATAACGGTGGTTTAACAATCCCACGTCACCGGAATTATCCCTTTTTCGAAAAAAAAAAAAAAAAAAATATATAATTTGAAAAAAATAGAAGAAAGCTTTTCCCTTTGAAGCGGGTTTAGACTCCATGTCGCCGATTTCATTAATCGTGCTTGCTTTCTTTACCATGCATTGCGTCATTTGCATCTTGGAATTTGTGCAATACTTGAGCAGGAAACAACCCGAAAAATAGCAAAAGGAGTAGGAACTGGAAAATTGAGTCTCCATGCGCGTCGTGCGGCTCAATCCTCATTGGATTACGGCCGGGCGTACCTCGGTGGCAATTCCACCGGGAAAAATCATGAGTTAATCGCAGATCCTAACGGCTTGGGGCTTACTCGGGCTCATTATGGTTGGCCAGGGCTTCCCGAGGAAAATTTACGTGCTTATGTGTTGCATTTTCCCAGTCCGAAAATCATTCCCCTTTAAAACACATTTATGAAAATCTACTTGTTTTAACTCAAAAAGGAACAGCATTTTAGGAGACCGCACGTGGCTACGCCATGCACTTTTGATATATCCTGGCCACACTTTTGCACGGCGTCCCTTGAGGCAGGGTGGTTCCAGTGCGATCCACCGGACGACCTTACGATGCTTTCACGAGCGCGCGCGGAGAATCAATCCCAAACCTCCCGTGGCGGCCGGTGTGCGACCAATGCACGGTCCAGGTGTCACACGTTTCAAAAAACGAAGTGACTTTTGGTTGGTTTTTGGTCTAGTCCCGTGTCATTATAGCCCGATTCGCATTACCCACGTAAGGTCAAGCCTTAGCTCGCCAACGGAAGCCAAGATTTTCGCTCAAGCGAAATTACGCTTTGCAAAGTCACGACAAGGAAAAATCGGTGGGATCTTGACTCCGGCAGTGAGCTATTGACCTTGACCCACACCGGAATGCGTAAGAAGAGTCAAGAGCCAGGAGTCTTACCTGCCAAAAAATCAAAGATCTTCTACGCTCAAGCGAAGCACTGCGTATGTAATGAAGTTCAATGTAATGACACTTTGTGTCATCCGGCTTTCTTGCCGCCCGACCCATGCCTATTATATTCTCTTAAGACATTACCGAAAGTGCAAAAACCGTCATTCGCTCAAGCGAAACTCTGTCAAAAAAAAAAGATCCGTCAAGGCAGAGAGACGAGACTTTCGGTATTGCCCTTGACTATAATCCGCATCGCTCGTGAGTTGAAAGGTCTATGACCCGCTAGACCCGATAGGAGCGTTCTTTACTCTCGAGTCGGTGGGATCCGCGTGCCCTATAGGACCCTCGCCGGGGGCTACATCCACCACAGGAGGTCGAAATACGAGGTGGAATACGAGGGGCTTAACTAAACGTAGTGACGGAACCCGTCCGGGGATCTTAGAGTAGTTGTGAAAAAAGAAGGGCGGGAGCCACACTTTTCCAACCAAATAGATATTAATAAAAGAGCAGTATACACATTGTTTTAAGTAAACTTGAAGATTCTAATTTGCATATTGCACGAGGCCTTGGCTAAACACCTACCCCGAGTCTAAACCTTTCACTATCCACTTTCCCTTGTGAGAAAAGAAGTGGGTGAGAACAGGTCGGCGACTTGTTAGCGCGGGAATCCTCGAGACCAGGAGTTCGCCGGGAATCCTCGGTTTCGAGAGAGTCGAGAATGGACCGATTTGACGAGGAAAGCGATCTTGGTTTGGGTAACCGGATGACCCGGGGAAGAAAGAGCTAGCTTCTATAACCAATGCCCTCCTCCATCTTCATATACCAACCCATTGCCCCGAAAGGCTTTGCATCCTTTCTCGGTCTCCTCCAGATACCTCCCAATCACATTGATAGGGTCCAGAGCACGCCTCGCTCCTGCGTCTCCCATGGGACCACTTTTCCCTCCTTTCGGCTAGAGCTAAATTTCCACTACCTTGGAATCCCGGTGCAGGTTGAGCCTTTCCAATTTTGTCGCGCACAGTGAATTTGCCTACCTCTCCCGAGACGGACTACGGCGAAGAGTCGGTTAAGAGAACGAGAGGAATAGGAATGGGTGGATTTACGGATGATGATGACGGTTCGATTAGAAAAGGAATGGACTTGGAGCGAAGCCGGAGAGTGAAGGCACGAGAAGGGACGAAGATGAAGAAAGCCCTGTAGACACTGGAATGAAGGGGATGAAATCACTTCAGAGGTGTGTGCGGCTATCTATGCAAAGGCTACCGGAGAAGGATGAGGTAGTGTATGAGTCCCTATATCCACAGAGTTCGATACTCCGTCTGAGGACTTGGTAGGTGAATGGAGAGACTTGATCGAAGCTTTAGCGAAAAGAGGGAAGTGGGCTCCTCCGCGTGGAGTCCTAGAACATGTAAGCGTCGCCAGAAGCCAAACTCTCAGGCCGGGGAAGGGTGGGCTACATCACGGTGTTAGTAGTCACTCACTGAAACAGTCACGAAGAAGAATGTATGGATGCCTTGGGAAAGAGTCACGAAGTTTAGGCGACCCCGAGTCCCCTTTATGTCCTACGATGATAATGACGTCTTCATGGTAATCCTAAGCCCGAGGGAAAGGAAGTCGAGATACCCCTCGTATGGCGTCAAGTATCTGGACCTAGCTTTTGCCCTCATTGGTCATGCAAGAGCAAAGACGAAAGTTCCCAGGAGAGCTACTTGTAGTGACCAGCGATGAAGACACGGTCCCGGAGAGTGCTTTGGAAGGGACAATAGAGGAGTGGACAGTTAGCCCGAAACGAAAAGCCGGGAAAATATCTACGTGGGTGATGGAAAAAGGAACCCGCCATGAGGTTTGACCCCTTAAAATCCTTATTGATGATGGAATTTCCCACCTTGAGAAAATGTTTGGTCAACGTGAAGATCTTGCGCGTCGAGGAAGGTTGACCCCAGGGGAAAGAAAAGACATGCTTGGGCGGTGATGAGGAATGTGATCCTTCTCTGTTAAGAAGTTGCTAGGTTCGGATGAGAAAGCCATTTGCCAAGCTCGAAACTCACAGGAAGTGATAATTCTTTGTTGCATGCTGACTTTGAAAAGTTTGAATGAGAAGCTGTGAAAGCTTTAAACGGAAAATGTGAAAAGATTAAGCCAGGTAACGCACAGGACCCGAGATTCGGGAGAAGCCGCCTATGCTTCCGGCGGCAAAATCAATCGGATCAATCGGCGAGAATTGGCCATGCGCAGGTAAGAATCCCGCCTCGACTTTGGAAAGAATTGTGAGAATCCTCCGGTAGGAATAATGACCAAGGAAAATCAATATGCATGTGATGACTCCGATGCAGACCAGAGATGAATATTGTGACGGACATTTAAGGGTGACAAAAGGAATGCCCGTTCGGAATGCCAAAGACGAGATAAAAGACCTTATAAGCGAGAGTAAACGAAACAGCCCGACTGCGATAAGGAGGATCCGAGTCCTAATCTCCGGTTGGAAGTGTACCCAAGCCAATATCTCACTTATGGTCCACACTGTTGACCTCTTCGTACCCTCCATAAGTTGAAGCTAGAAGAAAGTTTGGCCAAGACCGTGGTGCCCGTATATAATGGATGTCACCCCGGATGAGGTCGTCAAAATGATTGGAAATATCCACTATGGAAACATATCATTACTGCTTCACTGAGATTGGACACCACTTAAGAAGTATGGGGCTAGTCCACAGCGAACCTCTTTACATCACAGTCCAAGGTTAGAAGAGCGTCGATTGCCACGGAAGTCTTGGGTCGACTCTGAGGATCTGCACCCCGATGAATGTCTTGCCGAGCTAAGATGATGGATTTATTGGATCTAAAGCGACAGAGACTTTAAAGCCTTCTCTAGTCGGACTATTAAGGCCTATGATGACTCCAGCTGCACGATCAGTTTTGGGCATCGCCACTCTCGAGCATGTGGTTCGGAAAAGGGGTCATGGATGTTGATTTTCAAGTTATTGACATTCCGATTTCATTTCTTGCCTTCTTTGGGACGGCCTTGGATCCACCCAGGATAAACGGGGTAGCCTCTACTTTGCATCGGTGCGTCAAATTTCAGTCGAGTGATGGAACTATCACCACCATTTATGGGGACAGTGTCACGGTAGAAGGAACCGGCAGGGATATCCCGATATTGGAGATCAAGCACGATGATGAAGGGTTAGCATTGACCGGATTCTCCGTAGCTTCTTCCAAGGCACAAGTATGTTTGCACCGACCTCACCACTACTTCCGATAAAATCCCTCCTGCCATGAGAATGATGCGAAAAATGAGTTATCTTCCGGGACTTGGATTGGGTAGAAGACTTCAAGGTCGTAACACCCTCATTGATGTGAAGGAGCAGACTACCAGATATGGCTTGGGGTAAGAACCGAACTCTCGGGATGCTAGAAAAGCTAAAGGCACGAAAGGTGAAGGGGTCCAGCTCCATCCTTACACCGTCTCGACCCATTACTTTATAAAAGGAGGGACACAATATGATGAAAGTGATCGCGTATCTCCTTGCGTAAAACCCTTCTAGAGAACCTTGAGAAAGTTAGGGAAAGCCACCAATCCCGTTCGAAGAATGTTCCTTGATTTGCCGTATATCCCCTGGGGCCACCACTACCGTTCGTAATGAGTACGTCTTCAAAGGAAATCCGGCCGTGTCAAAGAGTCGCATCCGGGACAATGGACTTCTCCGCCTTTGAGTTAGCTCTTCCAAAGATTAGCCAGATAGACGCCGCCAAAGCGGTGAAGACAGTTTCATGTGGGGTTTGCAAGAATTGTTTGACGAAGAAGCACAAATCCCGACTTGATCGACTTCAGCCCTTTGTATAATGAGATAGTTGCCGTTATTGTAGACGATGGTGAAAGTCATTTTGATCCTCGCACTTTGGTAACTAAGACAGTAAATGCCATTGAAGAATTGGGAGACATTCTCGTGGCCGATAGCCGGCCGACAAAGAAATGATCACTGAGCTTGGATTGGTACCCCGTCCTCCTCAACCCTGGGTCGTGTCAAACACCCCCGTTGTCTATTCGCCGAGTCAGAATCTTCGAATTCCTGGGCCCTCGTAGTCATCCGAAGGCCTCACGCCCGAGGATTATGAAAATGTAATCGATGTCATCTTTCCCCTTATCTTGAATGAAATGACAAATCTTTCTCGATTATCCTCTTATTGCCAACTTAACAAATGATAAATTAACTCAAAACTTAACAACAAGCTTAATAATGAATCATTCAACAAGATGCAAACACACTAAACGAACAATACATTAAAGAAATCTTTAAGCGTGTTTCGTAAAAGAGGAAAACCGGGCCCAAGCCGCCGAGGAGGTTTTGATAAGTGTGAACTTGGGTACTATTGAGGAACCTAAAGAGACACAGATTGGAAGCTTCTTCCAGGGGGTTGAAAGGGACAGATTGATCGAGCCGCTCGAGAATACGTCGACGTGTTTGCATGGTCATACAAAGATATGCCGGGGCTAGACAGCTTCGATAGTAGAGCACGTAATCCCTCTAGCACCGCATGCTAAGCCGCAGCGTAAACCGAGAAAGATCAAGCCGGAATGGTCTCTACAGGTCAAAGAAGAAATTGAGAAGCTACCGCGGGTAGGGTTCATCGTAGTTATTGAATACCCGACATGGTTGTCCAACATCGTGACCGTAACCAAGGCCAATGGGAAGGTGCGCCGTCGTGTGGATTTCCGAGATCCGAACAAGGCGCCCCAAAGACGACTACCCTCTCGCCAAACATAGACATCCCCGGTGGACTCCATCGCCAACTACGAAGTCAAATCCTTCGTTGATGGTTTTGTGCTACAACCGATCAAGATGGCCGAGGAAGACCAAGAAAAGATGCCTTCACCACACCGTGGGGGACCCATCCGTTATACAAAGAATGCCATTCGGGCTCAAGAATGCCTGGGCTACTTACCAAAGGGCGGCGACCGCGCTTTTTCATGACATGATCCACAAGGAGATTGAGGTCTACGTAGATGACATGATAATCCACTCCAAAGGAGAAGGTGGGCGGCACTTTGTTGACCTACGAAAATTCTTTGAGAGGCCGAGACAACATTCCATGAGACTAAACCCCGCCAAATGCACCTTCGGAGTGACAAGGGGAAAAGTGCTTGGGTATATGGTCACTGAGCGAGGTATAGAAGTTGACCCCGAAAGATCAAAGCCATCATGGATATGAGGCCACCTCAAACCTGCATGAAGTCAAGAGCTTCATGGGTAAATTGCAAGTACATCGCGCGTTTCAGCCAATCAGGTTGACCACTATGTGCGAGCCCATCTTCAAGCTCATGAAGAAGAATGTGGACACGTAATGGACCGAAGAATGCCAAGATGCCTTTGACCGCATCAAGGCATACTTAGTACATCCCGTATTATGCCCCCACATAGACGTAAGCCTCTTCGCTTCTATCTCACCGTCTGCATACACGGCAATTGGGGCTATGCTTGCTCAGAAAAGAAAGACTCTCGGGTGGAAAACGCCATTTACTTTGTCACTGGAAGCTAAAGGGAGCGAGCTCAATTACTCAAAGATGTGAAAAGACTTGTGCAGGATCGGGTCCGGGTAGTCGGCAAGTTGAAGCATTATATGCAAGCCCACCCCGTGAACTTGGTCTCGAAAATAGACCCCATCAAGTACATCTTTGACAAGCCTTCCCTATCGATGCGTTTAGCAAAGTGGTCCTTCTTCTTGGCGAGTAATACGACATCAACTATGTGACCGTAAAGGCCATCAAGGGTCAAGCATTGTCGATCACCCGGCGAACTTCCCCAAGAATGAAGACAGAGGGCCCGAACCCCAATTTCCGGATGAAGGGATCTTTGCAATTGAGCCCGAAAATAGATGGCAATTGTTCTTTGACTGAGCCGCTAACAAAAGAGGAAATGGTGTAGGAATGCTATCGGGTCGATCCGAAAGATGAGCATACCCCCATAGCCCTCAAGTTGAACTTTCCCGCCACGAACAATGTCGCCGAGTATGAAGCCCGCATTGCCGGGTTTGGAGGCCGCCTTAGAAAGAAATGTCAAGGAGCTCGAAGTTTACTGAGACTCACGATCATCAACCAAGTCTCCAACAAGTGGAAGACTCAGAGACCCTAATCTACAACGGTATCATTCCCATATGGAGGAGTTGACTGGACAGCTCAGAGAAGTGACTTTCCACTACTTGCCGAGGGAAAAGAACAGATTCGCAGATGCCCTAGCTACTCTAGCCTCATTGGTAGAAATCCCCGAGGAAAAGCCATAAAGCCCTTCGAGTGGGTAGAAGAGAAGCCCCAGCCTTCGTTGTGAAGTGGACCCGGGACCCGAGCCCATAAAGGAACCTCGGTACACCGTATTTACCAATTCCTCAAAGACGGAGAGTCGCCTTTCGTGAGACGAAGAAGGTAGACCAAAAGAAGGTGTCGAGCCAAAAGCTTGCGAGCCCCGAAAAGGTTGGCTTCCCATTATGTCATTCTAGGAGGCAACCTATATAAGAAGCGGTATCAAGGACCACTCCTCTTATGTGTCACCCAAGAAAGAGCCAAAGAGTTGATGACCGAAGTCCACAATGGTCCCCGCGGTCCTCACATGAATGCCGAGCCCCGATGCAAGTGATCCTCGAATGGGTTACTACTCGGATCTCCATGGAGACAGACCGCATTCAAAGACGTCCGAACCTCGCGACAAATGCCGCGGTTTGCACAACCTCAACCATCTCCCACCTCATGACACTGTACCGCATGACGACTCCTTGGCCGTTTGCAACTTGGGGCATTGACGTGATAGGGAAAATATCCCCAGGGAGCAATGGGCATGAGTTCGTGTTGGTAGCCATCGACTACTTCACCAAGTGGGTAGAGGCCAAGTCCTACAAGGTCCTCACTTCCGTAAAAGTGGCCCGGCCATCAAAGAAAACATAATGTGCGAGATATGGGGTGCCCAACGAGATCATTTCGATAATGGGTCACACTTCGAAGGAGATCGCGATAGATCTGCCGCGTCGACCCGTAGTTACTCGCCACAAGTCGTCCCCGCATGCACCTCGCACCAATGGAGCGCGTGGAAGCCGCTAATAAGACACTCGAGCGGATCATCCAAGATGGCCACCCGTGGTCGTGATTGGCCCGAAAAGCCGCACCTAGCACTCGGGGCTACGTAACGTCTGTCGTAACAGCCACAGGAGAAACTCCTTTTGCCCTAACTTACGGGATGGAAGCAAAGTGTTACCATGAGCTGGAAATCCCGTCATTAAGGGTCCTCCCGGAAAACAAGGTCAATGAAGTGGAATGGTTGGGTGCAAAATGGCATGATGAGTTAGCCCCGCTTGACGAGAGAAGGCTAAAAGCCATGGAACACACCCGAGCCTACCAGCAGGCGAATGGCCGTAGCGTTTGATAAAAAGGTCAAGGCCGTAGACATCAAAGAGGGCGACTTAGTGCCGAAAGTAAAGCCCCTACCGTAGACAACCCCCGGGAAAATGGGAACCCGTCTCGGATCGGCCCTTATGTGGTGCGTAAGATACCGTCGTGGAGGAGCAATGAAGCTTGCGTACTTGGATGGCAATCCCTTTGTCCACCCAAATAACGGTGATAAACTCCGAAGATACTATGTCTAATAAAAAAAAAAAAAAAGAAAAAAAAAGAAAATCTTAGTGCAAAAGAGTAATGCCCAAATTAGGCCGAAACCCCAAAAAGGGCTGGTCTAGGCAAAAGACAATGGTTGCACAAAAAAAAAAAATAAAAAAAAAAGAAAAAAATCTTAGTGCAAAAAGAGTAATGCCCAAATTAGGGCCGAAACCCCAAAAAGGGCGGTCTAGGCAAAAACAAATGGCCGCACATAAAAAATTGGTTCACTGTAATGAACTACGTAGACTCCGAGCCCCTTAGCCTTTCTTGTAAAAGGGGAACGTAGGCACCATATATGGTTCGGTCTAAAACAATAAAAAGGACAATCAAGCTTCCATGAAGTGCGTCCTAAATAATAAAGGGTATTTCAGCTTTTCATAAAACGGGTCCCAATCAATAAAGACATTTGAATTTCCATGAAATGTGTCTTGATTAATTTCTAAGATAATATGCCTTGTTCATTACAAGTTAAAAACTTCTTGATGAGTTCAAGCACGGTCTACCTCTTAACTCGCTAACCTCGCTAAAAAGATCTAAAATACAATAAAATGCCTAAATAAACTAATGTGTTTGCAAATGGCAATAAGAGGATCTTGAGAAAAGACTTGTCGCCGTCATTCGCCGAGTCTTCTTCTGGGCCTTCTTCCCTTTTCCTCGGCCTCGTCGAGTCTTCTTCCTTTTCTTCTCAATAATGCTCGGTATCCCTCATCCCGACCTCTCGGTATCCTCACCGGAGCCTCTACCAACCCCGTGTCAATGAGCGCTCTCTCTATCCGAGCACGAGTCCGCACCTCCTCCCTCCGAGACTCGCCAAAGGAGCGACTCTCTGACAACCTCTTGTACCGAGCCTCCATATCTCTGACCAAGTCACCTCGACCGGGTTATGGCAACTCGCCTTAGCCTCGCCTCCCTCGTAGTCCTACTCGAGTCACGCCGCCTCCCAATAAAGCTCGACGTCTATCCTCCAAGATAACCCGAGTCGCTCCCATCTCCCTCTCGTACTCACCCAAGTAGACAGTGGTCAAGATGGTGCTCTTCCCGCTCCCGAAGATAGCCCCGGGTGGGAAAGCGGTATATGTCCAAGCCCTCGAGAAGAAAGAGAAGCCGGGCCGGATCTCTCATGTCCAATGACACCACCTCCATGGTCCTGGATGTCCTCCCAATCACTCAAAGGCTCCCGTAAAGCCCCAAACCGCCTGGATACTAAGCAGGTATGTAGAAGGATGACCAGCATAACTCGGAACCCTCACAAAGATAAGACTCCCGAAATATCCTCCCCGGTCCGCAACCTCCAATGTGGTATCCACCAACGGATGTCCGAAGTGGATAGCCTAGCCATCATCGCCTCCTGCCTACCCCGTTCCGCCGCCTAGCGCACCTCTCCGAGAAATCACCCAAGGGCACCGAGTCGGCAAAGCCCCGTGCAAAGCCCCGAGCCTCTCCCGCAGCCACAAAGTCAACATAGCCGGACTCCTGACCTCATGAAACGGTCTCCCGAGCCATCCTATCGATCCCATGAAATGTCTCTCCCAAAACCACGGGACAATATCCTTCCCACCCGCAGCCTCGACCATGTCCAAGAGGCCACTATGACAGATCCCCACGGACTCAAGAAGTTGAACAAAACAGAGAATATGCAGAATGAAAGCATCCATAGCCACCGTGGTCGCAGCCATATCTCGGAGACCCAAACCTCGCCCGGATATCGTAAAGGTCAATCCTATCCGGCTACCATCATCCTCTCACCTCTCCCAAAGGAATCTCGCGTAAAAGATGCAAGCTTTACCGTCACCGGCGCGTCTCCGATCACGGAATAGATATAGCCTCGCCTCGGGACCCCAATCAAGGCTCAAGTCTTCGTAAGGCGTTGGGACAATTTCGTTGTAAGAGAAGCAAGAAACATGTCTCCTGACGTCCCGTAACTTTGTCCGCGGCTCTCAACAGTCCCAATCGGGCGGGAGATCCTCAAATGCCATAAAGACTTGATCTTGAAGGAAGAATCAAGCTGCCCTTGTGATTTTGGAAGTTATATCTCGCCCAAGATTGAAGACCGGATAGAAAATGGTCTCGCTTCCCCTTTGCAATTTGACGGGCTTCTCCATCGCAAAGTGTTCAAAGATGGTGCTTTTAGGTCCAAAATATGCTCGGGAACAATTGGGACAAGTCTAGAGTGAAAATGAAATGAAATGGCCAAGCCTTGCTTTTATTCGTAAAATAACCAGCTCGTAGAACCGTTAGCCGCACGGCTTCATTTGCCCTCAAGGCCATGCCGCACGGCTACATTAGCCCTCTCGTTAAAATTTCTGCAAAGAACCAAAGTTGCTGCCCAAGGGAGTTTTCACCCCACTTTTTCAACCAAAACTCCGTACAAAAACATATCCGTAAGCCATTCAAGCATTTATACACCATTATAAATCATTTTGGCCCGCCACCCCAATTCCAAGCAAAAAGTCGCCCCAAGGCTCAGTATAATATGCAAATTGAAAAAGCATAAATTAGAAAAGTAAATAAAATGTAAATACAATGTTTTCGCCCCATCGGCGCCCAAATAAAGCAAAAATAAACAAAGTGTGCATAAAAATTGTTCATTGTTTGTTTTCGTTCCAAATCTATTCTAGAGACCTCCTAGGCCTCCGATTCTTCTTCCTCCTCATCGCTACTCACCATAAATGCTAGCCTCCCTCATCAAGTCCTCCCGGTCGCTCACGTCGACAAATGGACATTATCGTGCCCGTACTCGCCCACCGCCTGCACGTCGCCGCTGGGTCCCCGCCCCGAGGCATGGCACCGGAAGAGTACTCCGAGGCCGATGAGGTAGACGTCGTGCCCCGACGTGCCGTCTCTTGCGCCTGTGCTCCCGCGCATCCGCCGCCGCCTTCGAAGCGCAGCCGCCTTCCTCGTAAGAGACCGGCACATGTCCTTCCAGCCCCTATTCTCCGCCCGACTCAAAATTTATCATAAGTGCGAGCCGGAACTCCGAGAAAAAGAAGAGAAGAGAAAATCTCGTAAAATCTCGTAAAATTGCAAAAGCAGTAAAATCTGAAAGCTAAAAAGGGAATAAGACCCTAAGAGTACACTTACAAAGGCTATCAGCGGCAAGGTGTACCGGGGATCCCTAGCATCGGGGACAGTATCCTCATCCTCCTCGGCACTCCACGGACCACGTAGGACAAATGTGCAGGAGGGATCGGCGGGCCGCAGGCTCATCCTCCCCATATCCCCGAGTGACCGCCGCCTTCACTAGCTTCGTGGCGTCCTCAGCGCCGCTCCACAAACACAACAGTAGGGGTGTCCATGTCGAAGTGCTCCTCTCGCAGCCCACGCCCGCCTCGGTACCTGCAATCTCATCCTCCGCCAATCCTCGGGCCGTAGCATCCGTGCCGGGAGTGGTCCCGAGGAGTAATGGCATCTAGTGGGGGAACATGACCATGCCGCTCGAGAAGCGGTCCCCGTATAGATGACATCACATGTCGCCTCAAATGAGCCACTTCCTCCGCCTCGTCACCTCGATAGCATCTCCCAAAGAAAATCTCCTGGATACCGCCCTGTGGGTAGAAGTCCACTCCATCGTGCCCATCCCCGTTGATGACTCGGCCTCACCATTTTGTAATCAAAGGTAATCCGGGTCTTCCCGTGAATTTATCTCTCGCATCTCCTCCAAATAACCATAGCAGGGAAGATGGTGACATCACTGCCGGTTCCAAGGAAGAACCCGATCACCTCGCAAAACCAGCCCGCATGTTCAAAACATCAAAAGGTCATTCTCTCTCTTATAAAAGTCTCAAGACAGAAAAGAGAAAAGAAAAAAAAAAAAAAAGGAGACTACCTCAAGGGCAAATGAGAAGCACCCATGGAAGCAGCCTTTGTTCCGACCGTACATGTCCAACGAGAAGTAGAGCTCCGCCAATCCGGCCTCTCGCCAAGAGACCGTCCCTATCCCATCAACATCCTCCAGAGAGTCGAGGAGGCAAGTCATGGCCAGTGTCCCAGAATTAGCAAAAATAGTGACTCGATAGCATCAACCATATGAATGCTCTAGCCACATGGGCAAGGGCCACATCATTAGCAAGAAAGTTCTCGCATGCAAGTCTCGAATCGCCACTCGACGTTCCGCGTCTCCATCCCCAGCCCCTTGGGAATCAACTCAAATCCAACCAAAGCCCGGAACTCCTCGGGCCGTAATATGGTCTCTCCAAGTCACGGGCCTCCCGTGAACTCGTAGGCCGCAATAGCCGTGAAATCGGCAGAGTCACCGTCGCCTCTCCCCACCAGTGAAAGCTATGTGTACCGTCCCACTGTAACTCGTAAAGGGCCTCGGACCAAGCCCTTGCTCTTAGAGGTGATGTGAACACCCCGCCGATAGCCTCTACGAATGCATCCAGCCGTAGCCCTCACCACCGCTGGGATTTACCCCATTCTTCTCAAAATCCGGCATCCTCTGCCAAAGCTTAACTGCAATCTCCGATGGTCCTCTAGACTTGTTCTCCTGTAGACAAGCACATCAAAAAGAAGCGTCAGTCCTTCATATCATTTCAAAAGCATGCGTATATTCAAAAGTGCACATATTTTTCAAAAGAAAAGCATTCATAAAAGTTTTTCTAGCATTATTTGCATCAAAAACGTGTCTTTCATCACTTGAAACGCGTCATTGCTTTCCTAAAGCACAAAATCACAATTCTTTGCACATAAGCATTATTCTTTCAAAAATGGCATGCATGAATCATTTTCATCTTCCAAAATCATGTTTTCTCATTGAAAATCAGAATTTTGACCTAGTTCTAGCACAAGGCAAGAACTCCGTCTCATATTTTGAAAAATTCTCATTCTTACTTCATTTTGCGAGAAAAAAGTGAGTCATTCTCATAATTTTCATCAAACAAGTTACACATTGCACATTCTTAGCCTCATAGGTTGTTCGTGCATCTCAAAATCATTCAAAAAAAAAAAAATCATCCAAAAATCCTAAAATTCGGGTCAAGCCCTAAATCATTCAAAATTCAAGCAAAATCATCGGATTTGAGCAACATAAGAATGCTTACCCCAACCGATCGCGGGTTCGTTGATTTATGCTCCCTTCTCCCCGGGTAAAGCTCCGATGGAGGCGTAAGGAAGTCATACTTCCTCTCCGTCCGAACGAGCTCCTCTCTCCTCCTCCGAGCGGCCGCCGAGATGTTTCTTCTTGCTTGCCTCGGTATGGGATTGCCCTCCGGATCCATCTCAAATCAAAGGGAAGCAAGGGGATTGAAAGAATTTCGAAATTCTCTCTCTCTTCTCTCTCTCTCGGCTGAAGTGGGCGGCAATGCAATGCCAATGGCCCGTTCAAATCTGATTTTAAATAATCTGGAAAAAACAGGCTTCTAGCCGTACGGCTCCTTTTTCTCCATCTCATGCCGGGCGGCTTCATTCGCTCTGAGCAGAAATTACAATCCTGCCCCTGGACCTTCCACTTGGGCATGCAATTCCCGTTATCTTTTAACAGAGATAACCTCCTTTTCAGAAAATATCTCTCAAGCTCTATTCCCAGTCACCTCCGTTAATTCCGTTATAACGGGATAACACTAGGTGACAACCTCCGAATTGTCAGAACTCTAAACTTGTGCTACCTCTATCCGCAAATAGTGACGTATGCCCAAGTCATTCCAACTTGTGCTACCTCTATCCGCGAATAGTGAAGTATGCCCAAGTCATTCCAACTTGTGCTACCTCTATCCGCGAATAGTGAAGTATGCCCAAGTCATTCCAACTTGTGCTACCACTATCCGCGAATAGTGACGTATGCCCAAGTCATTTCAACTTGTGCTACCACTATCCGCGAATAGTGACGTATGCCCAAGTCATTCCAACTTGTGCTACCACTATCCGCGAATAGTGACGTATGCCCAAGTCATTCCAACTTGTGCTACCACTATCCGCGAATAGTGAAGTATGTCCAAGTCATTTCAACTTGTGCTACCTCTATTCGCGAATAGTGAAGTATGTCCAAGTCATTCCAACTTGTGCTACCACTATCCGCGAATAGTGACGTATGCCCAAGTCATTCCAACTTGTAGGGTTGGCCCATTTATCCGCGAATAGTGACGTATGCCCAAGTCTTTCCAACTTGTGCTACCTCTATCCGCGAATAGTGACGTATGCCCAAATCATTCCAACTTGTGCTACCACTATCCGCGAATAGTGACGTATGCCCAAGTCATTCCAACTTGTGCTACCTCTATTCGCGAATAGTGACGTACGCTCAAGTTTCCCAACTTAAGTTACCTCTATCTCCGTCATAAAGAGATAGCGCCATAAGCTCTAGCTTCTTCAGGTGACAGCCTCCGAATTGTCAAAATCTCAAGGATCCTAGACATCGTTCCCAACTATCTAGTGATGCTTGAACTACGATCAAGGCTTGATTCCTCCGGGATACGTAGGTAGCCTTTTATAAAAGGTCCAGCCATTCGACCACTTTGGTCACCCTGTTTCTTTGTCACCCCTCGGTGATAAAGCGCCTCATAGAAGTTCAGATATCCGACCACCTGGGTCACTCCTAGCATATCCCCAGTAGGATCAATTGCTTGACCTCCTAGGTCATTTTCTCTTCTTTTTCCCCAGCAAGAGACCAGTTTCTCTTCTTCCCCCAGCGGATCCTAATTCCGAACTACGGCCTGGCTTGATTCCTCCGGAATACGTAGGTAGCCTTCCAAAAGGTTCAGCCACTCGACCGCCTTGGTCACCCAATCCGTCTCGGCATTCGCCAGATCGGATCCTTTTCTATCGACAACCCCACTCGCCTTGCAAGTGACGTTGCCAGGGCTTCTGTAAGTACCCAAATCGCTCATGCCTTAGGTTAAATTTCCCGGCAATTTCGGTAAGTTTTCCGGTAATTCCCCGGACCTTCCTAGTGTTCCGGAAAGGTCCTGGAGCAGTCCCAAATTAAAATTAGGGCTGAAGGAAGCCTTCCTAATTAAGAAAACACGTTTTTCTTAATTAGGGAGAAGGTTCTAGAATAATGCCACCTTGCATGGTTCTAGAATGCTGAGTCCACGAAATGGATAAGCCCGCATTTGCATTAGCTCATTTGCCTCATGCCGCACGGCTTCATTAGCCTTATCCGCATCGCCTATAAATAGAGCCCTCCTCTACCCATTTCCACAACAACAATCAACAACAACAAAAACACACACACTCCATAGCAGTATAATCAAGACGTGAAGAACACCCTTGAAGGCTCAAGAAGGCGAAGAAGAAGCTCAAGAAGCCATCTCCCTCCTCCTTGAAGACCCAAGACGAACCTCTCCTCCTAGCTCCGTCCGAAGAAGCGAAGGAAACGATTGGTAACCTCGCACGCCCTAACCTTGCATTTTAATTGATATACTTGCTCATTGCATTCATATATCTTGCTTGGGACTTGGCATTTATTCATAAAGATCATTTCTTTATCACCTCCTTCCCCTTTGCATGCATTAAGACCTCATTTGTCATAAAAATGTAGTCTTTTTCATAAAGGTGCATCCTTTGCACCTAAAATCCCTATTTTCCAATAAAAATGTTATCTTTATGCATCATTTGCACATAAAGATCAAGTCTTTTCCAATAAAAATGCATCCTTTGCATTCAAAAACCTTTTCTAATGCATCATTTGCATAAAAACCCTATCTTTATGCATCATTTGCATAAAGATCATTTCTTTCAATCAAAAAGGCATCATTTGCTAAAACCAAAATGTCATCTTTTCATTAAAGAGTCATTTTTCATCATGCATTTCCCCCTTTCCCCTAACCTTGGAACGGACCGGTGTAAAAGTTCTCATCTTTGCATCGTTTCTTCCATCAAAGGTTCATGATTTCTTTAGGAAAAGGATAACCTTGAACCCTATATCTCCGATTATCGCTTAAGAATGAGTATGAAGCCTCTATACGAGCTCGACCGTCTTAAAGCGTAGGATCGATGGGCTAAGGACATTCCTTCCTAAAGAACCTCATCTTTGACCAAAAGAGAGTCATTCTCTCGATCACGCAAGTCCCGAGGGTCCCGAGGTTAAAATGCGATGATCACAAGTCATAAGATGAGGACGGGATCATAATCCCAAATACATAAATTCCAAGAAATCTCGAGCGACAACCAACAAATGGTTTGTACGTCCGGAAGATAACTTGGGACATTCCCCCTTTTACTCTCAAGCACATGCACACAAAGAAAGCACGCAAGCAATCACGATTAATGAAATCTCGGGAGACTTGCTCCGGCAAGGCACTTTGGGTGAACGCCAAACGTTCTTCCCAAGGGGTAACTTAACCTCCGAACCCATAAAACCTTTTTTTCAAAGTTTTGAGGTAATCAAAATGGCGTGGCGACTCCGTTTTTCAAATAACTCGGATGTCTTCAAACTCGCGTGAATTCCAATAAACAAAAATTTTGGGCACACATTCACACGGAGTCGCCACTGTGATGATGTGTCGCCATTTCGCGGGAGAAAAATTTCGATTCCTTTCGTAGTTTCTTTGAAAAAAACCAAATAAGACCCGGGAAAAAGAATGAAGTCGCCACGCCATTTTTGTTTTAAGGGCCAAAACTTTGAAAAAAGCCCGAGATCAGAAATTTGGGTTCGGAGGTCATGTTACACGCCGGGAAGGACGTTAGTGTGCACCCGGAATGCCTCGTAAAACGAGTCTTCCAAGCTGAAAATCATTTATGTGTGTGTGTGTGTGTGTGTTTTGGCCAAAATAATTTGAAACTCAGAAAAGTAAAAATTGGGATATCTTTTTAAGACTTTAAACTGATCCCATGATTTTTTGGAAGATTTTTGGATTGAGATTTGGTACTCAAAAGACCTTTTGAAGTTGAGAGCCACTTCTGCCAGAATGAAAAAGGCAGTGGACCTTTGATTTTGAAATGGATTCAAGGGTCTTAAAACTTCATAATATGGATAAACTCAGAGAATAAAAGTTGTTCCAGACACCTTGAATAAGATTTGTGCGAAGGAATTTTCCATTTTGGAGAAGATTTGAGGGGTCAAAACCTTCTGGAAACCTCAGATATGAGATCTGGATTCCCAGAAGCTGATGAACTAGCCTCTGAAAGAAAATTTGAAAAGAGGAGTTTTACTCACCCAAAAAATAAATTAAAAATATGTATGGAAAGATCTGGATGTTGGATACAAAAAGTGTTTTGTAGTCAACACCAAATTCCAAATTTATCTGTATCCAAAAAATTAGACCATGGACTGAGGTCTGAGAAAATTGCTACTGGACAGCAACTTCCCATGAAAGAAAATATGATTTTAAAGGGGGTTTTGCATCCATGCTTGTCCCCATTTCCCTAGGTTTTGGTTAGTGATCACTTGACATTTTAGTGGTGAATCAACTATACCAAACCATCCTTGGGGTACATTAGGACTAAGCACTTCATTTGCTTGGGAAGGGGATTTTTATCCTTTGAAAATGAGATTTGATGCTTGAAAATGGTTTTTAGGGTTTTAAAAATGAGTTTTCTTTGAAAGAAAGTAAGAACACATTAAAGAAAATGTTGATCCTTGTAGAAGATCATCCATGGAGATGGACTTCCATGGTGATCTTCTTGGATCTTAAGACAAGAAGAAGAATGAACTACATTTTGTAGTTTGAAGATGCATGCATGGATGAGAGATTTAGGGTAAGAAGAGGGAGGTTATACCTATCTTCTTTGTATTTTGAGGCTTTGGCTTGAATATATGAGTGTTTGAGGCTTGAATGTGTTTAGGGTTTGAATTTGAGAGTGAGTGTGAGTTGGGAAATATTCAAGAGAAAATGGTGACAATTCAAGTGAATTCTCACTGTTTTCTCTCTATATTTCGCCAGAGGTTCAGTGCAAATTGTGTTGTGGCTCCTATTTTTGTGACTGGAGGGCTCAATTTATAGCCCTCTGGAAATGACAAAGATGTCCGCGCGGATAGGATCCTTCGCGTGCATTGTTCATTAATTGCTGCTTCAGGCTTTGGACAAGAGGAATATTTCTTTTGAAAATTCAAATTAACAGCCAGTTTATGTTTCCAGCCATTTCTATTTTTGGTTTTCTTCCTTTGTTTTGCTTTTTAAGATTCTTTTTGAGGTTTAACCTTAAATAACAATGCCCATTTTACCCTCACTTTGTTAGAAATGTTAGGATTGTTAGGAATTGTTAGAAATGTTATAACTTTCGTTAATTTTCTAACGAAAATTCTAACAAGCTCAAATTGGAGCACTTACAGTCCCTTATAGGTAAATATTTTCCGTTGGAAAATTTTGTGAATGACGTTATATTATGACAATATTCAAACTACACTTATATAGACATATATTGTGAACGCAGCGGAATATAATAGCAAGTATCGCCTAAATGAATCTCAAACAAGACTTCCCAAGAGAAATCTCAGCACCCAAGGTCAAACTTGACTTAGATTAACAACCGAAAAAGGGACAATAATTGTAAAGAAATAATTTGATTATGATAAAACTTGATGTTCAAAATAATGAAAGACGAAAGTATTTTTTTTTTTTTTTTGTAAGTCAATTTACTAACAAGTCCATCAATTCTCTGAAATTCTCTTAAAATCCCCACCCCAGAGGCGCCTAATATTAACTAGGGAGGAATAATCATCCACTCTAACCACTGGGGAGAGTCGAACCCAGGACCTCCGTGTTGGTGTCCCAGTGCTCTGGCCATCAGGTCAAGTCCTGATGGTTAAGACTAAAGTATTTATACTACTTACAATAGGGAAAAACCCATTTAAAAATGTATTGACGAAAAGACACAAAATAACTCAAACATGCCCTTTTGACGAAAAGGCCGAAAGACTTCAGATATGCCCTTCCAGGAACCCCTCGGCCGAGCAACTGCTTGACTCGACCGAGCATAACCACTGTCAAAACCAAAGTTTCTGCCTCATTCCCCTCGGCCGAGTCAATGAAGTAGCTTGGCCGAGCACCTTTGCTTCAGACTTGCTTGTCTCTTAAAACACCAGAATTTGCCAATGCCATGCCATCTTGGTCCCCAAGTTGTTCTGTCTCAACACGATCTATATCATGCTCCCCCACTTTAAAAGGATTCGTCCCCGAATCCAATTCATCATAAAGAGGCTCATCCGGGTAAAAAGCAACTAAATCCGCCACATTAAAAGTAGGAGAGATGTTCCACCCAGTCGGTAAATTCACCACATAAGCGTTGTCATTGATTTTCCGAACAATTTTGCAAGGGCCAAGTTTCTTTTGATGTAGGTTGCTATATGTACCTTGAGGGAATCTCTCTTTGCGCAAATGGACCATCACCAAGTCACCAACAGCGAAGACTCTCAAACGACGTCGCTTGTCAGCATGCTCCTTGTACTTTGTATTAGACTCCGTAATATTTCTCCTTACCTCCGTTTGAACCGCCTCGATCATTTCTGCCATATGCTCAGCATCAACACTATAACCCGAAACCTTTGGTAAAGGAATTAAATCAAGAGTATACGTAGGAGGCTTCTGATAAACTATCTCAAAAGGTGTCTTTTTCGTAGTCCGATTCACCATGTTGTTGAAAGCAAACTCAGCTGTGGCTAACGCTAAATTCCACTTTTTAGGAAAATCACCACATAGACAACGAATCATTGAACCCAACGTCCGATTCACCACCTCTGTTTGACCATCCGTCTGAGGGTAAAATGAACTACTATATTGTAACGAAGTCTGAAATATATGCCAAAGAGTATGCCAAAAGTGACTTAGAAATTTAGTATCCCGATCCGACGTGATTGACTTAGGCACCCCATGTAGGTGAACCACCTCCATGAAGAACAAACCCGCTATATGTGCAGCATCAGATGTTTTTCGACAAGGAATGAAGTGAGCCATTTTAGAAAAACGGTCAACCACCACAAAAACCGAATCATTACCTCTCTGTGTCGTAGGAAGCCCCAAAACGAAATCCATAGAAATGTCTTCCCACGGACCATCCGGAATAGGTAAAGGAGAATATAATCCCGTATTCTGTGACTGTCCTTTGTTGCGTTGACAAATCATACATTTTCGAACAAAAGTGTGCGTATCTTTGCGAAGTTGTGGCCAAAAATAATTCCGAGCAACAAGTTCAACCGTTTTGTCCCGACCAAGGTGACCATATTTATGTAATTCCGTAATAAGGCTCTCGCGAATGGAACCGTGAGGGATGCACAACTTGTCATGATAAAATAAAAACCCATCCTGCAACAAATAAAAACCAACCAGACTCCCATCTCTACACTTAGCCCATATCTCCGCAAAAATCAACATCTATCTCATACAAACCTTTCAAACAATCAAATCCCACTACCGAAGTACTCATAGTTACCAACAAACTAGCCCGACGACTCAAAGCATCCGCCACTTTATTAAGCTGTCCACTTTTGTGTTGAATGATGCTGTAAATACGATACCCAACGTGCATGAATGCAATTAAGTGTCGTCTTACCATTCAAGTATTTGAAGGCCTCATGATCAGTATGAAGAACAAACTCACGATGCAGCAAATATTGTTCCCAATGTTTAATAGCCTGTACCACAGCATAGAACTCAAGTTCATATGTAATCCACTTTTGTTTCGCCTCCTCCAATTTTTGACTCATAAAAGTAATCAGCCTCTTCCTTTGCATTAAAATAGCCCCAATGCCAACTACCGAAGCATCCGTTTCTAACTCGAATGGTATGGAAAAATCAGGTGACACAAGGAGCGGAGCATTAGTCAATTTGTCTTTAATCAACACAACTTTCTGCGGCCTCATCACCCCAAGAAAATCTTCCTTTTTTCATACAATCAGTTATCGGGGCCATAATAGTGCTAAAATTTTGTATGAAACGCTGGTAAAAAGTAGCAAGCCCAAGAAAACTTCGTACTTCACTAACTGTCTTGGGAGTTGGCCATTCACGAATAGCACGGACCTTTTCCTCGTCCACCTGAATGCCATCCGCTGAAACAATATGTCCCAAAAATAACAATTTATCCAACATGAAACTGCACTTCTTTAAATTAACATACAACTCGTTTTCCTGCAGTTCCCTCAAAACACTTTGTACATGCCCGATATGCTCCTCCTCAGTTTTGCTATATATCAAAATATCATCAAAATACACCACAAGAAATTTCCCATTAAACTGCTTGAGAACTTGGTGCATTAGACGCATGAACGTGCTCGGTGCATTGGACAAACCGAATGGAATTACTAACCACTCATATAACCCTTCCTTAGTTTTGAAAGCTGTTTTCCACTCATCGCCTTGTCTAATCCGAACTTGATGGTACCCGCTCTTTAAATCAATCTTTGAAAATACTTTGGAACCCCGAAGCATATCCAACATATCATCTAACCGAGGAATAGGGAATCTATACTTAACTGTAATTTTGTTGATCGCTCTACAATCAATGCACATACGCCACGTACCATCTTTCTTAGGCACAAGTAAAGCCGGGACTGCACATGGACTTAGACTCTCTTGTATATACCCCTTTTTCAATAGCTCTTCCACCTGTTCTTTCAGAATCTCATGATCAGCAGGACTCATACGATAATGAGGGAGATTAGGCAACGAAGCACCAGGTACAAAATCAATGTTATGCTGAATATCTCGCAAGGGTGGCAACCCCGGAGGGAGATCATCAGGCATAATATCACGAAACTCATCCAAAACTGACTGTAATGATCTTGAACCAAACTAACCTGTCCCAAAATTTCTTTCTGCAGGACAACATATATAATAGGTGCATCAGCTAAATCCTCAACAAACTCGTGAGCCGTACACAAAGAAACAATAGGTTTAGATTTCTTATTACCATGAGCACCTATATCAAGTGACGAACGTAATTGAAAACGAAACCCATCCTTTATGAAAAGCAAAGAATTTTCTCGCCCATTATATACCACATTCACGTCATATTGCCACGGTCTTCCCAATAATACATGGCATGCATTCATATCGATAATATCGCATAAAATTTCATCCTTGTAACTTCCTATAGAGAAAGGAATAGTGCACTATTCATGTACTTTTATATTGCAGCCAGAGTTAATCCAACCAACCGTGTAAGGGGACGGGTGCTTGTGAATCTCCAGCTTCAACGAATCCACGAAACTACGGGCCACCAAATTCTCACTACTGCCACTATCCACAATAATTGTAGCATCAACATTACTAACCTTCCCCTTTGTTCGAAAGATATTGTGTCATTCCGGATCATCATCTTCACAAGGGGTTGTCAACAAAAGTCGTCGAACCACAAAAGACTCATGGTTATTTGGCTCTTCCATTTCCTCATTAAGATCTATCACACCGTCTTCATCATCTACTTCGTCATCCCGGTCGACCATGTTGATTCCTCGTCGCATAGGGCATTGACTAGCCATGTGCCCTTGTTGCAAACACCGAAAACACTTATCACTAAAAACATTTGCATAGGGGTTCTGATTTTATTGACCACGATTAGTTGTGTTGGTGTTACGCCGAACCGGGGGATTCTGAACATCAGAGGGGGTCAACTGCTTCCCTTCATTTCTACCTGTTTCCACACCTTGTGTTTTCTCTGAACCCGTCACCGTACTAGACCCGGTCACTTGATTCTTAGAACTCGAAGAAGGTGCAGTAGGAAAATTTCTATATGTCGTCTGAGGATGATAAGCAGAGGACTGCTGCTTTTTGATCTTCTTGGCACGAGTAATAACTTCACTCACAGACCGATTTGTAAACAATTCAACTTGATTCTTAATGCTAACCCGAAGACCACTAACGAATCTTGCAACCTCTTGTGCCTCTGTTTCATCCAAATCTGCTCGCGCTGATTGGGCGTGAAAATCGTGGGCATAGTCTTCAACTGTACGAGCGCCCTGTTTTAGGTCCAAAAATGATTGATACGTCACTTGTTCATAATCATCTGGCAAAAAGTGAGATCGTAGTTCCCTCTTCATCTTAGCCCAAGAACGAATAGGAGCTTTGTTTTTACGATGTCGCTTCTTACACAATTGTTCCCACCATGCTAATGCTCCGTCACGTAATTTATATGCTACATAAGGCACCTTTCGATCATCTTCAACCTGCATCAAGTCGAAGAATTTCTCCACCTCTGGAAGCCAATCCACGAATTCATTCATCTTCAAATTTCCAGAAAAGGATGGAATATCCGCCCTAATTTTAGGGCGTTGATCATACCGAGGTGCTTCCATGTCCTCATCTACTTCATGATCATCATAATCTTCCTCAACAACCGGTTCACCCTGGTGGAAATTATTTCCCCGACGATTTGCCCAATTTTGTGGGTTGACATTACCACCACACCACCTACCCGCATCTAAACCAAAGCCGCCAATAATTCTGCATATTGACGATCGCTACGCTCTCTGGCTGCTTGTTCTTGCTGTGCCATGCGTTCCAGAATTGCTGTGATGTTGCCGTTGTTTCCTCCATTGTTAGTCATCTTCTCGTCGGAGAACCCTAGGATCAATCGATTTTTGATACCAACTGATGTGAATGCAGCGGAATATAATAGCAAGAATCGCCTAAACGAATATCAAACAAGACTTCCCAAGATAAATCTCAGTACCCAAGGTCAAACTTGACTTAGAATAACAACCGAAAAGGGACAATAATTGCAAAGCAATAATTTGATTATGATAAAACTTGATGTTCAAAACAATGAAAGACTAAAGTATTTATACTACTTATAATAGGAAAAAACCCATTTAAAAATGTATTGACGAAAAGACACAAAATAACTCAGACATGCACTTTTGACGAAAAGGCACGAAGAAACACTTCAGATATGCCCTTCCAGGAAGCCCTCGGCCGAGCAACTGCTTGACTCGACCGAGCATAACCACTGTCAAAACCAAAGTTTCTGCCTCATTTCCCTCGGCCGAGTCAATGAAGTAGCTCGACCGAGCACCTTTGCTTCAGACTTGCGTGTCTCTTAAAACACCAGAATTTGCCAATGTCATGCCATCTTGGTCCCCAAGTTGTTCTGTCTCAACACGATCTACATCAACATATGTGCATTTTAGGACATTGTTACGAGTGATTCAGTTTGAAAGATCGAGAATAAACATAAAAGTCAAATTTTGGGTGATTCATGGCTTCTTAACGTTACACGTTTCTTGTGTACTTGTAAATATCAATGTAATCGATAATTCTTGGGTTGAGCCTTTAATATTTGTAGAGACACTGCTCCTAATTTTGTGTTTTTGCCCTTAATTAAATGGTGGTTTGATTTTTTTTAAAAAAAACTTGTATTTCACTCAGTTAATTTTTTGACCGTGTAATATTGTTCAATTTCTTTTTATGGACGGTTAATATGGCAATTATATTTTTAAGAAAAATAATTTAAACCAATTTTATGTGCTTCTTGGATTGGAGCCCAGGTCTCCTCAGCGTGAAATTCTTTACAATAAACAACAACTACATTATATTGTCAAAGTTAACTGAAATTTTATATATTTGTTAACTTACCAAACTTATTAACTTTACCAACAAATAAACGTTCAAATAGGGATAATTTATATACTAGCTTGCCTGAAATTCGGAATTTTGACATATAAAAGTGTATTCCATTACCAAATCCCTCTTGGTTGAGCGATATCCGATAGTTTGGTCGAGCAATATCCAATAGTGTAGGTTTTAAGTTTGACTCCCTTTGAAATAAATATTATTTAGGATTTTTTAAAAATATACCTATTTTATTCGGTCAAAATGTTTTAAAAAAATGAGTTTTTTTTAAAGCATAAGAGTAAGGCTCGCGAGTAACACGACTTGTGGGATCCACACATATCGACTATTTCGATGCCGACGGCTTGCGGTATTCCTTGAGAGGACAAATTGTGCTTCATGTACTTCCATTCAATATTCATCTTCACACAGGTAGGTTAACTGATCCGAATAAATCTATAACTATATAAAAACTGAACACCCCCATTTTCCTGCTCATACTAGAACATAGATTAAATAGAGGCTAGGTTCACTACCTCTAATGCCATTTACTAAGCACATCCCTTTTAATAACCCGAAAATATCCATTAAAATCGAAAATATTTACTCCCAAATAAAATGTCTCTTCCAATTCCCCACTTTCATTCTCTCTCTCTCTCTCTCTCTCTCTCTCTCTCTCTCTCTCTCTCTCTCTCTCTCTCCCTCCCTTTTTCTCTTTCTCTTTCTCTCTCTCTACAATCGCTTTTCCCCAAATCTCTGGCGCTGCCGTTTCTCTTTTCCCATGGTTTCTGCCGACTCCTCTTGCTTTCCATGGTCGCCGCCGCTCTCCCTTCTCTCTTCTCTTTTCTCTTCTCCCAAATAAGACTGCTTTTGATTCTTTGAAATCATTTGGTCACATAGGTTGTTGATTTTCTACTTGCAGATATTTTTGCCCCTGGGAAGGTTTATATTTGTGCCATTCACCGAACAACAAAAGGTTACTTCTTCTTCATTTCCTTCATCCATATTCGACTTCCTGCTTCAATTAGGGTTCTTCTAAACTCTCCTCTCCTTCAATTGTTTGATTTCTTGTGCTTTTTCAACCAATAGCAGGTGCCTTCGGTTAATCGGCGAGTTCATAGGCGGTTTTACGGCTGATATAGATCCGGTCAGGTAAAGGCAATCGCTCCTTCTATCTCTTGATCGGAAATCTTGATATCAGTTCTTAATTGGTTATTGATCTAATTCATTGGCTTATCTGATGATTCTAATTGATGGTTAACGTTTGTTAATTGTCACCCGGATAATTTTTGCTTGCCATCCTACTTGTTTCTCTTTTGTTCATTAAGTCTTTTCATATGTCCCTTGGATCGTTATACAGTTGCGTTTCAATAATCCAACCACATAAGTTACTTGATTGAACTTTGAAAAATCAAACATGATTACAAGACATTGCTGGCAAGTTTCTTCTACTATAAATGATTTAATGTATCTTTGGTGCCAATGTCCTTAACATTTGAGACATTGTTGTCAGTATCTTATATTAGGTTATAGTTACAAAAAACGAGCGTAGTTGATACGCATCTTGGGTGTGTGCCACAACTTATCTTACAGTATATTATCCGTACCTTACAGTATTATGATAGAGTATGTGTTAATACAATGATCAGATATAACTTCTCTTATAGTATGTAATTTCACCGAGTAGAATCATGTTGCAATAGCTCTAAGAATCATCTTTTTACATCAACATATTATGATTGCCAGCAGTGGCGAAGCAAGAAAATTTTGGGAAGGGGGTAAATTAGCTTTAAAAATACATATTGCATTCAACTTTATCATAGAAGGGGGTCAAAAAAATTATTTAGTGTAAATTTTACTGAAAATAAGGGGGTCAAATATGAATAAAATTGCTAAATTTAGTGGTAAAATGTCGTTTCCTAAGCTTTTAAAGGTGCAAATATGAAAACTTTCAAACTTGAAGGGGTCAAGTGACCCCCTTGGTTTCAACCTAGCTTCGCCAGTGATCAGAGCTTTCTATGACTGCTTATTTTCTTGATTTTTTTTTGAATATTGATTCTATTGAATAATTTCAGTGGAAGTCATGAAAACACTATTTTTTGTCTTAACTTATACAATTTTATTGTTGTAAGCTTTAGCCATTGCCAATAGTTTGTGGTTGCATTTATATCTACTCATGGTTCCTACTTCCTACATTTAATATATTCATAATTTTAAATGGATACATTTTTTGTCTAATTTAAATGCAAAATGGTGTCCAAGATATGCAGAACATACGCTGGTACATATGATGAAAATGAAATTATGATACATGATTTTGTACCAATCTGACAACTTTACTGTGAGAGGAAACAAATGTGAACTCTTAACATCCTGATGAAGTTCCAAACATTCTATAATATAACATTGTTGGCCATCTTTTACATACTAAAATTATAGAATCAGTAAGGTGCAATGCTTTTGCATGAGATGAGCAAGCCAAAGTTAGTGTGTGTGTGAGCCTTTTTTTAATAGTATAGTTTTTATGACCTCCCCCCACCCCCACAAAAAAGAAAAAAGATAAGAAGAAAAGAAAAACTATCTCGTAACCTCCATTTCCTAGTTTGGAGTGTTCACCTACTTGGCTCATTTGTCCTCTATTTGTCCCTTTACAGATTATCAGATATTACTCAAATAAGAATAATTATTAATAGTTTAAATTGTTAGCCGACCCCAAATCATTCTGGGACTAAGATTTTGGTTGTGTTGTTATGTGGCATTATTATTATTTTAAATTGTAATTTTTTCTGATAACTTCAGGAATGGTAAAATTAAATGCACATCTATGTGTGTGTTGGTATTATAATATTTTTTTATGTACCTGCTGTCTCTGTTGGAGATTTTTCATTTTCGTTCTGTTTCTAATCTTTACCATGTTCTTTTAATGCTTGTTTCAGGCGGTTGTGATTCGCTGGAGATCATTTTGATACTCTTAATGTTATCATATATGGGCTGAGTGCACATTTCATGGGAGGCATAGAGGATGATGAACAACCCTCAAAATGTGTGAAAGCTTCCTCTGGAAAACTAAGAGGTCTTTCAAACGGTCAGTTTCTTAAAGAACCAACAAGTTGCTCATTCAGGGATTCGATGGCTCGGGCCCTCAACCCTGAGGGGACGATAAATTAATTGGTTCAAAAGGAGTTAAGAAAGTAGAATTTGTTTGAACCATAGTTGAAGCTTTGTATTCCTTTGGCTATAAGAAGGCTGGAGAACATCTAGAGTAAGAATCAGGAACACCTTTTCACTCATCTGTTGTTAGTGTATATATGCAGAAAGTTCATGATGGTAAATGGGATGAATGTGTTGCTCTTTTACGTAATATTGACATACACGATGAAAATATTATCAAGGTAGCATCATTTATTATATTACA
The DNA here is from genome assembly GCA_022495995.1 of Adenophora triphylla var. japonica. Lineage (NCBI taxonomy): Eukaryota > Viridiplantae > Streptophyta > Magnoliopsida > Asterales > Campanulaceae > Adenophora > Adenophora triphylla. Next base: position 366,537 of record JAFEMH010001967.1, on the reverse strand, counting down.
GCAGAAATTTCTTGAACTTCTGGAGGAAAATAATGTTATGGATGATTTGAAGACTCTGAGGACTGAGATAGCACCTCTTTCCATAGATAATAATAGCATCCGTGAGCTCTCAGCTTTCGTTTTGTCTCCTTCTCAACATGCTCTCATTGGGGTTTCTGGTCAAAATCTGGTCAAATTGAAGTCTCGATCAGAGCTTCTAGAGGAATTGCAAAATTGCTTCCTCCATCCGTGATGATACCAGATAGAAGGCTACTAAAATTAGTAGAACAAGCTCTTGACTTGCAACGGGATGCTTGCTTGTTTCACAATTCTTCAGTTGCCGAAACAACATTGTACACTGACCATCAGTGTGGAAGAGATCAGATTCCTTGTCTAACGTTACAGGCACGAGCATTTTATCCTGGTTTTATATGGCTTCTATTTCGTTGATCCTAAATGCTATCATTATCTTGCACATACCATACAACATTGTTATATTACACAACCAAATGTTTAGGCATATAATCAGTTCATCTTTCAACATTTGCTGATTGGTTAGCTGGTAAGCTTTATCATATTTATGTAAAATCATGATTTATCTCAATATGGCATGGGCTGCTTCATTATAATTATATGCGCTTGAGTGTTTATGTTGTTGCATTGCGTAGTATTACAATAATTTGCAAAATGAGGAAGACTCACGTGGAAGATCAATTCCACCCAATCATTGTCTTAACAAATATTATTTTTATCTTTATTATGTATAATTTTATCATAGGTAATTTCTTAAAATTTCAATTTTTTTTGAAATAGTTTTTTATCCGTGCATTTAACGCACGGGTGTTACACTAGTTTAATTTAAAAAGATCTCCCCTTTTAAAGAAAAGAAGTCCACCTAGTCCTAGAAGTCAATTTTTGAATTTACATAAGAGTTTGAATTTGCAAGACGTGGATTGGTGGGTGTAACCCTCTCTTCCCCATTTTTTTAGAAATTGAGTACCAATTAGCGTGTGATTAAGTGCCGATTTGTAAATAAAAGAGTGTCTGTTAGTATATAAAAGAGTGTTAATGAGTATATAGTAAAATGTCAGTGGGTGTGTAATTGAGTGCCAATGCAAGTGTCAAGTGCATGTGCGTGTGTTTATTAATGCCAGTGTATTTGTTTATGATGCCAATGTTTTAAATATAATTTTTATACTTACATTGACACTCTTTTAATTTACCCTCGTATTGTCACTCAAACACATATGCCTAAACACTTTTTTACACCAACACTGTCACTATTTTATATTAACACTGACACTTATTTACACTAATACTAGCACTCTATTACAATTGCATTAACAATCAAACACATATGTACCGCACTCTTTAACAATAAAATTGTTACTTTTTATACTAACACTCTCAATAACACATAAACGTACACTCTTTAACACTAATGTTGTCACTTTTTAACAAAACTACCAACATTTTTTAACACCACCACTGATAATCAATGACAAATGCACTAACATTTGACTACCCATACACTAGCACTCATTAAAAGTGTAATGGCTCTCAATTACTCACACGCAGATACTCAATTTCTCACACACACACACTAGCATTCTTTAATGTTTGAAAAATTGTGTATTAATTTGAATGAGAAATTGATTTTCTCTAGTTAAAGTGGAATCCAATATGTGACCTTTGGGTTTGTGAAACTAACCAAATTTCTTTTAAAGGAATTATGTGGCTTTTATGTTTGAGTTGTTACAAGAACAAATATGGGTTAATTCTTATAATTGCTCTTTTATTTATAAATTGATTTCTCTAATTAAGTTCGAGAATATGTAACAATACAAATCATAATGTTGAGGTTAATTATACATGGTTAATGACAATTAATCCTAAGTTTCCTACATGTTCTTCATATATTTGTTGTTGCCTCTTTTTCTTGGATATGAGAAGAATAGATAGAAGAAGTGAATAGGAGATTATCAAGTTGTATTCTATATAGAGATATAATTTATTTTGTTTGTATTCTTAAAAATTCTAGAGCATAGAAAATTTTCTTTTGATCTCCTTTTTTGAAATTCTGGTTGGTGATATTGTTCAAGCATACGTTCATTTCGCCGGGAGGCTAAAGTGCGGAGTTGCACCCGGTTTGTTCATTCTATCCTGGAAAAATAACGCCCGTGGAAGCCTCGAACACTGTTAGAGAGGGAGACAAATTAGTATTAAGGAAAGTGTATAACACGGCTCAGACACAAATGAATCAAGATAACTTACATACGGTTGTCTCTTTTCATTTTCTATTTTCTATTTTGTATTATAATTTGTGTTGGTGATTTTAGTATCATAAACTTATTTTATTGTAATGATGATTTACTAGAGATCAATGTGATTCGTAGTAGACTCGGATACGAGTAAGGGAAAGTGTGGAGTACACACTCGTTTGATCTAAAACAAAGTCAACCTCGATAAAGAAGTAAAAGTTAAAGGGTAGCACATTTTGCTGATGTGCTCGGCCGAGCAAAGTCCTTGACTCGGCCAAGCAGAGCATGGAAGATTGTCTAAGTTTCTGGACAGCCTTGCTCGGCCGAGGCATATGCCTTGCTCGGCCGAGCAGAATGATTGGCACGGCCGTGCAAGTTTATATGACACGGCCGTGCAGCTGGGCAAATTGTCATGGGATATCTTTGCTCGACCGAGCGAGTCCCTTGACTCGGCCGAGCAGTTCCTGAACAGGTGCCAATTCAAACTGAAAAGACACATCGCTTGGCTAAAGTCATGTCTTTTGGTTATACCCTTTATCTGATGCCTCTCCATCTGTTTAAATACAGATGTTTGATCTCATTTGTAATACACATAACATACAAGAGTGATACAACAATAACGAAAGCACAAACAATTCTCAAGTTTAGATTTGTTCTCTTTGCCTAGAAACAAATTGAGTGATTGTCTTATCCCAATAAGGATTTCGTGTAACCCAGGCAATAAGGGTCGAAATACTTTATTCAGAAAGTGGATTATACACGATTCAATCACATATCCGGCCTCAGTATCAAGATCAAGACCCTATATTTCCCCTACAAACGAATAAAGTATTTAGGTGATACTCATGGCTGGTGGAAGTACTTTGAAGGAGATGACGACTAAGTTTGGAAAGCTAGACAAATTTGAAGGACAAGATTTCAGGCGTTGGCAAAAGAAGATGCACTTCCTTTTAACTACGTTAAAAGTAGTGTACGTTCTATCTACTCCAATTCCAGAATTGCTGGAAGATGATAACTTGGAAGCCATCAGACGTAGATCGAAGTGGGAGAACGATGACTACATCTGCAGAGGACACATATTAAACGGTATGTCTGATTCTCTATTTGACATCTATCAAAATGAGGAATCTGCTAAAGAGTTATGGGATTCTCTTGAATCCAAGTACATGGCTGAGGATGCTTCTAGTAAGAAGTTCCTTGTGAGTAATTTTAATAATTACAAGATGGTCGATTCAAGACCTGTCATGGAACAATTCAATGAACTCCTTAGAATCCTTGGACAATATACACAACATGGGTTGAAGATGGATGAGTCAATATCGATTTCAAGTGTGATTGATAAGTTGCCTCCCTCCTGGAAGGATTTCAAACACACTTTGAAACATGGTAAAGACGATCTATCTTTGGTTCAACTTGGTAGTCACTTGCGCATAGAGGAATCTCTTAGGGCGCAAGAGGATGACAAAGGCTAAGGAAAAGAAGTTACTGGACCCTCGGTCAATATGATTGATGAGTGTGGAAACAATAAAAACAAAGGAAAGAAACGTAGTTTCAAAGACAATGGTTCTGGTCCCAACAAGAAGCCTAAATTGGCATGTTGGAAGTGTGGCAAAACTGGTCACTTTAAGAAGGATTGTCGTGTTAGAAACAACAAGAATGGCGCAAGCACAAGTGGTTCGGGAAAGGGGTCTAAGGACCATTCTCAAAACCAAGGTCAGATTTTAATACATAGTTGGAACAGATTTATTAAAAATTCTGTTTCACTAATTTCTGAGGCATTTTATGTGCAGGATGATGCTATTGCGTGGTGGATTGATTCCGGTGCCACAACTCATGTTTGTAAGGATCGTTATTGGTTTAAGACATACGAACCAATGGAAGACGGATCTGTCCTTTACATGGGTGATGACCATTTCGCTCCTATTCAAGGAAGAGGAAGCGTGGTGTTGGAATTCAGTTTGAGAAAAACTATTTCTTTGTTTAATGTTTTATATGTACCTAAACTTCGTAATAATTTAATTTCTGGTCCTATCTTGAACAAGTGTGGTTATAAACAAGTTTATGAATCCGATAAGTATATCTTATATATCGAAGTCAGGTGTATTTGTAGGATTTGGTTATTATAATAATGGAATGTTCATGTTGAATTTAAATAAAATTCCTGTTAACTCTAGTTCTGTTTATATGACTTCCTCTGTTGTTATCAATTCCTCATTATGGCATGCTCGGTTAGGACATGTGCACTATAAAAGAATGCTTGAAATGTCCAAAGATGGTTTGATTCCTGTTATTGATAATAATACGGAAAAGTGTAATACTTGCATGTTGACAAAAATCACCAGAAAACCTTTTAAAAGTGTTACAAGGAATTCTGTAAAACTTGAATTGATTCATAGTGATTTATGTGATTTTCATGCAACTCCATCTTTAGGCAATAAAAAGTATATTGTCACTTTTATAGATGATGCTTCTAGGTTTTGCTATATTTATTTGTTGCATGCAAAAGATGAAGCCCTAGATAAATTCAAAATTTATAAAACCGAAGTTGAACTTCAACTAAATGGCTTGATTAAAACCTTACGTACGGATAGAGGTGATGAATATTATGATCCTAAATATTTCCACTCCGTAGGAATAATTCATGAGACTACGGCTCCTTATGTACCACAACAAAATGGTGTGGCTGAAAGGAAGAATAGAACTCTTGAAGAAATGGTTAACGCCATGTTGTCTTACTCGGGTTTGAGTGACGGGTTTTGGGGAGAAGCCATGTTAACGGCTTGTCATTTATTGAATAGAGTTCCTAATAAAAGGAACAAGATTACCCCATATGAGCTTTGGTATAAGAAACGACCAAACTTGACATTTTTGCGAGTTTGGGGATGTAGGGCCGTGGTTAGACTTCCGGACCCTAAAAGGAAAAAGTTGGGAGAAAAAGGTATTGACTGCATCTTTGTTAGATATGCTGAGCATTCCAAGGCATATAGGTTTTATGTTATAGAACCTAATGAATTCATTTCTATTAACACAATTATAGAATCGAGAGATGCAATCTTTGATGAGAATCATTTCTCTTCAATACCTAGACCAAAGGATATTATACCAATGTCGGCTGAATCTCAAATGGATGATCATTCAGTTGAGATACCAAATGAGATACCCGAACCTCGTAAAAGTAAAAGAGTAAGGAAAGCCAAATCATATGGTTCTGATTTTCAACTATATTTAGTTATGGGATCAAGAGATCAAATTGAATCTCAATACTCTTACTTTTATAGTATAGAGGAGGATCCAAGAACCTATGATGAAGCAATAAAATCTCATCTCGAGATGCTGGGTTTTGAAAAGAAGCAATCGATGATGAGATTAGTTCTATTGTGGAAAATAATACATGGGTCTTGTCTGATTTACCACCAGGCTGTAAACCTTTGGGGTGCAAATGGATCTTCAAAAAGAAGATGAAAGTCGATGGAACAATTGACAAGTTTAAAGCTCGATTGGTAATCCAAGGCTTTAGACAAAAGGAAGGGATCGATTATTTCGATACCTATGCACCGGTTGCTCGTATCACTATTACTGATAGCTTTGGCAGCTATTCAGAATCTATTGATCCATCAAATGGATGTCAAAACAGCATTTTTAAATGGTGATTTGGAAGAAGAAGTGTATATGAAACAACCTGAAGAATTCGTTATGCCAGGTAATGAGCATAAGGTATGTAAGTTAATTAAGTAATTATTTGGGCTGAAGCAAGCACCTAAGCAGTGGTATCAGAAATTTGATGAGGTTATTTTGTCGAATGGTTTTGTATTAAATCAGTCCGACAAATGTATATATAGCAGATTTGATGAATCCGGTAAAGGTGTAATCATCTGCCTATATGTAGATGACATGTTGATTTTTGGCACAGACCAAAATGTAGTTGATAAAACTAAGAAGTTTTTGTCATCAAAGTTTTCTATGAAGGACATGGGAGAAGCCGACGTAATTCTTGGTATAAAGATTAAATGGATGAACAAGGGAATTGCAATTACACAATCTCATTATATTGAGAAAATTCTCAAGAGGTTTAATTGTGATAATTGTTCTAAAGTTAGTACTCCCATGGATCCTACTGAGAAACTTGTGTCAAACACTGGTAAACACGTGTCACCGGCTCGAATACTCAAATGCCATAGGCAGTTTGATGTATGCTATGATGGGCACTCGACCTGATATTGCTTATGCAGTTGGAAGATTGAGCAGGTTCACTAGTAATCCTAGTAGACAGCATTGGTATGCTATAACAAGGGTGTTCAAGTACTTAAAAGGTACTATGGACTATGGTTTGTGTTATAGTGGACATCCTTCTATATTAGAAGGTTACACAGATGCTAGTTGGATCAACCAAGAAGATTCATCTTCTACTAGTGGTTGGGTGTTCTTGCTTGGAGGAGGTGCCATTTCTTGGGATTCCAAAAAGCAGACATGTATTACGCATTCTACAATGGAATCTGAGTTTGTAGAATTGGCTGCTGCTGGTAAAGAAGCAGAATGGCTTCGAAACTTGGTATATGAGATTCCATTATGGCCAAAACCGATATCACCAATATCTATCCATTGTGATAGTGCAGCTACATTGGCTAGGGCTTATAGTCAAATGTATAATGGCAAGTCTAGATACTTGGGTGTCAGACATAGTATGATTCGGGAGTTAATCATGAATGGGGTGATATCAGTTGAGTTTGTTCGGTCGCAACAAAATTTGGCTGACCACTTGACGAAGGGGTTAGCCAGAGACTTGGTAAATAAGTCTGCAATGGGAATGGGATTAAAGTCCATTTAATCCTCTAATTGTGAGATACCCAATTCCCTTCTAATACAACGTTAGAAGCTTAAATTCAATGTGGAAAGCTCACGATTGGAGATTGGAACACATGTTGTTATCTTTCCCAAGGTATGTGTTCAGACCTGCAAGTAAAGGTTAGGTTGAAGAATATCTTCTTAATAGTTCCTTTGAAAAATTGCAAATGCAGGTGCAAGATTAAAGGAACTACCTATGTGGACATGAAGTTTTGCCGCTTCAAGAAGCTAGGACTTGGCTTCCTATATGTTCACTATTGGATATGGACACATGGCTTGTAAAAGTGTCAAGATTAAACAAAGAGAATTGTACTGAACTTATGTGTATAGTATCTTCAGGTATTCATATGAGTTGACGGGTTCAATCGTTAGGACACCCCGATTCTCGAGCATTTGAAATGTGTATTATACTAAGATGAAAATTCAATCGCAAGACATTTTCATTTACGCATTCGTTTGTTTCGTTATTTATAAAGTTTAGTAAATCAAAGGATTACACTAAAATGGAGGGGATTTGTTGGTGATTTTAGTATCATTAACTTATTTTATTGTAATGATGATTTACTAGAGATCAATGTGATTCGTAGTAGACTCGGATACGAGTAAGGGAAAGTGTGGAGTACACACTCGTTTGAGCTAAGACGAAGTCAACCTCGATAAAGAAGTAAAAGTTAAAGGGTAGCACATTTTGCTGATGTGCTCGGCCGAGCAGAGTCCTTGACTCGGCCGAGCAGAGCATGGCGGTTGTCCAAGTTTACGGACAGCCTTGCTCGGCCGAGGCATATGCCTTGCTCGGTCGAGCAGAATGATTGGCACGGCCGTGCAAGTTTATATGACACGGCCGTGCGGTGCAGGCAAATTGATAGGATATCTTTGCTCGGCCGAGCGAGTCCCTTGACTCGGCCGAGCAGTTCCTGAATAGGTGCCAGTTCAAACTGAAAAGACACATCGCTTGGCTAAAGTCATGTCTTTTGGTTATACCCTTTATCTGATGCCTCTCCATCTGTTTAAATACAGATGTTTGATCTCATTTGTAATACACATAACATATAAGAGTGATACAACAATAACGAAAGCACAAACAATTCTCAAGTTTAGATTTGTTCTCTTTGCCTAGAAACAAATTGAGTGATTGTCTTATCCCAATAAGGATTTCGTGTAACCCAGGCAATAAGGATCGAAATACTTTATTCGGAAAGTGGATTATACACGATTCAATCACATATCCGGCCTCAGTATCAAGATCAAGACCCTATATTTCCCCTACAATTTGTATTCGAATATTATTGTAATTCTTCATATTGTGCTCACTATTTAAGATTTTGTCCAACATTTAACACACACTCTTACTAAACACTCACATGCACGGGCACTCTTTAAAACATAAACTAGCACTTTTTAACACGCACCGACACTTTTAAACACTCAAACAGTCAAACTAGCACTCATTAAAACATAAACTAGCACTCTTTAACACGCACCGACACTTTTAAACATTCACACTACACTGGCACTGCTTAACACAATCACTAACACTTTTTATCTAACTTCAATGATCACTCTGTTTATAATTATGGCAAAAGAGTCGCTACATTTTTATATCAATACCGACACATTTGAATGCACAAACCGACATTTTAACTTACACGCACTAGTGATTCAAAACACATACACAGGCTGTCCAAAACACATGTATTAACACTATAAAATACCTGCACTCTGGTAGTCTAAAATACATGTATTGGTAGTCTAAAATATACTTAACTTGCATTCTAAAATACACGCATTGTATGAACGAAGCCCCGTGCCCAACCATCAATTGCGTTTGATGGTCAAATACAGCCTAACTACCCGTGATGGCCCATCAACTGGAAATTGAATGTCAATTTTCCCTCACTCCTCGGCCTTTTATTTATGTCATCCATTATTCCCTAATCCCCGTATCAAATTATGTGCGTAATCAGTATCAAATTATGTGCGTAATCAGTGAGTAGTTAAAAGCAATTCATTCAGATTTTCATCATCGTTCTCATCATCATTCGAACAGGATGAGGAGCACGTCGACAACACCTATTCCCGATTTAAACTTAATTGTGTGTTATAAGAAAATCCATTTTTCTATTGTTTTAGAAAAAATAATTTTTTTCAGAGACCAACACTTTCATTCGGGACAAAAAGAGTGGTAAGTAAAATTTTTTTAGCAAGAACATTAGAATATAGAAGGGGACCATTTTCTTTATTGTGATAATATCCTGCAATATATTTTCAATAGTCATCAATTTGATTTTTGTATACTATCACTAGTCTACAAATATGGTAGCGACTAGCGAATAAAAGATGTAGGACTAGGAAGACAATAAGAATAATCTCAGGGACCATATCCATTTATATTGATAATTTCGTTAATATATTTAATATTCATCAATTAATTCAAACCTATTAGCTACAAGTCTATTGATATGGTAGCAAGAGCAACTTAAAGTGAGAGGGTTTGCAAGACAATAGGAATAATTCAGGGACCATTTCAACTTAATTAGGTATAATTAATTATAGGATAGACTTTAAATTTTAATATGTCACCAATTTGTAGCTCTACTTATAGTAATGGTACTCTATATGGTAGGGAATTAAAATAAAAGGACTAGCAAGTAGCAACACATAAAGAACTATATATGTGGCAAATTTTATGTAGGCATTTATTTTAGTAGAATAAATATATGAATTTCATTAGGACCAAGCCTTTTCATTCATGAGTAACTCTCTTGAAAACGAATTTTTTCTATTGATTAGAAAAAATGTGTTTTTAAATAATTGGTGTCTCATGCGGCAAGAATCGTACTTATCAATTTTCGTCCATGTGACAAGACTGTTCACTTGGCTCCTTGACCTGAAACACAGAACCCACGACTAGCGGAATGATCTCCAGCGAAGACCCTCGAGCGTGAGAGTAAGTAAGGTGTATAAGAGCTAAATATTATAAAGAACAAGATGTATTCAATATAACAAAGAGTAATTACCTTGGAACGGTTGATGTTGCCCTGTATTTATAGTTGTTGATGAGAGTTGTATTTGTGGAAGGATTGTATGAAATTCCATGATTTGTGAAACATATACGTATTTAGAGATCTTATCCATAAATAACTCCTGATTTGTAGGGAGTCTCGTCACGCTAAGAATTGTAAGTACGCCTGGACTCTTCAAGCCGACGTAACCGGGTAGGTCGACGTCGCATGTTGGGTATAGGTCGACCTGACATGATGGGTAGGGCCGGACCGTACCCGAATAGCACACGGATCATAGAGTCGGACCAAGCTAGGTCGGGACCTCGAAGGTCGGACAATGAGCTTAAGTCGACGGATCATTGTGATGGGCCTTGGGCCTAGTAATAATTGGGCCTAGCCCACTGAGAATGTGGTGGCAATAATATGTTGAGGATTGGGCTTTACTCGCTGAGCCCAGCTCGACACTTTTTGTTTGTTCAGTGGCCCCCAACTTTCTGAGTTGACATTGTCGACCAGGAAGTTAAGAGAAATTTTGATGAAGCTTGAGCTGACCCGCAAGTCGACGTTTGGGTTGATATTTACTCGACTAATAGTGACGTGGCTCAATCCTGGGTGTTGACTGTTGAACGGTAGGATCATTGGAAGCGCCGTATTTTCGCAATCATTATTGTTTTGACGTTTGGAAACCGCCTCGAAAACCGCCAAGACACATTTAATTAGGAAATTAAACGTTGGAATTTTCTTTTTTTCCTTTTCAATTACGAAAAATAAAAATACCCAAATCCTTCTCCTTTTCAAACTTTTACTTTCTTCAAGCTCTGGTATATCTCCGGCGACAGCAACGAAGCAGCAACTGAGTTAATTCGAGCCTTCGTCTTCTACAATAGTCCCTCCTCGTTCAAATTGATTAAGGTACTCCTCTCACCCTTCAGCATTAGGGCTTAATTTCTGCGTTTTCTTTGATTTCGCCATGGCTAGGACCTTTAGTAGTGAACCCGGAGCTTGGTACGGCTATTGCACTGTCAATCGTAGAGTTTATAAACACTTGAATGGAATATGGAGAGAGATGGCGATTGAGGAGTGTTCCTCAATTTTGACCCGGTGGGGTTTGCGTTTTAACGAGTTAAGTTTGCCTGTAGGAGAAACCATAGGTACTTTAGAAACGAACGACCCAAGAGTCGTCTCCTTCAACCTTTTTCATGAACTTCTTGATCACATAGCTCTGCTCTATGTTCGAGGTCCCAATAAACCCTCCTTCCTTAGGAATAGGAAAGGATTCCGGGGGAATCTAGGTCGCCCCTTAGTACATCTGCTAGGTCCCTTGAAGCTGTATATAGGACTGATTCCCCTATTTCCTCTTCTTCTTGTACAGATATGGCGACTCAAGGGGGAGCTTCTGCTTCGACTTCCTCAAGTCCTCGAATCGTTGATGCCTTTGAGCCTTCGGTTGTATCTAGGAGAAATGAAAGGGGCTACGTGCCTCCTAGGCCACTTCGAGGAAAGAATAACTTTCCATCTCGGATAGACATGGTGTATGGATTCTGTGAGGTGGATAAAACGGAGTTCGACATCACCCTTTACAGCAAGAAGGACTTCATGTCTTAGTTCGGTGATACCTACAAGGAAGATCCTACTAGGGTTGCCTTCTTCTATGGCCAATTTGAGGATGGCCTGAGGTTGCCCTTGGATCTATTTATAAATGAGTTTTTGGAGTGTACGAACGCCCTACCCCTCCAACTGGGAGCCAATACTTGTAGAGTCCTGGTATGCTTTGCTATGGTCTGCAGGTTCTTAGGATACGAGCCTTGCATGAGAGTATTTAGAGAATTCTTTAGTGTCAAGACTGATAAGGTTGACTCGGGGATTAGCACCCCCTCCAAGCCAAATTCCCCCAAGTTATTTATTAACCTTCCTAGTAAGGTAAGTGGCTAAAACTCCTATATGGTAGTGGTAGAAAGTAGAAGAGGATGGGAGTTTCCCCTGCCCAGCGCTGACACCAAGGTTATGAATGAGGAGGATTATTGGGAGCCGTACTGGCATGCCGAGTTGTATAAGAAATTGGTTGAGCTGGCTGGTAAGGGACCCATTAGTTGGGAAGTTCTGGGAACCACCAAAAACAACTACATCCGAGCTGGGATGATGATTAGCGATGGGGATGTGGTGCCCTTGGTTCCCATTGTAAGATGCCGTAGGTACCCTGATTGGGTCACCCATGAGGGGGCTCGATTTAGATTTGAGAGAGAATGTCATTACTGCAAAAAGACGCCCAATCACTGTAAAGATCAGGGAGAGCACTTTGGGGGTAAGAGTTTTACCCTCCTTTGTCTCTTAACTTGTCCGTTAATTGCTCGTATGTAGAACCTTTAGCTCATACATGTCTTGCTCTTACATAGAACTGGTAGCTCGTATGTAGAACTTTCAATTGTCGATCTAACCCTGTGTTATCTTGATTTTGTGTAGTTTTGACTCCTGAACAAGAGGCTAACATGGGCAGAGCTATTGATATACGAAAAAGCAAGAAGAGCTGCGGGGCTGCCAATGCTCGAGAACACCGGGAGAGAGAAGGCTCTGAGCGCCAAGAGCTCTTGAAGTTAACTGATAAAGAGACTGACAAGTTTATCCCAGTGGAGGATGAGCTCGAGCAATTATAGGAGGAGGATCAAGCTGGAGATGACGCCCAAGAGGCCCAGGAGGTCGATGCTGCTGAGATCGATGGGTCCTCGAGCAAACTTTGGAGCCAGTAAGGGAGGTCGTCCAAAACAGGTCCCAGGCTCAAACTAAGGCCAAGTCCAAGACTAAGTCTAAGGCCAGGTCGCCCATCATAGATGTGGATGAGGAGGAGGAAGATGACGATGTCCCCCTCAACAACAAAAGCAGGAAGAAGAAATCCAAATCCAATCCGTCATCTGAATAGGGGGATGCAACTGTTAGTGGCTCCTTATCTCCTCCTCTCCAGGTTTTATATTTCGAGCTGGTTCGAGCTCGAGTAGATGAGTTGAGTGACGTTACACCTCTTACCGGCGTGAATTGCTTGGCTAGAGAGTACCCCGAGCTCGAGTACGACCAAGTGGTTGTGAGGAGAGCAGCCGACCAAGACTTGGTCAAAAAATTTACTGCTAGAGCCTTGACCCCTGAAGCCTACCATGCTAGGTCTGGATTGGCTCACTCCGAGGTAATACTTTTAATCTTTTTATATCACTGTCTTTCTGTTCTTTCGCTTGTCGAAGACCCTCGACCCAATTTTGGTCGATCTAATCCCGTCTTTACTCGGTCGTTGCAGTCCCTCGCTATGATAGAGTTATCCATGAGCTACTGGAAGGTTGCTGAAGAGCAAGAAAAGCTGGCCAAGTCCATGCTAGCTCATAAAAATGACGAGTTGAAGAAGCTGGAGGAGGACCATGCTAAACTGAAGGAGGACCATGACAAACTGAAGGAAGAACACTCTGATCTGGACTCAGCGTACGAGGCCATGAAGCTTGTGAAGGATACTGCTTTGAAGGGCAAGGAGGATGCTTGGGGCAAACTTGGGAAGGTTCAGAAGGAGTTGGCTGCCCTTAAAGAAGAAAAGGCGAAGGTCGACCAAGACCTGGCAGTGGCGAACCAAATCGTGGAGGAGAAGACTTTGATGCTGAACAAACAGATAGACGACCTGAAGGCAGCTCGCCAAGAGTGGGAGGCCGAGCTAACTGTTGCTGTCAATGCTGCCAAAGAAGCTGCTGGTAAGGAGGCAGTGGCGGCTTATAAGGAGAGTAACGAGCTCCATGACTACGTCACTGAGAAGGCCAGAGCCTTTTTTGACGTGGGTCGGAGCCATATGGCTCGACGTATTGTGGTGGATTCTGTCTTTGACATTTCACTCGAACAGCTTGCCAAGTGGGCTTCTGAGGATCCCTACAATATGTCAGCTCGGCTAGGTCACCATATGGTGCCTTATACTGAGAATGACTTGGCCACCATTGCCCAAGATGATGCAGAGATGGCAGCTGAACCTTGGGTCCCTCCTTCCGTCAATAAAGTCAACTTTATTACTCTCTTGGAGGAGCTGGAGGAGCCCGACGAGCCGGCGTTTGAAGGTGATACTCCCCGATATGGCTTCTCTGAATCGGGTAAACCCATAGGCCCCCAGCAGCAAGAAGAACATGTAGGAGATCAGGCTACCACAAGCGGCCAGGTTGAAGCCGATCCAGCTACTTGAGTTTTGATTTGAATGGTTGTGTAACGAACAAGTCCCAAACAATATTTATTTTTTGCTTTGTAAATGTTTATGCCTTGGCCCAGTTTTTGGGAGGCATCTTAACTTGTAATAATTTTTTTTTGCTAGCTCTTGTCCTGGCCCGTTTTGGGGGACTGAGCCTTTATTTTAATCGTAGCTGACTTTTATACTTAGAATTCTATGCCTTTGATTTTAGCATGAATGTTTATTTCGGGCTGCCTGTTGGAAACCTGGGAGGGGGCTGCCCTCTCTGACCTTCTGTCGGCCTGCTCTGACTCTTCCTCCATTGCTATCAGCTCCGCCAGGATCTGAGCTCACTCTAATAGCATCTCCTTTTTGCTAAGGGGATTGGTTGAGGGACCTACCTTGTCGCCTGCAGCCATTCGCCCCGTTTTAAACTTTGGAGGAGGTTGCGCTTCCTGCTCGACCATAGGTCATTTTTCCCTCCTTCCATCTGGCAAACCTCTGCCATCAGCTACACTGTTCGATCTAGTCGCCCTTGCGTGCGACCTAGGCGGAGGAGGGGAGGCATATTAGCGTTGCGGTTCCCAGCATTAGCGTTGGCATTAGTATTAATATTTCCCTCGTTGGGTTCGTCCGAGGCATCAGAAACATGTCCGTCTGCAGTCACCATGGTTGTAGGTTGAAAAAGCTTTCGAGGTCAAGTATGCACGATTCCCGGGAATGGAACCAAACTGATGCTGTAAGAATCGTGATTATCAATCTCCGTCCACGTGGCAAAACTGTTCACTTGGCTCCTTGACCTGAAACACAGAACCCACGACCAGGCAGAATGGTCTCCGGCGAAGACCCTCGGGCGTGAGAGTAAGTAAGGTGTATAAGAGCTAAATATTATAAAGAACAAGATGTATTCAATATAACAAAGAGCAATTACCTTGGAACGGTTGATGTTGCCCTGTATTTATAGTTGTTGATGAGAGTTGTATTTGTGGAAGGATTGTATGAAATCCCATGATTTGTGGAACAGATACGTATTTAGAGATCTTATCCGTAAATAACTCCTGATTTGTAGGAAGTCTCATCACGCTAAGAATTGTAAGTACGCCTGGACTCTTCATGCCGACGTAACGGGGTAGGTCGAGGTCGCCTGTTTGTTTTTTTTTTTTTTCGACCTGACTGATGGGTAGGGCCGAACCGTACCCGAATAGCACACGGATCATAGAGTCGGACCAAGCTAGGTCGGGACCTCGAAGGTCAGACTATGAGCTTAAGTCGACGGATCATGGTGATGGGCCTTGAGCCTAGTAATAATTGGGCCTAGCCCACTGAGAATGTGGCGACAACAATATGTTGAGGATTGGGTTTTACTCGCTGATCCCAGCTCGACACTTTTAGACTGTTCAGTGTCATTTTTGTAAATAACTGAAACATATTAAAATGTGCGGTGACGTTTTTGTAAATAATCAAAACTTTGCAATACCTCTGACAGTTTTCAACACACAGATGGACCTTTGTAACACCACATTCAGTTATCTTTACTACCACTGATATTCAAAAGATTTGTTTGTTATACCTTTGTTCAAATATGTTTTTTTAATTTATATCCAGAAGACTATTATATTTTATCCAGAACCATTTGATCTTGATATTCAAAGGTTTGTTGATCATGACTTTGTGCAAATATAATTGTTAATTTATATCTAGAAAACTTTAATATTGTTATCCAGAACCGTTAAAGCTTGATATCTAGATTGTTTGCTACCATGGGCGAGCACGAATGAAGTTTCACTTATTTACAAAATTGTCATCGTATACGAAGTTTCACTTATTTATAAAAATGTTATCGCATTTAAAAACACGTTTTTCTAACCCCTAGAAAAAAATGTGTTTTTCCTATATCTTCGCCTCACGCATACGTGCAGCATGCCTACTTTAATTTGTTCATTTTATTTTTAGCTCATGACTTATTTGGGAAATTCTGGAATTTGGGCTACTTATGCGACTAAGAGAGTATTACATTTCATATAGATATTAATTAAGTTTGCGAAAAAATAGCTTGTATAACATCACTATTTTTTTTAACAGAACAACACACATTTTTAAGGATGTGTACAGCTTTATTTATATGAATTTAGCGAATAATTATATTAAGATTATTCATTTCCTCTAGAATTGTGCCACTATTTCCTTTTTTTTTTTTTTTTCCAAAAAGTACATATGACTATTTTCTTAAGATTTTTTCTTTCAAATATATTGTTTTTTTTTTTTTATTAATGAATAACTTAATCTATTACAAAAGTGACAGTTAAAAGTGAAAGAAATTATATTTGGTGGGTTTTAAACCATGACTTCTCGTACGAAAAAGGGACATAAATAGCCATAACCACCTACTTATATGGCTCATAACCACCTTTTTTCTTTTCACCTGTGCCTCGGATAATAATCTCTTGAATCAACTGAGCCGGCCAGAGAGAAGTTGGCACCCGTTATTATAACCCTCTGAGTCAAGAGGGTTGTAATAACGGGTGTCATATATAAGTTGGTCGTTATGGTTCTGACCAACGATATTGAACCAGAGCCAACAACCTACAAGAGTGCTCACCAGCTTATGAGCCAACAACATATCCAACTAAATCTTTAGCCACCCAAAATTCTTCATCTGACTCTCAAACTGGACCCCGATCAAGAAAAGGTACACCTTTTTTGAGATTAAATTTATATTCTTGGCTGATAATTTTGGTCTGATGGCCTTGTGTCTCGAAATCAATCTCGAGATTTTCTCTTGGAATCATTTTGTAACTTTTGATCAATCTGCGGCTCAATGGAATGCAAAACTTCCAATGTCATGTTGCAATCTATGTCTGCATTAGTGTCCTAGCCTGCGAAGACTTCAACTGCAAAGCATTTAAGGTGCAATACTAGATATATACTCCCTCCGTCCCTAAATGTTTGTCCCATTTCCCCTTTTCCTTTGTCCCAAAAAGTTAGTCTCATTTCCAAAATTAAAGCTTCAAAATCACTAAAGTTTCAAAACTTGTAACATTTAGGGACGGAGTATTACATAACGGCGGTGTATATTATCAATAATTTTCAAAGCGTTCGTAAAAATAACCAAAATTAAAGCTTCAAAATCACTAAATTAAAATGTTTGAAAAGTCAAATGGGACAAACATTTAGGACGGATGAGTAAGTAGAGAAAATATAATGCCCGGAAAAGCTGAATAATAGGCTGTTCATCTACTACTTTTCGAGCTGTTCCAAAATAAAAAAATTCAAAATTTGTTTTTGGCGAGCGAATTTGAAAATTTTGTGATCATTCATTTAGAAACTGAAAGAGTACCGTAATTGATTGAACTATAACCAATAATCACTAACTTATGAAAATTTGATTTTTCTCCATAAATTCCTAAAATTGTGACTGAATAATGATCAACTCTCATTATTCAGGCTAGGATTATAAATTTATGTAACCAAGTCCACATCCTCCATTGTTGAGTGACAAATAAACGAAAAATGAAAGTTAATTACCTGAATTAAAAATGACAATTACACCATTTATAACAAAGTTTGTAACTGGAATTAGCAATAAATTGGATCCTGATAATTCCCCTAAATAAAAGTACAACGGTCAAGCTAATCATGATTATATATCTGCACATTTAGCGCGTAAGAATGAAATGAAATGAATTATAATGATCATTTGAACTTACATTTAACATCTGTTAAGTTAAAACAGCCATTAATTCTCTACTCCATTTCCATTAGACAACATACTACAAAACAAGCCTTGCTATAATGGCTACTACAAACAATTAAAAGTAATCTACAATCACATCTATTAAATTTGTATAGCATACGCCCCAAAATAAACGTTCACAAAAATTCAAATTTGTTCTTGATCAAGAGCAAATTTAAATTCACTCCCTCCGTTTCTAAATAGATGTCAATTTTTTTTTTCATATTTGCTATTGATAAATAGCAAATTTGATTTTTTTTCGACATTTATTTAGAAAAATAGGGAGTATATAAATATTTATTTTAGGACGAAGGGAGTAACATTTTCAATTATTAAGGCAACCTTCGAAAACCGAGAAGTATGAGAATTGATCATTGGCTACAGGGAAACAACAAAATATATGTAGTTCCAGGAAAGAAGGTTAGGGTTTTTGGCTTGTAGTGATGAACCATAGTGAATGTTTTAGCAGAATGTTTGCTGAATTTGTTGAGCGAGTTCTTCTGCACTTAGCTGGCATTCAATTCCAATCTACCAAGAAAAATAAAAGGACAATTCTTTAGCATAGCTTCAATATTAATTGATGTGCATTTAAACAACTTATGCATTCAATAATAATGGCAACAAAAATTATGGAAGAAAACAACAAAGGAAAGAAATTATTTATACATGGTACTAAATCTGCCCCGAAATGAATGATTAAATTTCAAATTCGCTCTCGAATCACGAGCAAATATGATTATATTTTTTCTTTCATTTTTCATTTTGGGTAGAGGAAGTATCAAATAAGAGAGACATAGGGAAGTTAATTTAATGTGTCTGAACAAAATGCAGTGCAAAGTTGTCTGTTTACCGGAAAAGAGTGAAAATGAATAAGATTTGGTCATTTCTAAGCTTTTCAATTTGAATTATTGTCCTCTTACATTTATCATAAATTTAGATAACTGCTCTTTCATTTACTCTACAGTACTTTCTGTGTTACTTATGCATGTATCTTAAATTGTGTGTGTGTGTGTGAGAGAGAGAGAGAGAGAGAGAGAGAGAGAGAGAGAGAGGAGGGGATAGGTGGAGAAAGAGAGAGAGAGAGAGAAAGAGATGAATGTTAAGTAACCAATTCCTCTAAAATTTAGAGGGCACCCATAATGTATATTATGTTTAGATCTTAACAATGAACCAATAAAAAACTATTAAACGAGACACCCAAAACGTTCGCAAGGTTGGATTTTGAGAAGTATTCAAGTAATGAACAAAATAATGATGGTGTGTGTGTGTTCGTGTTTGAGAGAGAGAGAGAGAGAGAGAGAGAGAGAGAGAGAGAGAGATGGAGGGGAGAGGAGAGATTCGAACATAAACATAAGAAACAAGACAAACAAAATAAATATGTTTCAATCTAAGGTAAAACATAAACTCCCATTTTAGGAATATATGATTTTGATTATATATAATTAAAATCAAGTAGAATAAGGAAAGAATTAAGGGTCCACCATATGTGAAGATTACAAGAAAAGATTATTAATGTTTTCTGCAATTAGCAAAAACAATATAGGAAAAAGCAAGATTGTGTTTGTTTGTTTGTTTGTTTGTTTACTTTTTTTTTTTTTTTTTTTTTTTTCATATTTCCTAGTAGAGAACAAATTTGTACTAAATGCCTATATATTGTCACATGAAAACACTAGTAAAATGACTAGCAAAGAAAAGGCAAAGGATGAAAATTTAGTACCCGTACCTTGATGGTGAAGGAATTAACCATGGTGGTTTCATCTATTGCACTAATATCAGCATGGAGGATTTCAAGTGAAAGTTCTTCAAGTGTAGAAATAATCTTCATGGCTTGTCCAGGTATCCGAGGGGAGAGAGTCTTGAGAAGAAGATTAGGGCCCGAGAATTTCACTTCCACGTCAGCAATAGCCGACTTGGAATTAGCCACAAGCTCATTAATGGAGTCGTTAACGGAAGAAGTTGTGGAAGAAGACGCCGGAGAGGGTTCAAGTGAAGGTGCATTAGCCATGGTTGGAGAAGAGAGGTTATTATAGCCAGCTGCAGTGGCTTGGTTCAACCTAGCTGGCTTGTAAGGGCTAGTTGATTGTGGGGTTCTGGGACTAATTGGTAAATTTGGCCTTGGACTAATGGGTGGCTTTCTAGGGCTAAGTGTTGGGGAAGGTCTTGGGCTTGAAACAACCCTTGGACTTAGAACAATGTCACTATAAACTTTTCTTTGTTTCTTGGCTTCTAGAGATTGAAGAACTTGTTGCAATTCACTTATGTAATCGACCACCCCTCCTATTATCGACGCTTGATCTCCCTGAAACAAATGAAATTCAACTCAGTTATAATTGTTTTTGACAGCCAAAGAACGCTAACTCAAGCGGCATATACCGATATACCTCTTTATACAGGAAGGTCAGTTATAAAAAAAAAAAAAACCATTTAGGAAAAAAATGTTCTTGACAAATAATCATCTAAGAAAAACCTTTTAGGCAAGCCATAGACGAGATCAATTATGGAAAACCTCTACTATGAGATGAGAAAAGTATAGATTGTACAGTATATAACATCCATGACGTCAGCCCTAACAAAAAGTCAGTATGATAACACATACACACAGTGAGGTACAGAAAATCTGGATTCGAAATAGACGGATTAGTTATGGAACTTACTCTTTTAACATAGAAGCAAGGCATAAGGCCGCGTAACACAGTCAAGTGTTCATTCATTTGCTTCCTCCGGTTCCTCTCCACGGTGATGTGGGACATCTTCTGCTGCCCATCTGAGTTCACTCCAGCTTCTTCCGAAGCTGAAAGTTTCTGTCTCTTGGAATTTGGAGAAAAGGGAACTTCAGGCTCAACCTCAGCCTCAGGCTCAGTATCATAGTACTCTTGTAAAGCACTAGAGGAAGTTGACTTCTGAGAAACCAACCTTCTAGTAGTAGTAGCAGCAGGAGCACTGCTAGTAACATTAACAGTCTCTTGGCTTTCCTTAGAACCAAAAATGGCTTCGTCGAGCGGAGAAGTCGTCAAAGGACTGAACTGCCCCTCAAGAGCTTCAAATATGCTAAAGATATCGTCCGGTGAAGCCGCTCCGGCCATGTCAGTTTCCCCAAACTGCTCGTCGGCAAAGAAATCCAGCAAAGAAGTATCTGCCATCTGAAAAAACGGAGTTTTTTTTTCTTTTTGAGCCTTACGGGTGATTATATTTGAAAATAGATGAGTGGAAAGAGACCCGGAAAGAACATGAAGATGTTAATGGAGGTTGTCAAGACCAAGGAAACAAATAGGAAATGGCCAAAAGCAGAAATATTAATAGAGGCTCCCAGCGCCTGACTTGTTTGATAGAGACTAAGCAATCGCCATCTTCAAATACATACATACATGTATTTATCTATTTTGTGGTAAGGTCCGTGAAGGGGTTTTATGTCATTTTATGTGTAAATTGTGACATTAATACCGTTAGGTGCGTTTTTTGTGGGGGGGGGGGGGGAAGAGATCGACTGCAACCAACCAGAGAAAGTTAAAATGGTTATTTTGGACATTTTATAAAGAAGAGAATCCCTTGGTTAACGGAAATAGGATTCGTCAGATATACTGTAATTATACATTTGGGAAGCCGCTAGATGTTTGCCAGAACAAAGCGACAGTGTGTGGGTGAGAGAGAGCGAAGTTATTGCAATACGAGTCAAGATTTTTTTTGACGCAAACAATCTGATTTGCATAACAATCTGATTGCATAGCAGTCAATTGTATTTATATAAGATGGTCTAGATTTTATGAAAAGAGATTTTAATGGCCGAAATATGAATATGTTGACCCGGATGATAATGTCCCGTGAAATATACTCCCCGTCCTGTAATAATGCTGCATTTTTCATTTTAATTTGTCTCAAAATAAATGTCGCGTTTTTAAATAAAGAAAGTGATGTAGTGCAAATTTAACACTGTACAAACAAATAAAACTTTTTTAAAAAAACGTTAGTTAATCACGACATTTATTCGGGAATGACGGGAGTATTTGAACACTAAATCTAAAAAAAAAATAAAAAATTGACTGACAATTAAACTGTCAAGTAATCCCACGTCCATCTAAAATGTTGAATTCTATAGGACTTTGTATCCTCAAGTCTGGTTTTCCGATGTACCATGATGTTACTTAACCTCAATTTGACAAATTTCTGAGTCAGATTGAACCATCTAATCAACTGTTCGTACTCAAAGTATATAACTCCGTCTGTCCAAAAAAACAAAAATGCCAATCGATCAATATATATATACAATGTAATTTTGAGATTTGTATCAAATAACATAACATATTTCTTAACTAGCCTAAGTCCGTGTCCAAGGCCACGTTTTTTGTTTTTTTTTTTAATTTTTTTTTTAATTTAAATTTTTTTTTTTTTTAAATATGCCCGTGTCCAAGGCCACATTTAAAAAAAAAAATTTATAATTTTTTTTTAAGGGCAAAATGGGAAATGGAGTGAATAGTGAGGGCAAAATGGTCATTTCCGCGGATGGAACTATTCACACCACTGTTCAAAACAATGGTGTGATTTATAATATAGATGTCTAAAAATGTTATGTACTTTTCAAAATATTATCAAATAATACAATGTACTTCCGCGATTTGTATCAAATAATGCAATAATTTTGGCATTTTTTTTTTGCATTATTTGATAATAATTTGGAAAGTGCATAAACATCTTTTAGATATTAAAAAGCACGTTGTATTATTTAATATAAATGGATAAAGTACGTTCATACATCACTATTTTTACCATTTTTTTTTTTAAAAAAAAACTTCATTAATTTTGTTTTCTTCATAAAAGATTGGTTAAAGTTAAATCAATTTAACACTAAAACTAATATGAGTCTATCTTTCTGTAACAAGGATATGGTATATTTTCTCTGTCCCAAAATGATATTCCTATTTTTTTTTGATGTTATCACGAATGTACTTTTAGCAACAATTTATAATTTAATTATCCTAATGAGCAACTAATTTTTTTTATTGGTAGTATTTATTATAATGTATCAATAATAAATTTCAAATTTTCAATAAAATAATTAAACTAATCTAAGATTATTTTTTAAAATACCTTCATGATGATAACAACTAAAAAAGTAAGAGAATCATTTTGGGATGCAAGGAATACTATAACTAATAAAGTCTAAGTTTTCACCTTGAAATCAATTGATAATAAAAAAAAGTGATTAATAATTATTACTATGTTATAGACAAATATAATGTATTCTTGATATGTGATAATATTTTCTTATCGCTAACTCAAGCAAGAATTAAAGAGGGAAAACTTAAAAAGAAACATGATTTATGTGATGGATGTGATGTTTTAAGTATTCTTGTTGATATCGGATAATGTTTTCCGAAGGGGGTTCACCGGTTCGATTCTCCTCAAGGAAAATTTCTGTGGTTTAATTTTTACCTTGGGTTTCAGGGTCTTTTGGAGCCCCCCGGGACACATCCGTGCAGTTAAGGAAGCAGCATTACTGGGCTTGTATCCTCTCAGTGTGGGGAGTTCGAATCATGGCAGAGCGTACCAACGGTGGTGTTGTAAGAGTGATGCACTGCCTCAGAGCAATGGAGCACCAATCGGTGGTGATGTAAGAGTGATGTAAATGCCTTATAGGAGGGCTCCCTTGGGGCTCTGGAGTATAAGGGGTACTGCCACCCTGGCTGCATAGGGCACATCTCGCTATTTACCTCCGCCAATATACTAAGGGGCCGGTACCTGATGGTCCAGGATTAGTCCGACAAAACTGAGAACCCCGGGTATCAAAAAAAAAAAAAAAACTCAAGCCATAATTAAAGATGGAAAACTTACAAAGAAACATGATTTATGTGATGGATGTGATGTTTTAACTAGTAATGAAACAGTACTGCTACCACTAGAATATACCACTAGGCAGGCAGAGAAACTAAGGCTTCGTTTGTTTCAACGTAAAAGATTTTTCGAAAAATAATTTTTTGTAAAATATTTTTTGGAAAATGAAGATGTTTTTTGATTTTTCGAAAAATGAAGATGTTTTTCGAAAAATGAAAATATTTTTTCGAAAAATGAAGATTTTTCGAAAAATGAGATAAACATGTTTTCGACTGTTTGGTAAGAAAAATATTTTTCGAAAAATATTTTCATGTGTTTAATGAAAATATTTTTCAATAAAAACACAATTTGAAATAAGTTAAAAGAGATAGGGTGGGGAGTTGTTAAAAATAAATTTAAAATGATTTAAAAAATTTAACCCAACGGGAGGGGATGGGGGGCATGGGGTGGGGAGTGAGGTGGGGAGTTGTTAAAAATAAATTTAAAATGATTTAATTGTTGTACCTTGTGAAATATGAGTTGTACAAGAAGAGCACCGTTTTTCGGAAATTGTTTTAGTTAGGAAAAATCCGTAAGTCATTTTACTTAGAAAGGGCGTAAAATATTTTTCGGAAAACGTTTTCTCCATTTTTCGAAAAACAATCAAACACCGAAAAACGGGGAAAATATTTTCCAGAAAACAACCAAACACCGAAAAATGGAGAAAACATTTTCCGAAAAACAACCAAATACCGGAAAACAAGTTATTTTACGAAAAATATTTTTCGGAAAACGTTTTACATAAGGCTCCGTTTGTTTACCGTAAATTATTTTCCGGTATTTGCTAAACACCGGAAAATAGGAAAAATATTTTTCGGAAAATGTTTTCCCCTCTTTTCGCCCTAAAATGACTTATGAATTTTTTCTAAGTAAAACATTTTTCGAAAAATGGTAACACCCTCACACACCTAATTTT
This sequence comes from Adenophora triphylla var. japonica, assembly GCA_022495995.1. NCBI lineage: Eukaryota > Viridiplantae > Streptophyta > Magnoliopsida > Asterales > Campanulaceae > Adenophora > Adenophora triphylla. The sequence continues at coordinate 341,762 of JAFEMH010001967.1, read as the reverse complement.
TCATACACCCCCCCCACGTTACCCACCTCTCTAACCACCATCACCCCACTCACCCCCACCCCACCCCCCACCCCACTAACCCCCACCCCACTCACCACCACCACCCCCCAGCCCCTGCCCCCCTCGGGTAAAAAAAATTAATCATTTAAAATTTATTTTTAACAACTCTCCACCCCATTCCACTCACCACCAACACCACTGCTCCCCACCCCCCGTCGGGTAAAAAAAAATTTAATCATTTAAAATTGATTTATAACAACTCCCCACCCCACTCCACTCACCACCACAACCCCTGCCCCCACCCCACTTCCCATCGGGTCAAAAATAATATTTAATCATTTAAATTTTATTTTTAACAACTCCCCACCCCATTCCACTCACCACCACCACCCCTGCCCCCATCCCACTCCACGACCCCTGCCCCCTCTACCCCCCCCCCCACCCCACTAAAATTGTGTTTTTATCGAAAAATATTTTCATTAAACACATGAATTTTTTTTCCTGAAAATATTTTCCTTACCAAACAGCCGAAAACATGTTTATCTCATTTTTCAAAAAATATTTTACAGAAAATTAATTTTTCTGAAAACATTTTACAGAAAATCATTTTTCGCAAGTTATTTTACGCGAAACAAACGAAGCCTAAATGAAAATCACAGCTCTCTCTGATCAGTGCTGAAAATCAAAATTAAAAAAAGTGCCATGAATACTATGATCCGTCACTGTAAGTTGCGATCGGAGAGACGACTGTTCAAGAGCCTATGATTCAGAGTGATTTGCCCGTACCTTTCAAATCAGGTCTAAGCTCGATCTGTTATAAATGCCAAATTATGACGTGGCATATACAAGAAAGCGGGCATCAATACCGCAAGAGTCAAGACAGCGATCATGGAAGATCGTTAACATGTTTACCGCGCCAGTCCTGATCGAGATCTCCCATACCGCGTCAACTATGTTGACCGCGATTTTATACCAGACTCCCATTGTTACCATTAGACTCCAGATTAAAGTTAAAGCTAGTGAGACAAAGGTCTGTAGCTACACTGACGCCAACAGGCGGCTTGTTTTCATCACATTAAATGTTGGCTTAGGCACATTCAATGCGCGTAAGGCGCCGCACCAACTACCGCCTGCCTTCTCTATCCTTATCCAATCAAATAAATCACTCTACAGTAAATCTTACTTTATTGTATGAATCCAGCAGGCGCGGACACGTGTCCTATGTCAAGGGACAAAGATGCCATAAAGGACTGACAATATCAACATCTCTCACTTACTATAAATATCAACCCTTGTCCCCATAGACAAGTAAAGTGAAAAATAGCCATTCTAAGCCAAATCATCTAAATCATACCACACAACTCACTAATACTTTACAAGTCTTACTCTTAGTTATAAATTCTTAGAGATCTTACTATCACACCCGATAGCCTAAGCTGGATTAAACCCCGACTTGTTCTCCAACAGTGATTCTTGTATTTGTTGTGTTATAGGTACAAACTTCATATACAATCCAGATATCCCTATACAGTGATACCCCGAAAGTCGTGGCGTCATCAGTGGTTCCATTGCCGGGAAATATCTAGTTTTCTTGTGTAATCTTTTGTCTTTGTCAAAACAAACACTTTTTCCAAACACTTTTCTTTTCTTCCCTCGAAAAATGACTGGCATTCCTTTTTAAAATGTCGATTTTCTTACTCCTTCTGTTAATAACCAAGCTTCTCCCTCCTAACTAAATCCTGCCAGACCAAGCACCTCAGCCTTTAATAGGTTGGGTGGCCATTCTGTCAGCCAATTATCTCTCACTCCTTCTCAAAGACACCTTAGGGAAAAGCTTGAGGCTGCCCGCAAAGATAAAGTTCTCCACAATCCAAGTCCAAAATGTTGGGTTTTGGGGTTACAAACGCAGCGAAAAATATTTATACAACAACAAAACCCTAGCCCTTAAATCCCTCTAGCATGAAGAGATTAGAAACATGAAATAGAATTTACATACCTTAATGCGATTTGCTTGTTCGAAACGAATCTCAAAATTCAACCTTTGAATTTAATGATGAAACTTGGATCTTCTTCTTCCTTGTTCTACCTTGGTGATGAATCAATAATGGAGATCTTCAAGCTTTAGGAGATAAAGTAACCTCCCTCTAATGGTGATCCACACGCGAACGAACCAAGAACAATTTCTTGTTGGATTGCTAGATGATTCTTCCGATTATTGAAACACCTTTCAATAATCAATGGCTGTTTGGTAGAATAAATCTATGGAATTTGATCTTTAATTCTTAATAAAAATCAACCAATTAGTGTTTCAAAAACTCTAATTTTTGTCATTTTTTGCTGGGACCAAAAGGTTTTATTTATACTTGTATAAATCCCTAACACTTAGGAGGGGAGTCCTTTTTCCTTGCAAAAATGGGTTTTCAGCGCCGCCAAGACGAGTCATCCCCAGGGGCACGAGTCGTGAGCACGACTCGTCTCATAGGGCACGAGTCGTCCCCTAATTGCAGCACTCTGATACAGTCGTCCCAGCCTTGGGGAATAGTTGGGCCAATTGGGGACGAGTCGTCCCCTGACCCTAGAATTCACCTTTTTAGCCATTTTCAATCCGTTCTTTTGTGTGTGACCCTTTAGAAATTATATTTTATGTTGGTAGTGAGTTGAATTAAATTAGCGGCACTTTTAAAAAAGTGCCGAAAAATTAGCAACACTTTTGTAAAAGTGCCGAAAATTAGCGGCACTTCTAAAAAAGTGTCGAATATTTGTGGCAGTTTTTGAAAATTGTCGGAAATTTGTGGCACTTATTAAAAAAGTGCCGAAAATTGGTGGCACAAAATTAAGTGTCGGATTAAAAGTGCCGGAAAAAGCCATTTTTCTTGTAGTGGCTATTGCCTCAGCAGAAGAGCCCAATGAGATAGTTGCCCGCAGGCCGGTCAAAGAAAGAATAGAGCATATGCAAGAGGCCGACCAAGGATCAGGTCGCGGTCACGGTCAGGGGAAAAATAGAAACCGCAACACTGATAAACTTAGAAGGTTGGCAGATAAAACAGTTTATACACCCTTGACCGCGTCGCGAGCAACAATTCTAAAAGCCATAGAAGCTCCTACTCCTCCCCCAATGGGCCGAAGGCCAAGTGAGAGGAGTAGGGCTAAGTTTTGTGACTATCATAATGATCATGGTCACAACACTGAGGATTGATTCCAACTGAAAATGATTATTCAGCAGAGAATCAATAATGGAGAGTTGACCAAGTGGGTAAAGAATGATAATAGCAACAACAAAGGGCTCGACCTCAACGTGGCCCAAAAAGAAAAGAGAGAGAAAGTAATGATAAGGACGAGCAAGGGCCCTATGACATTAATTTTATTGGAATAGAGGCTCCCTACAACAAGCAACTCTCCCATCAGATTAAGAATTTAGATAAGGTTTTCTTGATTCCTCCCTTGGCTCCAGAAGAAGAGCAAGAGATAGGATTCAAAAGGAGCAAACTAGCCTCCACTCTCTTCCATTCCACCCAACCTCTAACCGTCAGAATGAGGATTTCGCGGACAAACATTAGCAGAGTCCTCATTGACACCGGCGTGGCCAGGGACATTCTCTATTACCATACTTTGGAAGAAATGAAAATGTCTGAATCTCATCTTACTCCCTATGCCGGTCTACTTGAGGGATTCACTAACCATAATGTTTGTGTAAGGGGAACGATAGACTTTGAAGTGACCATAGAGGAAAAACCCCAGCAGAAAATTGACAAGGTCACCTTCATGGTTATAGATCTACAATCCTAGTACAACGCCATACTCGGCATCACTGCCCAGGCTGTATTGGGAATCGTAGCGTCTGTTCCCAATCAAAGGATACATTTCAACACTCCGGGTTGTATCACGGTCATCAAGAACAGCCCGAGAGGTTTCTCCGGACATTGGAGGAAAAGAGAAAGCAGAAAAATCAAGCCTCCTGCTCACAATTAGATGAGGAAACAAAGCGGAGCAAAGGCAAAAAGAATGGCTCTGGTTACTGAAGGCTATGTTGATAGGGGAATCTTGGGAGACATAGACCGATAAATCATTTATTCCATTTCCGTTCTCCCTGGAGGAAGCTCCACCCCCACCAACAATCATTATTAACTCCCTCCACAATCGCGAAATCAGCGATCTCCGGCCTAACGACGAGCTCGAGGAAGTAATAATTATTATCCACTATCTCAAGCAAAAAGTTAAAGTCGGTATGGAAATTCACCCCGGGGAAATAAAAATCTTGATTGAATTTCTCAGAAGTAATAGTGATGTGTTCGCATGGAGAGTGGAGTACATGCAAGGTATCAGCGAGGAAGTGATTGTCCATAAACTCAATGATATCTCCACCTTCAAATCCATCCATCAAAAATCAAGATACTTTTCTCCAGAGAAGGAGATCGCGATCAAGGAAGAGGTAGAAAAGCTACTTAAAGTAGGGATAATTGAAGAAATATCATATCCAAAGTGGCTAGCCAATGTTGTCATGGTGAAAAAATCCAATGAAAAATGGAGAATGTGTGTTGATCACAGATCTCAACAAAGCTTGCCCCAAGGATTGTTTCCCTATTTCTCGAATTGATCGATTAGTATACTCTATAGCCGGGCACAGAGTTTTGAGCTTTATAGATGCATACTCCGGTTACCATTAGATCAAAATGACTCCTGAAGATTTTGCCTTTGTAGCTTTTATCGCCGCGGGTAAAACATACTGTTATACAATGATGCCTTTCGGGCTATAAAACGTAGGAGCCACCAACCAAAGAATGGTCAACATCATTTTTAAATACCAACTAGGCAAAAATTTTGAGGCCTACATAGATGAAATGGTTATAAAAACAAAGGAGAATTACCACAAGCTCGACGTGGCAGAAATTTTCTCCAACTTGCGCCATAACAACATGAAGCTTAATCGCCTTAAATGTGCCTTTGGGGTAAAAGCGGGCAAGTTTCTAGGGTTCATGGTCAATCAGCGCGAAATAGAGGCAAACCCGGAAAAAATCCAAGCGCTCTTAGACATGAAACCTCCTGCGTGCATAAAAGATGTGCGAAAACTAAATGGACGCATCACCGCACTTGGCCGCTCCATATCGCGATATGCAGAGAAATGCCTCCCATTCTTCCAAACTATTAAAGGGGGGAAGAAGTCCAACGAGTTCGCATGGAATGAGGAATGCGATCTTGCTTTTGAAGAAGTCAAGAAATACCTTGGGCAGCCCCATCTCCTCAACAGCCTGGTGCTCGGGGAATAGCTTTTTCTGTTTTTAGTGGTCAATGACCTAGCAGTAGCCGCTGTTCTTGTGAAGGAGGAAAATAACTCCCAAAAACTAGTGTACTATCTATCAAAAGCGTTGTCCACCGTAAAAAGTCGCTATCTTAATATAGAGAAGTTAGCTTATGACTTGCTTGTATATGCTTGAAAATTACGAGATTATTTTTCTGCACACCCTATAACCGTATTCATAGAAGCGCCATTAAAAAAGGTTTTGCATAAATCAGAGTTCTTAGGGAGGATGTTAGCATGGTCTATAAAACTCACTGAGTTACATATCACCTACTCCCCCAGATGGACCATCCAAGCGGAGGCCTTATCAGATTTTGTGGTAGAAACATCATTCAAAATTGCGGACAACGATCTGGGAAAAAGAAAAAAGGTAGAACCCCAAGAAGCCCAAGAAGGATCAAAGTCAGAAGTAAATCCACCCAAAGAGCGACCACCAGAAACGTGGACTTTATTCGTTGATGGATCTGCGAGCAAGCTATTAAGTGGCGTGGGCATACTCCTGATCGCACCTTGCAGGGAGAAATTCGAAAGAGCCTTGAGATTTAAGTTTGAAGCATCAAACAATCAGGCTGAATACGAAGCAATCATAGCAGGCATGTAATAAGCTAGAGACATGGGGGTCCCAAATATTGAAATAAATAACGACTCTCAGCTAATAGTAAATCAGATAAAGGGGGAATATGACACAAATAACCCACTCCTAGCCAAGTATTGCGGTCTAGCAAAAATCCTTCTCAAAAGAATCGAATACTATGAGCTAAACCAAATAATGTTAGAAGGCAATACAGAGGCAAACCTTCTCTCCAGAATCACCGAGCCAGAGATTAAGAATCTAAATACGAACTGTCAAATTGAATTCGTAGAAACAACTGCTATAGATCGAATTCGGATTAACAACATTGAGGATCAAGAGAGAGACTGGATAGATGAAATCCAATATTACATCGATAAAAAACACTCCCTAAGGATCAAACAAAGACTAGACTAATTAAAAAAAGTGGCCGCAAAATATACGATCATAGACAGGGTGTTGTATCGACGATCATTCACCAAACCTTTTCTCATCAGCAGTAGTAATGTTTTATGATCGAAATTTTATGAGCATTTTATTTTATGCTTATACCATTGCTCTAGCTATTTTAATGAATACTATCCACTAAATAAATTAAATAAATGATACCCATTTTCCCCTACCACATCACTAATATCTCTTTTATGTTGAAGATCAACCAGCATAATAATGTTTTTGGAAAGACCAACATACTCTTGTGGTTCTTTATTGTTGACAATCTATGGTTGGGGATTTTCGTAGCATGGCACTATTCAGAATTTAGGTTACGATTTATGAGGCTTGTCTTAGCTCCCTAACCCTAAACATAGACCTAATTGCTTGGCCAGTGTCTACATTAATTGTATTTGGTCCCACCTTAATTATGCTTGTAACTTTTGATTGATTGATTATGATTTTTGGGTTCTCATGTTTTTTTTTTTATTATTATTATTATTATTATCCAAGTTCCCCAGTTTCGTCGGATCAATTCAGGACCACCAGGTACCGGCCCCTCAGTATGCTGGCGGAGATAAATCGCGAGATGTGCACTATGCAGCCAGGGTGGCAGCACCCCTTATACTCCTGACCGGAGCCCTCCTACAAGACATTTACACTCTTACAACACCAAATGGCTGCTCCAGCTGCTCCTGCCGAGGCAATTACATCACTTTTACAACACCAAATGGATGCTCCAGTGCTCCTGCCAAGATTTGAACTCCCCACACTGAGATTGCAAGCCCAGCAGTGCTGCTTTCTTAACTGCACGAATGTGCCCCGAGAGACTCCTAAGGACCCTGAAACCCAAGGTAGGAATTAAACCACAAAGATTTTCCTTGGGGAAAATCGAACCGATGACCTCCCCTTCGAATGACCACTATTATACCACTGGGCCAAGGCCCATTAGGTTCTCATGTTTATTTTTTTGTTATCCCGGCGGCAGCCCTCCATCTCAAAATATTTTTTATTTAAAAAAAAGTTGTCACAAAATATTTACAAAATATTTACAGCTTTTATAAAACATAACGCCTTACAGAAACTACTTTTTATCCATAGACATTATAAATATTATTTTATGCAATTATATTATCAGTACACTTAAATTTAATCAATTTTTATTATTTTATTACTAAACATTCAAAATTCAGTTACACCTCTTACCGTAAAACGGAGGAAGTACTTTTCTCTTGCAACATCAGCGTGAAGAGTTCAAATTTGGGCAAGAGCAGCCAATTAATTGATGATGTAAGAGTGATGTAAATGTCTTGTAGGAGGGCTCCTTGAGGAGCCCGGGAGTATAAGAGGGTCTTGCCGGCTAACCGGACACGTCGCAATTTACCTCCCCGCACTACGAGGGACCGAAGCACAGGGGTCAGAGTGGTCCGGCGTAAGTTGCACCAACACATGGGTATAAAAAAAAAAAAAAAAAAAAAAAAAAAAAAAAAAAAAAAAAAAAAAAAAAGAAAGTACTTTTCTGTTTAAACATGTTAGTAAATTGTTAAGAAAAAAATGACAAGTGATGATGAGAGTGGTGGGAAAAAGACATGGGGTGAGTACTAAACAAAAAAAGAAAAAAATAAAATAAAAAAAAGGTACTACTAGTTGGGGAATTGATAATTGCATTGTTTTCAGTTTCATTTTTGTCCATATTTGTATAGTTGATTGGTTAGCGTTACAGGTGGAATGGAAGATCCGAGAGATGAAGACACTTGAAAGCCAAATTTTTAGCCGACTGTTCCCTCGACCCTAATAATTCGAACTGGTGACTGAGGAAGAGCCTAGTACGGCCGCATCGTTTTAAATGTTCCTTCTACCCTCCTTACTCATTTCTTATTATTATTGCCTACAAATATTTACTGCAACTACCAATTTAGCATCATAAGTACCTATATCACTGATGTTGTCAGGAACTTCTTCAAGCAGCAACACACCGTTATAGTCCAAATGTGATATCTCCGGCTTCTTCTTCTCCGATTAATCTGCACACACTCAAACGTTAACTAAGTCGGGGGCGGCTCCGGCGTAAGCCCCTCCGGCGTGAGGATAAGAATTTGCTTGACAAAGGGGAAAACCAACCACAATGGAGGTGTCTGTGTGTGGAATGAACGTACCTTTGGAATGAAGCCTTCCTCTCATACTTATACCTCTTACCCTCGTGCCTTGCATGTGACATCCTCACGTTTCATGCCTCCTGCCACGTGTCGCCACTCCATTGGTCTTATATAAAAGTAAACCCTTAACATGTGATCATCAATTTCAATGCGTAACCGTCTAACGGGTCCCACTTCGTAGATATTTATATGCCGCCTCTGGTAAGCTATATTCATTGGGATCCATCTCTCGCCGAATAAGGTTACCTGTTAACCTGTCTCGCCTCTCCACAATATCTCGCCTTTAGTCTTTATTGTAATCTCGCCGGTTTTTCTCATAATGTCTCGCTATTTATTGTCTTGGTCTTCCCCCTTCTCACTGACTTTAGCGGGATATTTCCTATCTCGCTTTCTTATGGCCCTCCTTGGGCCGCCTCTACTTTTGTCTTCTTCTTGGGTCTTACCTCAATTTTGGGCCTACTTGCTACTTTCTCGCCAATGGGCTTGGATCAGGCCCAACCATTATTATTGGACAGCATCAGAAGCCCCTAAGTTTATGGCGAGATTCATTTATGGTCTCGCCAAAAACTTGATATTTACTGCCTCATCAGTCTGCGACATACAAATCCTTCTTCAAGAAGCTACCATTGTAAATCCCCATCCATACACGTGTCTCTTTCCTGATAACCCTTAACATTTTAATGAGCCGTCATTTGGGAATCGTGCCAATTTGTGAGGGAAAATTTAAAATTTTTTCCTCAAACGTCACATCAATCAGTTCCCTAAAACCCTCTCTCATATAAATACCTAAATTACTTCCCACATTTCCCTTTTTAATCTTCTTCATCCTTGCTCGAGCTCTCCCAAATTTCGGCGAACCCCAACCTTGATTCCGACGATTCTTCTTCATTTTTCTCCGTTTATTTACTGATTTCTTCCCCAAAACTGTTTCTTGATCATTATTCCGTTCACCTTCGGCCATTTTGAAAAAGATTTGGTGCATCATTCCTCAATCCCCAGGATTCCACCTTCTTTTCCGGCGCCTGTTCATCTTTTCCGGTGACTTTTCATCTTTCCCGACCAAGATTTTACTCATCATCAGGTAACTTTTTCAAAAACCCTTCACATTCTTTAAACATTCACATTTGATCTCCCCCTTTTGTCTAATTACTTGAACTTTGCATTTCCTTTTGTCCCTTTAAATTTTTCCCACATTACCCTTCATGGCGAGATACAAGAACTGTGCTAGGCGGGTTAGGTACGGAAGATGTCAAGTTTCAGGCGGCTTATATAGGCGCCTGCAAACTACTTGGGCGAGATCGCCAAGGCCGACATAATTAGGTTGTTGGTTGAGAAGCTGGGTGAATCCTTCAATTATTGATTCCCTAGAAATCAAAGGTCGCTTTTTCCTTTCCCCCTCGGCCCTATGTCTCATATTTTTACTTCCTTGGAAGAGAATTGGTCAGGTTTATCAAAGATAAATTTGACCCTAATTTAAGTGACTCATTCGAATCTCATTGTGTCGCTGACCCTTTTTCCAAGCGTAGGACGCATTATAAATCAATCCTTTCTTCTTCTTCTTCCAGTGACTCCCGCGAAATGGCTGGTCAAACAACCTCTTCTCCATTGCGGCTTCCAACAATCCCCGCTTCCACCGGGTTCAAAGTCTCAATCCTCGTGAAGGTACCTCTTTCACCAATCCCGCCCATGCGAGGCGGGATCTTCCTGCATCGAGACACCGGCTCCACTTACTCCTAACCCTATCACTGATTGGCACAGAGATTACCACATCGATAGTTCCATATACCGCATTTCTGATTATCAGGGAGATACTTCCCTTGCCTACTTAAGAGAAATGAGAGAGGGCATAGTAATCTTTCCTTCCCAACTCAAAGCCGGCCTTAGGATTCCCCTTGATCCTTTTCTTTGCGAAGTATTGTATAAGGCCCAAGCTATGATAACCGAGGTTCATCCCAATGCCATAAGAATAATTACCGCTTTCATTACCATATGCCGCTCCCTGAGAAAAGAACCTACAGTCGCTGCCTTAATTTCTTTGTTTCCCGGATACAAGCAAACTAACAAACTTGCCAGCGGGATAGTGGAAACTCGCCTTTCCCTCCAATATCATAGAGGTCCCAAAGTCCTCACTCCTCTGCCTACCAAAGTTCATGAATGGATGAGCGACCCACTCTTCGTTATCTCTCGCGTTGGATGGTCTCATCTCGCTGACCTTCACCCTATCAAGCCCCATATTGAAACTAAGGATGCCTCTACTGCTAGCGACATTGCCCTTTGTGCCGCCATTCATGCTCTTGTTGCCTTACCCGAAAATTCTTCTGATGATACACCCCAACCTCTCATCTCCTGGAGAGGCATTCTGCGAGATAGAGGGTTACTTGATCAAGTTGGTCTCGCGGACAACTTGCCTCGCATCCTTCCTCGGGTTCCAATAAGCCATGTTTATTTCGATGGATGGGAGCGACACTCTGGCAACAAGTATGCTCATGAATGCCAGTCCTGCAAGGGTACTCGTAACTGTACCGCAATGAATACTGCTCTTTGTATGTTTCCTTTTTAACCTTATTTCTTCTTTACTTTGGCTCACATTTAAATTACTATAACTCATGACTTCCTTGTATTTGTTTTCAGATCATCGTGCCAAATCAATGGATAGTCGTCAGTGCAACGGAAACCGACAGAAGAAGGAAACAAATGGCCAGTGCTCGCGACATTGCCCTTGCTCTCCTTCCTGACAATCTTCCGTTGCCCATTTCTCGCGACGGAAATGATACTGAGGAAATAGCTTTGGAAAAGGCTCAAAACACAGCTAAAGGCAGAGCTAGGCCCACTAATCCAGCTGCTCGTGCCAAGCGACAAAAAAGGATTGCTTCTGTATCAACAAGTGTCGCCCCACCTTTACAAGAAGTCATCCCGCCTAATCCTGCCACCATTTCAATTTCTCCATCCAACGAAGCTGTTATCCCGCCAATCTCTACCTCAATAACAACTGATAGCAATGTCGCACCAAATGTCATCCCGCCCACTAATATCGCCCCTGAACCAGAAAATGTTGAGGTTTTCCTTTCTGACCCTGTCCCAACTAATTCTCCCACTTTGGAAGAGGACGTTGTTGAACCCAATCAGACTGAAGTTCCTCCTTCTACCAACATGGAAATTTGCGACCTTACCAATGTCTCTAATTCTCCTTCAACTCCTCGCGACCCAAATACTTCAACCGCTCCTCCTCCTCCCAGCTGGCTTCAAGAAAACTTTTTGAAGCCCGTTGATTTTGCAGGGCTTTTCAAACTCAGTAAAGAGATTGCTAAAGTTCCCCACATGAAGGGACTTATTGAAGAAACTCGCAGTGCGGAGGAATGCATGTTGGGCAGCTCTGCCTTGATTAGAGCTAACGATCAACTACAGGTTCAACATGTCGCCCACATGGATCCCGACCATGCCGCTTGTCAAGCCGGACTTTATTCTTCATTGGTACGTTGCTCTTTTTTCCCTTGATTAACATTACCCTTATTTTTAATCGCATTTTAACTTTCTCTTATTACCTTTTTCAGCTTGGATCTTCTATCATGGGTATGAGCGAGCAAAATACTCGTCTTGATAACGAATCAACGAGCTTAAAGGCTACAAACCAAATTTTGAAGCGCGATAAAGATATCCTCAAAGGCAGGGTCACTCGGCGGGAAACCACAATCAAAAACTTGGAGGAAGATCGCGACAAATTGAAGACCGATTTGGCTACTTCCCAAAATCAACTGGATCATACCCTGACTGACCTTAATGCCGCTAAGTCTGATCTCGCCATTGCTACAACCGAACTCCAATCTGTTAAGGAAAATGCCGCCAAGTTTAGGAGCGAGAATGAAGCTTTAAAAGAAACTCATGCATCCGACACTCAATCTTTCCGAGACGAGATTGCTAGGCTTAAAGAAGAGCTGGCTGGGAAAGCCGCATAAATTACTTCTCTGAATGCTGATGTGTCTCAATTAACAGATGACATTGCCGATATTGGGAACCAGACTTCCCTTCAAGTTATCCGAGCCGCAGCAGCTGATATCAATGATATTCCCGCTATCACGATTGAAAAGCTTGCTCATTGGGGATCAGAACCGATCTTTAGCGAGGTGTGTCGCCGCGGTCATTCTTTGGTTCCTTTTACTCTCGAAAAGCTTAAAGACCTTGCTGATGAAGATGCTTTATTGGGTAAGTCGCCTTGGACTCCTCCTCCTGTTAAAAATCCAAATGCCATTGCTTTGTGGGGCGACTTACTCGATCATAAGCACAAACTTTTAGATGACGCCAAAGCTCTTGCCCTAGCGACTTCAAGCTCAACTCAAGCCGCACCAACTGATGATCCCAATGCCTCAGCTTAATTTTCTTTTAATACTTAGCTTACTTTGACCAATTTTTGTAACTTGCCATGGTGGCTAAACAATTTACTCTCTTTTCTTTTGGGGCCTGCGTGCCTTTAAACAATGTATATTTGCGACTTTTGTGCTTGCCTCTTTACTTTCATGCTTTTACTTGTTTCATCATTCATTGTTTTGATAGTTCATCAAAAATCTCCTTTTTCATGACAGGTACCCATACACATATACTCCCATCGAAAAAGTCAAGCCGTCTTCAGGCGACTTTACTTATCATGCATATTATGCGACTTATATTGTCGCTGACTTTAACTCTTTTTTTATCTTTCTTTGTCTTTTAGAAAAATTTCCCTCTTTTTACCTCATATCTTTACTTGAAAACCTTCTTTTCCTGTCATTCAAGCGAGATAGAAATCTCTTTTCATAGCGACTTATGTTCATGCCCTTAAGGCGAGATGAAACTTTTCCTCATTTATAGTCCGGCGACTTTCATTTTTATAGTCCATAGACTCTCATATATTTATAGTCCTTAGACTGACTCGCATTTTTATAATTCGTAACCTGACTCGCATCTTTTATAGTCCGTAGACTGACTCGCATCTTTTATAGTCCGTAGACTGACTCGCATCTTTTATAGTCCGTAGACTGACTCGCATCTTTTATAGTCCTTAGACTGACTCGCATCTTTTATAGTCCGTAGACTTTCATTGCGACTTACCTTGACTCACATCTTTTATAGTCCGCAGACTTTCTTTGCGACTTACCTTGACTCACATCTTTTATAGTCCGTAGACTTTCTTTGCGACTTACCTTGACTCACATCTTTTATAGTCCGTAGACTTTCTTTGCGACTTACCTTGACTCACATCTTTTATAGTCCGTAGACTTTCTTTCCTCTTCTCTTCATACACTTGTTTCAATAATTCATCAAATATTGTTTTGATAATTCATCAAAAACTCTTTACCTTCTTACCTTTGGCAAGATATCACCATACACATATACTCCCATCGAAAAAGTGAAGTTGTCTTTAGGCAACTTTACTCTAAGCAATTTATCTACCATGTTATTGGCGACTAATTACACATTATCATAATCATAAAATTTAATCCATGTAAGATACATATGAGGAATAAAATTTCATACTTTCACTTTATTCAAAACATATTCAACACATATTCAAACATGTATATCTTCTACTCAAAGTGGTAAGACATATATGACTTTCATTCATGATTGAAAAATTCATAGATTCATCACAATTACTATGAAAAAGACTTTAGTAAGAATAAAATAAGCAAATTACCCTTATTTCTTCAATGATAATATTTCTTTAGCTGATCTACACTCCATGCATTTGGAACATCTTTGCCGCCTTCTTCCTTCAAATGATATGTCCCTTCTCGCACAATCTTGGCAATCTGGAAGGGACCTTCCCATTTCGGGTCTAGCTTGGCAAATCCCGCTGTCGCTCCTTTAACTTCACGGCTTCTCAACACCCAATCTCCTACACTGAATGATCTCTTATTCACCCGTTTGTCGTGCTGCGCCTTCATCCTCTGCTTATAATTGATCATTCTCATTCTCGTCCTGAGCCTTTTTTCATCATTCAGATCCAATTCGAAGCATCTTCTGTCGCCGTTCATCACCTCATCATAATAAGTTACCCTGTGGGTCGGCAAACCCATCTCCGCGGGAGCCATTGCTTCTGAGCCATAAGTCAATGCGAAAGCTGTCTCACCAGCCGACCCCTTCACCGTTGTTCTAACATACCATAAAGCTGTGGACAATTCTTCTAACCAAGCCCCTCCTCTTTTTTCTAAGTTCTTACACAAAATCTCCAAAACTTGCTTGTTAGCGGCTTCCACTTGTCCATTGCACTGCGGCCTATAAACTGCGGATTGCCAATGCTTGATACTCAGATTCTCGCAGAAGCCATGAAACTTCTTCCTGAATTGTGGCCCGTGATCAGAAATAATTGCCCGCGGCATTCCATGGCGACACAGGATTTCCTCCGTTACAAATCTGATAATTTGGTCTTCAGTGGTAGAAGTTAGTGCTCTTGCCTCTGTCCATTTAGTGAAATAATCAACAGCTACCACCACCATTTGAGCTCCTCCTTTGGCCTTAGGGAAAGGTCCTATAAGGTCTATCCCCCACATATCAAAAGGCCAAGACGCAATAATTGGAGTCTGCTCAGTCGCAGGTTGCCTAGGAATGTTGGCATGTCGCTGACACTGGTCGCATTTCCTCACATACTCTTCCGCGTCTTTCTTCAATGTTGGCCAGTAATACCCATGAAACATGATTTTATTGGTCAATGTTCTTGCTCCTGGATGTCCCCCACAAACGCCCTCATGCACTTCAAATAAAACATTATCAACCTTTCCCGGCTCTACGCATCTCATCAAAGGTCGCGAGAAAGATTTGCGGTATAAGATACCATCTTGCACAGTAAACCTTGGCGACATTTTCTTGACAATCCTCGCCCTGTCTTCTTCTTGAGGTAGCTCTTCCTTTTCCAAATAGTCCTTCATTTCGCTTACCCAATCTTTCTCACCCACTTCAATCTCCATTATTAGCGGCCTGTCAAAAGCCGGCTCTTCAATAAATTCTACCACCACCTTCTTGGGCAACTCTTCAATTTTGTCACAGGCAGCTTTACTCAGCATGTCGGCCCGTACATTTTTCTCTCTGTCAATCTGCACCAGTTCCCAATAATCGAAGCTTTGCAAAATTTGCCTCACCATTTCACAATATTTCGCCAAAATTGTACTTAATACCCCATATCTACCTTTTACTTGGTTGACAATCAATTGAGAGTCAGAATGAGCGACTACCTGCTTTAATCCAATATCTCGGCATAATTCTAATCCCGCAACTAACGCCTCATATTCTGCCTGATTGTTTGTCATGTTGAACTTAAACCTCAGGGCTTTCTCATATATGCAATCCTTTTCTGGCGAACTCAACGAAATCCCAGCTCCACCTTTGTCTTTAGCTGAAGATCCATCAACAAACAACTCCCAACATCCTGCTGGTCTTTCTCGTTCCTCTTCCACCTCAGGGTCCTGCGACTTGGCCCCCTGAGTCTCTATCTCCTCCCTTTCATACGTAAATGACGTTTCGAGAATAAAGTCCGCCAACGCCTGAGCCTTAATCGCCTTTCTCGCCTCATACTGAATATCAAACTCCGTCAATTCAATCGACCACTTTAAGAGCCTTCCCGCTGAATCAGGCTGCTGTAAAATCTTTCGTAAGGGTGCATTGGTCAACACAGTAACAGGATGAGATAAGAAATAGGCCCTCAACTTCCGCGTCGCAATCACCAAAGCATAAGCCAACTTTTCTGCGTTAAAGTATCTTGCCTCTACTTCACTTAACGCCTTAGACACGTAATACACCGGCTTTTGCATGCCGCCATCTTCTTTTATCAATACCGCTGCCACTGCTAAATCTGAAGCCGCCAGATAGACATACAAATGATCTCCTTCCTCTGGGCTACATAAAATTGGCGGCTTTCCCAAGTATTACTTTATCTTATGAAATGCTTCTTCACACTTTTCATCCCAAGAAAACTTTTGATCTCCTTTTAATACTTTGAAGAACGGCAAACATTTCTCAGCCGACCGCGACACAAAACGGCCCAAAGCTATCACCCTACCATTTAACCTCTGAATTTCTTGAATGGTCCTGGGTGACTTCATATCAATTAACGCCTGAATCTTCTCCGGATTTGCCTCTATCCCGCGGCGATTTACCAAGAATCCCAAAAACTTTCCCGCCGTTACTCCAAAAGTGCACTTACTTGGATTAAGCTTCATGGAATTTCTCCTCAAATTCTCAAAAGTCTCAGCCAGATCTACCAAATGATCCTCCCCCTTGGTTTTGATTACCATGTCATCAATATAAGCTTCAACATTCCTTCCAATCTGCGATTTGAATATCTTATTGACCATTCTTTGGTATGTCGCCCCAGCATTCTTCAAACCGAAAGGCATCATTTTATAACAAAAATTTCCAAGGGGAGTTCTGAAAGCTGTTTTGGCCTTGTCTTCTTCAAGCATCTTGATCTGGTGATACCCTGAATAAGCGTCAATAAAGCTAAATACCTTGTGTCCTGCAATGGAGTCCACCAATTTATCTATCTTCGGCAAAGGGTAGCAATCCTTGGGGCATGCCGTATTCAAATCTGTAAAATCTATGCACATCCTCCACTTCTTATTTGCCTTTAGCACCATGACAGGGCAGGCCAGCCAGACTGGATAAGTGATTTCTTCAATGATTCCCGCCTTTAATAACTTCTCGACTTCTCCAATCACCGCCTTCTCCTTTTCCGCCGACAGGTATCTTACCTTCTGCTTGAAAGGCTCAACATTTGGATCGGCATTTAGACAGTGTAGGGCGACTTTCTCGTCAACTCCGCACATATCCTCAGGTCTCCAAGCAAATACATCAATGTTATCCCTCAAAAAATCAATCAGCATCTCCCGCTCATCTTTTTTCAACTGTTTCCCAATTTTAACCTTCTGCTCTGGGTATTCGCCATTAATAATTACTTCCTCCAACTCTTCTGCCGCCTGAATATCCGGCTCATCCCGCATTTGCAATGTATCTACCTCCATTTCAGCCGCCTTTTTCTTTTCTACACATCTCTTTGTTCTTTTGTCGCTGCTTTCTTCCTTATCTCTCCCGGCAAGCGACACACCCTCAGGTGTTTCCATTACAATCTCTTCATCACATTCTTCACTTTCAGAATCCACTACCTCCTCAATAAGGGGTTCCTTCATCTTGATAAATTCTGCGGATCTCGACCAGGCCATCTCGGCTTGCATCACCAATAATGCCATCAAATTCCTTTCTGATTTCTCCTGCATCATTTCTGTCTCTACATCTCGCTCCTCACCTCTTCCTTGCACAACTTCATCTTCTGCCTTTTCTTCAATAACAATGATCGCCGACTTATTTTTCATGCTTTCAGTTTCCTCCCAACTCTCACATCCTCCTAAGTTGGTGATCATATTTATTCTCGCATCTGTGATGATGTGTGTATCCGAAAATTTTCCCATTTTTGTGTTTGAAAAAATCAACGAAAACGGAGTCGCCACGCCATTTTAATTTTGAAGGCCAAAACTTTGAAAAAAGCCCGAGATCAGAGATTTAGGTTCGGAGGTCATGTTACGCGTCGGGAAGGACGTTAGTGTGCACCCGACGCGCCTCGTAAAACGAGTCTTCCAAGCTGAAAATCATTTGTGTGTGTGTGTGTGTGTGTGTTTTGGCCAAAATAAGTTGAAACTCAGAAAAGTAAAAATTGGGATATCTTTTTAAGACTTTAAACTGATCCCATGATTTTTTGGAAGATTTTTGGATTGAGATTTGGTACTCAAAAGACCTTTTGAAGTTGAGAGCCATTTCTGCCAGAATGAAAAAGGCAGTGGACCTTTGATTTTGAAAGGGATTCAAGGGTCTTAAAACTTCATAATCTGGATAAACTCAGAGAATGAAAGTTGTTCTAGACACCTTAAATAAAGTTTGTGCGAAGGAATTTTCCATTTTGGATAAGATTTGAGGGGTCAAAACCTTCTGGAAACCTCAGATATGAGATCTGGATTCCCAGAAGCTGATGAACTAGCCTCTGAAAGAAAATTTGAAAAGAGGAGTTTTACTCACCCAAAAAATAAGGTAAAAATATTTCTGGAAAGATCTGGATGTTGGCTACAAAAAGTGTTTTGTAGTCAACACCAAATTCCAAGTTAATCTGTGTCCAAAAATTAAGACCATGGACTGAGGTCTGAGAAAATTGCTACTGGACAGCAACTTCTCAAGAAGGAAAATATGATTTTAAAGGGGGTTTTGCATCCATGCTTGTCCCCATTTCCATAGGTTTTGGTTAGTGATCACTAGAAATTTTAGTGGTGAATCAACTATACCAAACCATCCTTGGGGTACATTAGGACTAAGCATTTCATTTGCTTGGGAAGGGGATTTTTATCCTTTGAAAATGAGATTTTATGCTTGAAAATGGTTTTTAGGGTTTTGAAAATGAGTTTTCTTTGAAAGAAAGTAAGAGAACTTGAAAATAATGTTGATCTTTGTAGAAGATCATCCATGGAGATGGTCTTCCATGGTGATCTTCTTAGATCTAGAGCAAGAAGATGAAAGAACTACATTTTGTAGTTTGAAGATGCATGCATGGATGAGATTTAGGGTTAGGAAGAGGAGGGTTTACCAATCTTCCTTGTGTTCTTGAGTATTTGGCTTGAGTGTATGAGTGTTTAGGGCTTTAATATGAGAGTGAGTGGATGAGTATGAGTTGGGAAAGATTGGAGAGAAAATGGTGACAATTCAAGTGAATTCTCACTGTTTTCTCTCTATATTTCGCCAGAGGTTCGGTGCAAAATGTGTTCATCCTCCCTATTTTTGTGACTGGAGGGCTCAATTTATAGCCCTCCTGAAAATGCAAACTCATCCGCGCGGATGGATCCAGTCAGCGTGCACTGTTCATTAAATGCAGCTTCAGCTTTGGACAAGAGGAATAATCTTTTTGAAATTTCAAATTAACAGCCAGTTTTGTGTCTCCAGCCATTGCTATTTGTGGTTTTATTCCTTTTGTTTTTCTTTTTAAGATTCTTTTTAAGGTTTAACCTTAAATAACAATGCCCATTTTACCCTCACTTTGTTAGAAATGTTAGGATAGTTAGGAATTGTTAGAAATGTTATAACTTTCGTTAATTTTCTAACGAAAATTCTAACAAGCTCAAATTGGAGCACTTACAGCATCCCGCACTGTCAAAGCCGTAGAAAGTGAACTCTACTCGCCCTAGCCGCTTTCAAACATGCTATTCCCTTTGTCGTGGGAAATTTGACCCGCTGATGCGGGATAGACACCACCATCTCAAAACTTTGCATAAAAGGAATGCCCACAATAGCATTGTATGGCGACACTAAATCAATAACCATAAACTCCACAGTGCGAGTTCTCACCTTCTCATCCTCTCCTATTTCCACCGCCAAAGAAATTGTCCCCTTAACCCGCACAGTGTGGTTTGTAAACCCCTCCAAAAATCCTTTATATGGCACCAAGTTAGCCTCTGTATATCACATCTTTTTGAACGCTTCATAATAAAGGATGTTTCGGCTAGCTCCTGAATCCACTAATACTCTATGCAAAATACTGTTCCCCGGAGCAATAGAAATCACAACTGGTTGGCATCCATGGCTTGGAGTTAAAGCCAATTCTCGTCTAGAAAAACTGATCATCCTTTCCTCACTGGGTGGGTAAGCGGGAATGTGGCAAGTATGAGAAAGCGACATGATCTGGTTACTTAAACAAGTAATACTTGCTGGCTCGTGAATCACCATAATTTCATTCCGATTGCCATTCCCTCCTTGAGCCGCTACATTTGGTTCTTGCCATACATACTCCTGCAGCTCACCTCTTTCAACCTTCCCTTGAATAACTTTCTTCAAATTATAGCAATTATCCGTATCATGCCCCCTATCCCGATGATAATTACAGTATTGGTTCATATTAATCCTCCCCAGATCATTCATTTCGAAAGCTGGCGGCAAATCCACAGCCCGCAAAATTTCACTTGGTGTAGCCGTCAATCTTGTAAATCTTACTATCCTCCTTACTCCGCGACCTCCATTGCGACCTCCGTTGCGACCTCCTCCTCTACCGCCAGCGGGATTCCCTCTACCACCTCCTTGAACTGCATTGCCTTCCTTCACATATTCAATCCTATCCTTCACACTTTTCTTTCCAGTGTTAGAAGTTCCTTCCTCAATATCCTCGCCACCACAATACGCTTTGACTCGCTCGTGCAACTCGCTCAAAGTCGCAAGTAGCCTCATCCTTAACTCCCTCCTGAATGATTCAGACAACAAGCCCGACATATACATCATTATGACATATTTGGGATCAATCTCCGATATTTGATTGGCGATTAGCAAAAATCTATTTGTATAAGTGACAAGGCCTTCTCCCGCCTTCTATTTAATTCCAATCAACTCCTGTAGCACTACTGGTTGAGCTCCCACTGATCCAAACCTTGCCAAAAACTTTCTCTTGAAGTCTTGATACCCCAATATAGAATTAACTGGCAGCTGCACAAACCAATCCAAAGCTTGAAGTTCTAAGGTGCTAGCAAAGGTCTTACATAACAAAGCGTCATCCTTAGTCAATATCGCCATGGTGACTTCGAATCCCGCCAGATGAGTTCTAGCGGTAGTTACTCCTGCATACTTGGATAGAGCGGGCAAATGAAAATCCGGAGCTGGCTCAGCCTCCTGGATATACCTGGCGAACGGAGCGACAAACGAGTCCTTCTCATTATCAATTATACCACCCCTTTCCAGCTCTGCCAACTTTCTTGCCATCTCGGCCATCTGCCTCTTTAACCCGTCCTCTTCTCCAAAACGACTGACTCCTATACCCTTTCCCCTTTCTACCACCTTAGGTTTCTCGCTACCTTTGAAACTTCTCATCTCTCTCTCGCCATCTTCTGCTTCATTCGACGCAGTATCACCATCCTCTTCTTCACAATAAAGGGACGACACTTGGGAAGTGTGTGGCCAATGATAATGTGAGCACCCCAACCCGGGACCTATCTCGTATTCCGAGCTTGAGAAGCCCAAACTAAGAAATCTCATTTTCCATTTTCAAAAATCTTTTAATTTGCCTTTACAAGGAAACCAATACTCAATTTTCCCAAAAACAAAATCAAATATAATATATCCACTTGGAGGGATTTAAACAAATCCCTTAAGAACCATACTTCATTAATTACATTGAAAACCCTAATTAACATTGTTTAACAAAAGAGTTTTCATTACAACTTATGAAAGAGTAATAATTAAATATGACTCCCTACAACCTACACATATACCTATCCTGACAAATCCCAAAAACAACGGTCCACAATCGTCTCCCTACCTCACCGGTTCAGTCACTGTCTCAGTACAATCTAAAGCAAGAAAGGGAAGGGGTGAGAATAAATCTCAATGAGCTATTATGAATGCAGCAAGATGCCAAACAAAGTGCAACACATAGCATGGTAGCACATAACACATTATGAAAGCGGTAAACACCTTACGTTACCTCATTTTACCTTTCCCGTCTGAACAATAAGTCGTACAACGTGGGAGTAAAACTCCACTCTTTGGTGAATTGCCTCCAAGACATTCACCTCTTATAGGACTCATACTCCGTGAGATCCATATAAGAAAAGATACCTATATCGAGTATCCAACAATAATATCGCTAACCGTAAAGCTTTAGGCTTAATACGTAAGCATTCCCTAATCACCAATCGCAACGGTGCGTAAGGCTTCTTCATGCTCAATACGATCGTTAGCACACCCACTCTGGCCACGGAGGGGACGGTCCACAATATAATGATCCTTCAATCACTTATAGAACAAATCAATAAATGATTGAATTCCATTATACCCCCGAATATCAACACGTTCAAGCACATAATAGATACTTGAAATAAATCCACAAAAAGGGATAATCATATAACAACATGGTAATGTATACTCATGCTACTCAATTTCATAGTGCAACAATCATTTAATACACTATGCATAGTATCATCAATAAATATGAATGATAGCAAATAAATCCACAAATCCATGCAACCACATAGTAAACATATCCACACATTTTGATAACATAACAACTTGTCAAATAATCCATACTTGGAATATTAAGGTAACCATATAATCAAATTCCATAACTTAGAATAACAATGCCACAAAGTGATACATACCCATTACCAATTAGCTCAATAGTGAAACCTATGGCTTCTACACCCTTCACAACTATTCACCAAAGATATGGAGTAAGTAAGGCTACTAAATATCATAAACCATTCTTACATAGTCATTATACAACCTCGAATAACCTTAATAAAAGTTCAAGATCTATTTCCCAAGTTGGAACTATTGTGGTGAAGTTACAAATCAAACCTATCAACCATTTTCGGGACAATATTTAAACTACTTCCACAATTTCATTTTGATCACTTAAGATGTCATTGGGTAGCCAAAGTATTCTACTTTAATCTAGGTTCAAGATATTTCATTTTGGTTCTAGTTTGCTTAGGTTTAAACAGCTCCAAAGTTGACCCAATGTCACCAGGCCAGGGAACGACTCGTGCCCCAGGGCACGACTCGTGCCCCTTTGGCCTTCCTCAGATTCATGCGTCCCCTAAAGCACGACTCGTCCCTCCACATGGCACGACTCGTGCCTGAGGGCACGACTCGTGCCAATTACACTTAAGCTACTCAGAACGACTTGGCTACTCCTTCACGATTCGTTATCACGAGTTGGCCATGGGCACGACTCGTGCTTAGGGGCACGACTCGTGCCACGGCCAGATTTCAGGCATCCTTAATGGATTTTGATCAATATTCCAAGAAACCCAAAACCAACCCAAGTGTTCTCTAAATTGTGAACCCAAGAAAGTTTATCAACCTTCCTCCTATCATTATAGACCATTTAAATCTCCAAAATAACATCAACCTAGGTTACTCACTCTTGGATTTCCTACTCATTCAACCATCACATTTCACACTTATTTTCTAAATCTAGTTCAATCCACTTTCTTACATTCTTAATCAACCTTTATGAACAATAATATCATTCTAAGGCATTATCAAATTCCTCCACTCTAAGAATGTTTCCAAGGCATCAAACAATCATTAATATAACAATAACAACATCAAATCATTTATGAACATTTAAAGAAAGGAAGTCATAATAACTCACCTAGCAATTATTGGATGGAAAGAAGATTTTTCTTAGCTTGATGAGTTCCCCTCTTCACCCCGAACACGGAAGTACACCCGGATCATCAATTGGAGAAGACTTGAATGCTTTAGAACTTTGAGAAGAAAAGCTTCCATGGAAGAGTTTCCATGGAATTAGGAAGAAGGAAGGGAGAGGAAGAATGATGAGGAAGAAGTGGGGAGGTGAATAAGAATGATGGAGGAGGCATGGGGAGAGTATGGAAAAAAGTAGGGTAGTGTGTTGACTAAGGAAAAAGGGGAGGGAATTAAGGGGATAAATGGCCCCCACAAATAACCTCCTTCTTACTTCTTACTTCTTTTTCTATTCTTTATATTTTTCCCCACACAAAATAACTCCCACATTTTATTTATTTTATCCATTTCTAATATTATATTTCTCCCAAGAATATTTTTTTTAATTCCCAATCATTTCATTTTAATATTAAGAAATCAAAGATATAAATTAAACACATAATATTAAAAATAATATTAAAAGCACATTTTATGATACTAAAATAGGTGCCTAGGTTTAGGGTCGTTACAGATAAACTTTAATCTTTCGTCCATTCTCCATGTACTCTCATGCCTTTCGCTTTTGCGACCCTTCAATTCTCGCTTCTGTTTCCTTTGGCTTCTCAGGCTCCACCTCCTTTTCTCGCTCATCGTTTACCATAATTACCTCCTTGTTTGTTCCCTTATTTCCTTCTGTAGTTACCGTTAGCAAACCCTGCGGGATTGGGGTAGGCTTCTTCTTCATTGCCCTTAGCCTCTTGTTATTCTCAATCAACTGTAATATTAAATTATTATGGATCCTCAGACTTTCTTCCTCATTCTCTGCTTCCTCCTCTTGGGGTGGCGGCACTATATTTCTCTCTCTTTCATCACCAGTATCTCGCTCCATCTCCTCTGGAATCATTTGCTGCGAGGAAGAAGTATCTCTCGCTCCGCCCATTCCCATACTCCCATATCCCGACATTGGTGTAATAAGATTCCTTTCAGCCACAATTTTCTGACCCACTATTCCCTTCTCAGGTGTTGACATTGTAACGACCCTAAACCTAGGCACCTATTTTAGTATCATAAAATGTGCTTTTAATATTATTTTTAATATTATGTGTTTAATTTATATCTTTGATTTCTTAATATTAAAATGAAATGATTGGGAATTAAAAAAAATATTCTTGGGAGAAATATAATATTAGAAATGGATAAAATAAATAAAATGTGGGTAGTTATTTTGTGTGGGGAAAAATATAAAGAATAGAAAAAGAAGTAAGAAGTAAGAAGGAGGTTATTTGTGGGGGGCCATTTATCCCCTTAATTCCCTCCCCTTTTTCCTTAGTCAACACACTACCCTACTTTTTCCCATACTCTCCCCATGCCTCCTCCATCATTCTTATTCACCTCCCCACTTCTTCCTCATCATTCTTCCTCTCCCTTCCTTCTTCCTAATTCCATGGAAACTCTTCCATGGAAGCTTTTCTTCTCAAAGTTCTAAAGCATTCAAGTCTTCTCCAATTGATGATCCGGGTGTACTTCCGTGTTCGGGGTGAAGAGGGGAACTCATCAAGCTAAGAAAAATCTTCTTTCCATCCAATAATTGCTAGGTGAGTTATTATGACTTCCTTTCTTTAAATGTTCATAAATGATTTGATGTTGTTATTGTTATATTAATGATTGTTTGATGCCTTGGAAACATTCTTAGAGTGGAGGAATTTGATAATGCCTTAGAATGATATTATTGTTCATAAAGGTTGATTAAGAATGTAAGAAAGTGGATTGAACTAGATTTAGAAAATAAGTGTGAAATGTGATATTGTGATGGTTGAATGAGTAGGAAATCCAAGAGTGAGTAACCTAGGTTGATGTTATTTTGGAGATTTAAATGGTCTATAATGATAGGAGGAAGGTTTATAAACTTTCTTGGGTTCACAATTTAGAGAACACTTGGGTTGGTTTTGGGTTTCTTGGAATATTGATCAAAATCCATTAAGGATGCCTGAAATCTGGCCGTGGCACGAGTCGTGCCCCTAGGCACGAGTCGTGCCCATGGCCAACTCGTGATAACGAATCGTGAAGGAGTAGCCAAGTCGTTCTGAGTAGCTTAAGTGTAATTGGCACGAGTCGTGCCCTCAGGCACGAGTCGTGCCATGTGGAGGGACGAGTCGTGCTTTAGGGGACGCATGAATCTGAGGAAGGCCAAAGGGGCACGAGTCGTGCCCTGGGGCACGAGTCGTGCCACGGCTCGGTGACATCGGGTCAACTTTGGAGCTGTTTTAAACCTAAGCAAACTAGAACCAAAATGAAATATCTTGAACCTAGATTAAAGTAGAATACTTTGGCTACCCAATGACATCTTAAGTGATCAAAATGAAATTGTGGAAGTAGTTTAAATATTGTCCCGAAAATGGTTGATAGGTTTGATTTGTAACTTCACCACAATAGTTCCAACTTGGGAAATAGATCTTGAACTTTTATTAAGGTTATTCGAGGTTGTATAATGACTATGTAAGAATGGTTTATGATATTTAGTAGCCTTACTTACTCCATATCTTTGGTGAATAGTTGTGAAGGGTGTAGAAGCCATAGGTTTCACTATTGAGCTAATTGGTAATGGGTATGTATCACTTTGTGGCATTGTTATTCTAAGTTATGGAATTTGATTATATGGTTACCTTAATATTCCAAGTATGGATTATTTGACAAGTTGTTATGTTATCCCAATGTGTGGATATGTTTACTATGTGGTTGCATGGATTTGTGGATTTATTTGCTATCATTCATATTTATTGATGATACTATGCATAGTGTATTAAATGATTGTTGCACTATGGAATTGAGTAGCATGAGTATACATTACCATGTTGTTATATGATTATCCCTTTTTGTGGATTTATTTCAAGTATCTATTATGTGCTTGAACGTGTTGATATTCGGGGGTATAATGGAATTCAATCATTTATTGATTTGTTCTATAAGTGATTGAAGGATCATTATATTCTGTGACCGTCCCCTACGTGGCCCTTGAATGGGTGTGCTAACGACGTATTGAGCATGAAGAAGCCTTACAGGATCGTTGCGATTGGTGATTAGGGGAATGCTTCGTATTAAGCCTAAAGCTTTACAGTTAGCGATATTATTGTTGGATACTCTGATATAGGTATCTTTTCTTATATGGATCTCTGGAGTATGAGTCCTATAAGAGGTGAATGTCTTTGGAGGCAATTCACCAAAGAGTGGAGTTTTACTCCCACGTTGTACGACTTATTGTTTCCGAGAGCAGGAAAGGTAAAATGAGGTAACGTAAGGTGTTTACCGCTTTCATAATGTGTTATGTGCTACCATGCTATGTGTTGCACTTTGTTTGGCATCTTGCATTCATAATAGCTCATTGAGATTTATTCTCACCCCTTCCCTTTTCTTGCTTTAGATTGTCTTGAGACGGGTGACACTGAACCGGTGAGGCGGGAGACGATTGTGGACCGTTGTTTTGGGATTTGTCGGGATAGGTATATGTGTGGGTTGTAGGGAGTCATATTTAATTATTACTCTTTCATAAGTTGTAATGAAAACTCTTTTGTTAAACAAATGTTAATTAGGGTTTTCAATGTAATTAATGAAGTATGGTTCTTAAGGGATTTGTTTAAATCCCTCCAAGTGGATATATTATATTTGATTTTGTTTTTGGGAAAATTAAGAATTGGTTTCCTTGTAAAGGCAAATTAAAAGATTTTTGAAAATGGAAAATGAGATTTCTTAGTTTGGGCTTCTCAAGCTCGGGATACGAGATAGGTCCCGGGTTGGGGTGCTCACAGTTGGTATCAGAGCTTAGTTTAGAGGTCAAGGGTAGATGTCTAAACTAAGGGGGAGTGTGTGGTAATTAACGCCGAGTGTTTAATGCAGGAGTTCGTTCTAATGGCCGGAAGCAATGATGATCAGCGAAAGGTTCTAGGAAATGAAGGAGATATGGGTATAGGTGGAAATCAGAATGAAGAGATGATGAAATTGTTCAGAAGGTTTGTACATAATATGGAGACTAGAGGATCGGTTCCGAATCAACCTGAGGGATACCAAAGTGATGGATTAGAAAGATTTGTGAAGATGAACCCACCGAGCTTTAACGGAGATCCGAATCCGTTAAAGGCAGAAAAATGGTTAGCAGAAATGAATAGGATTTTCGAGGTTATAGAAAGTCCCAACAAAGAGAAAGTTAGGTATGCCGTTTTCAAACTTGAAGGTCCAGCTGATCAGTGGTGGCAAATTTTGAAGGAAAGTTGGGAGCGGGATCATACGCCCCAGACTTGGGATAATTTCACACATCAGTTCGAGGATTATTTCATTTCGATGGTTACAAGGGACAAGAATGAGATCGAATTCTTAGGACTAGAACAAGGGAACATGACGGTGAATCATTATGTAGTCCGGTTCGAGGAATTAGCTAGAAGTTGCCCTCATTTGGTATCGTATGAAGCGAAAAGAGTTCATAGGTTTGTAAAAGGTTTGAGGATTGAGTTTAAGAAGAAATTATGGATTGATAGTTTCACCGATTATCAGATAGTCATAGATAGAGCATATAAGGTCGAGAAGGACATTGAGGAAAATAGTGGAAGATGGGAAGTGGGATTAGAAATAAACCAAAGTATCTAGGACAAGGATCCAAAATCACTAAAGGACAATCAAGGACTTCAACTTCAGGGAGTATGAGAGGAGAGTTTATTGTAGCTTCTTCATCTAGGCCAAAATCCAAACAGTATGGGATGAATTGTAAATTTTGCAAGAGGATTGAACATACCGAAGATCAGTGTTGGAGGAAGCAAGGGAAATGCTTGAATTGTGGAGAAATAGGGCACTACAAGAAAAATTGTCCTGTATTTCATCGGAGGTTAGCTTCAGGCAGCGGTCAGCCGGGTGGACGACAAAGAGGTGGTACCAAAAGAGATAACGAAGGGGAACCGAAAGAGAAGGTCTATGGTCGAGTACGTGTTTCGAGCCTAGGAGAGATAGCTTCCTCAGAGGTTACTAGAGGTATATTCCCTGTCTCAGCAGTAGGGGTCATATTTTATAGATCCTGTTGCATATCATGTTTGGCATCACATTTTGCTTATATGTGACATACATTGTTGAGAATTTATTTTATTGTTAGAGGATTCTGCTCTTATGAGAGAATACCTCGAATCTCCTTTGGTTTGCCACGGTGGTGATGTGGTTATGGCTGAGCATATATTGCCAGTTGATTTGATATGATTACCAAATTCTGATTGTGAGATATACTTGACCTAGATGGGTAAGTAGTTGTTGTGCATTGGTAGACTATCATAAGGAGTGAGTCTTCTTTTCTGTGCCTAGAATTTCTTATATTGGTAATTGATACAGATGAACCTTTATGTGGTATACTTGTTATATATGCGCTAAAGGCAGAAAATTTTGGTTAAAAGTGTGAAGGATAATTAGTATGTGTTAGACTTGCATAAGAAGTCCTTCCGGAAAATTTTCGTGCTAGTTGTGAGTAGATGGTAATTGTGTTCCATCAAGGTATCTCATGTGTTGATTCTAAGTATGATAGTCCAAGTTTCAATCCTTAGTTCGATGGCTTTGGGGGTAATTAGGATTGATGGTCTCTTTGTTAATTAAAGTTCCGAGAGGATCATGAAAATCATTGGAGGTTAGGGTTAATAATCCTTGGTGAGAAGTCCTTGTAGACAAAGTTTAGATAGTGTGAGTTGGCTCGAGAAGTTTCCAAAATTTGGGGTTCTATAGTCTTAAGCTTGGAAGTTACCATGGCTCTTATGAGGATTGTGTCCGTAATCTTTGAGGTTGGCGAAGTGCTACCAAAGGAATTTTCAAGGAGTTCTCGAGAATTATAAAATCGTTGGTTTAGATAACTCGGAAGGATATCAATGGAGTAAGATGTAATAAGAATGAATCATATTGGTAGAAATGGGAAATAAATTAACTATAGATCCGATCCTTACCTTACCTAATGAATGTGAGAATTTTGTGAATTTTAAGTGCTTATTAAAGGAAGATTTGATTGTGATATTAAGAGAAATGTGAAAGTGATAGCGTATGCTTTGAGGAAGTTAACTTAGATAAAGCGAAAATTTTCTTATTCCTTAAGAGTGACTACAATTGTGTTGCGTTATCTAAGTAAGAATCTTATCTTTTTGAAGTTTCCTTTTGGGATTTGTGACCGACCACTATGAGTTTGGAGAATTTAATTATTCGAGGGGAGAGATCTACAAGCCTAAGCGATGGTTGGAACTATTAAAAGATTTTAGTTGCGTCATTTTATATTATCAGGAAAAGTTATTGTGATTTCGAATGCGATTAGCGAAAGGCTTATGTGTCGTCAAGTGTATCCTTTGAGTCGTAAGGCGAAATATTGTTGCAATTAGTCGGGATAGACCCATAGAATGTGGAGACTTTAAAGGAAGTTCAACGGTGATTCGAATTTAATAGGATTAGAGGATAGTTTCAAAATGAGAAAACTATCCAAACTCTTGAAGAATAGATTGTGTGTTGGGTTTCCTTTCAACTGGAGAGGTTCTATTAATCTTAAGGGAGTTTAGTATAATAGCAGTTTAGTTTAGCATTAAATGGGTATTGTCTAAAGATTGGTATGAGAAAATTTATTTATGATCCTTCGTACGTATGGAATTCTGCAATTAAGGATGCTTAGGCAAATTTGAATTATGTAGGGAAAAACGTTGAGAGTTATTAGGATTTCAATTCCGGGATTTAATTCTAGAGTGTTTGGATTGTGAGAATGTATATAAGAATCATGACATGAAGGAAACTATTTGAAGGTTGAAATTTGAAATGCTTGGAGAAGTAACCTTTGTTATTGATCATTAAGGTAATCAAGTTTAAAATTCGGGGCGAATTTTCTTTAAGGGGGAGTGAGTGTAACGACCCTAAACCTAGGCACCTATTTTAGTATCATAAAATGTGCTTTTAATATTATTTTTAATATTATGTGTTTAATTTATATCTTTGATTTCTTAATATTAAAATGAAATGATTGGGAATTAAAAAAAATATTCTTGGGAGAAATATAATATTAGAAATGGATAAAATAAATAAAATGTGGGTAGTTATTTTGTGTGGGGAAAAATATAAAAAATAGAAAAAGAAGTAAGAAGTAAGAAGGAGGTTATTTGTGGGGGGCCATTTATCCCCTTAATTCCCTCCCCTTTTTCCTTAGTCAACACACTACCCTACTTTTTCCCATACTCTCCCCATGCCTCCTCCATCATTCTTATTCACCTCCCCACTTCTTCCTCATCATTCTTCCTCTCCCTTCCTTCTTCCTAATTCCATGGAAACTCTTCCATGGAAGCTTTTCTTCTCAAAGTTCTAAAGCATTCAAGTCTTCTCCAATTGATGATCCGGGTGTACTTCCGTGTTCGGGGTGAAGAGGGGAACTCATCAAGCTAAGAAAAATCTTCTTTCCATCCAATAATTGCTAGGTGAGTTATTATGACTTCCTTTCTTTAAATGTTCATAAATGATTTGATGTTGTTATTGTTATATTAATGATTGTTTGATGCCTTGGAAACATTCTTAGAGTGGAGGAATTTGATAATGCCTTAGAATGATATTATTGTTCATAAAGGTTGATTAAGAATGTAAGAAAGTGGATTGAACTAGATTTAGAAAATAAGTGTGAAATGTGATATTGTGATGGTTGAATGAGTAGGAAATCCAAGAGTGAGTAACCTAGGTTGATGTTATTTTGGAGATTTAAATGGTCTATAATGATAGGAGGAAGGTTTATAAACTTTCTTGGGTTCACAATTTAGAGAACACTTGGGTTGGTTTTGGGTTTCTTGGAATATTGATCAAAATCCATTAAGGATGCCTGAAATGCGCCGTGGCACAGTCGTGCCCCTAGGCACGAGTCGTGCCCATGGCCAACTCGTGATAACGAATCGTGAAGGAGTAGCCAAGTCGTTACGAGTAGCTTAAGTGTAATTGGCACGAGTCGTGCCCTCGGGCGCGAGAGTCGTGCCATGTGGAGAGGACGAGTCGTGCTTTAGGGACGCATGAATCGAGGAAGGCGAAGGGGCACGAGTCGTGCCACTGGGGCACGAGTCGTGCCCTGGCACAGTGACATTGGGTCAACTTTGGAGGCTGTTTAAACCTAAGCAAACTAGAACCAAAATGAAATATCTTGAACCTAGATTAAAGTAGAATACTTTGGCTACCCGATGACATCTTAAGTGATCAAAATGAAATTGTGGAAGTAGTTTAAATATTGTCAGAAAATGGTTGATAGGTTTGATTTGTAACTTCACCACAATAGTTCCAACTTGGGAAATAGATCTTGAACTTTTATTAAGGTTATTCGAGGTTGTATAATGACTATGTAAGAATGGTTTATGATATTTAGTAGCCTTACTTACTCCATATCTTTGGTGAATAGTTGTGAAGGGTGTAGAAGCCATAGGTTTCACTATTGAGCTAATTGGTAATGGGTATGTATCACTTTGTGGCATTGTTATTCTAAGTTATGGAATTTGATTATATGGTTACCTTAATATTCCAAGTATGGATTATTTGACAAGTTGTTATGTTATCCCAATGTGTGGATATGTTTACTATGTGGTTGCATGGATTTGTGGATTTATTTGCTATCATTCATATTTATTGATGATACTATGCATAGTGTATTAAATGATTGTTGCACTATGGAATTGAGTAGCATGAGTATACATTACCATGTTGTTATATGATTATCCCTTTTTGTGGATTTATTTCAAGTATCTATTATGTGCTTGAACGTGTTGATATTCGGGGGTATAATGGAATTCAATCATTTATTGATTTGTTTTATAAGTGATTGAAGGATCATTATATCTGTGACCGTCCCCTCTGTGGCGAGAATGGGTGTGCTAACTTGGCTTGTATTGAGCATGAAGAAGCCTTACGAGGCCGTTTGCGATTGGTGATTAGGGGGAATGCTTACGTATTAAGCCTAAAAGCTTTACGATTAGCGATATTATTGTTGGATACTACGATATAGGTATCTTTTCTTATATGGATCTACGGAGTATGAGTCCTATAAGAGGTGAATGTCTTTGGAGGCAATTCACCAAAGAGTGGAGTTTTACTCCCACGTTGTACGACTTATTGTTCAGACGGGAAAGGTAAAATGAGGTAACGTAAGGTGTTTACCGCTTTCATAATGTGTTATGTGCTACCATGCTATGTGTTGCACTTTGTTTGGCATCTTGCTGCATTCATAATAGCTCATTGAGATTTATTCTCACCCCTTCCCTTTTCTTGCTTTAGATTGTCTTTGAGACGGTGACTGAACCAGTGAGGCCGGGGAGACGATTGTGGACCGTTGTTTTTGGGATTTGTCAGGATAGGTATATGTGTGGGTTGTAGGGAGTCATATTTAATTATTACTCTTTCATAAGTTGTAATGAAAACTCTTTTGTTAAACAATGTTAATTAGGGTTTTCAATGTAATTAATGAAGTATGGTTCTTAAGGGATTTGTTTAAATCCCTCCAAGTGGATATATTATATTTGATTTTGTTTTTGGGAAAATTAAGAATTGGTTTCCTTGTAAAGGCAAATTAAAAGATTTTTGAAAATGGAAAATGAGATTTCTTAGTTTGGGCTTCTCAAGCTCGGGATACGAGATAGGTCCGGGTTGGGGGTGCTCACGGTTAGTATCGAGCTTAGTTTAGAGGTCAAGGGTAGATGTCTAAACTAAGGGGGAGTGTGTGGTAATTAACGCCGAGTGTTTAATGCAGGAGTTCGTTCTAATGGCCGGAAGCAATGATGATCAGCGAAAGGTTCTAGGAAATGAAGGAGATATGGGTATAGGTGGAAATCAGAATGAAGAGATGATGAAATTGTTCAGAAGGTTTGTACATAATATGGAGACTAGAGGATCGGTTCCGAATCAACCTGAGGGATACCAAAGTGATGGATTAGAAAGATTTGTGAAGATGAACCCACCGAGCTTTAACGGAGATCCGAATCCGTTAAAGGCAGAAAAATGGTTAGCAGAAATGAATAGGATTTTCGAGGTTATAGAAAGTCCCAACAAAGAGAAAGTTAGGTATGCCGTTTTCAAACTTGAAGGTCCAGCTGATCAGTGGTGGCAAATTTTGAAGGAAAGTTGGGAGCGGGATCATACGCCCCAGACTTGGGATAATTTCACACATCAGTTCGAGGATTATTTCATTTCGATGGTTACAAGGGACAAGAATGAGATCGAATTCTTAGGACTAGAACAAGGGAACATGACGGTGAATCATTATGTAGTCCGGTTCGAGGAATTAGCTAGAAGTTGCCCTCATTTGGTATCGTATGAAGCGAAAAGAGTTCATAGGTTTGTAAAAGGTTTGAGGATTGAGTTTAAGAAGAAATTATGGATTGATAGTTTCACCGATTATCAGATAGTCATAGATAGAGCATATAAGGTCGAGAAGGACATTGAGGAAAATAGTGGAAGATCCGGAAGTGGGATTAGAAATAAACCAAAGTATCTAGGACAAGGATCCAAAATCACTAAAGGACAATCAAGGACTTCAACTTCAGGGAGTATGAGAGGAGAGTTTATTGTAGCTTCTTCATCTAGGCCAAAATCCAAACAGTATGGGATGAATTGTAAATTTTGCAAGAGGATTGAACATACCGAAGATCAGTGTTGGAGGAAGCAAGGGAAATGCTTGAATTGTGGAGAAATAGGGCACTACAAGAAAAATTGTCCTGTATTTCATCGGAGGTTAGCTTCAGGCAGCGGTCAGCCGGGTGGACGACAAAGAGGTGGTACCAAAAGAGATAACGAAGGGGAACCGAAAGAGAAGGTCTATGGTCGAGTACGTGTTTCGAGCCTAGGAGAGATAGCTTCCTCAGAGGTTACTAGAGGTATATTCCCTGTCTCAGCAGTAGGGGTCATATTTTATAGATCCTGTTGCATATCATGTTTGGCATCACATTTTGCTTATATGTGACATACATTGTTGAGAATTTATTTTATTGTTAGAGGATTCTGCTCTTATGAGAGAATACCTCGAATCTCCTTTGGTTTGCCACGGTGGTGATGTGGTTATGGCTGAGCATATATTGCCAGTTGATTTGATATGATTACCAAATTCTGATTGTGAGATATACTTGACCTAGATGGGTAAGTAGTTGTTGTGCATTGGTAGACTATCATAAGGAGTGAGTCTTCTTTTCTGTGCCTAGAATTTCTTATATTGGTAATTGATACAGATGAACCTTTATGTGGTATACTTGTTATATATGCGCTAAAGGCAGAAAATTTTGGTTAAAAGTGTGAAGGATAATTAGTATGTGTTAGACTTGCATAAGAAGTCCTTCCGGAAAATTTTCGTGCTAGTTGTGAGTAGATGGTAATTGTGTTCCATCAAGGTATCTCATGTGTTGATTCTAAGTATGATAGTCCAAGTTTCAATCCTTAGTTCGATGGCTTTGGGGGTAATTAGGATTGATGGTCTCTTTGTTAATTAAAGTTCCGAGAGGATCATGAAAATCATTGGAGGTTAGGGTTAATAATCCTTGGTGAGAAGTCCTTGTAGACAAAGTTTAGATAGTGTGAGTTGGCTCGAGAAGTTTCCAAAATTTGGGGTTCTATAGTCTTAAGCTTGGAAGTTACCATGGCTCTTATGAGGATTGTGTCCGTAATCTTTGAGGTTGGCCAAGTGCTACCAAAGGAATTTTCAAGGAGTTCTCGAGAATTATAAAATCGTTGGTTTAGATAACTCGGAAGGATATCAATGGAGTAAGATGTAATAAGAATGAATCATATTGGTAGAAATGGGAAATAAATTAACTATAGATCCGATCCTTACCTTACCTAATGAATGTGAGAATTTTGTGAATTTTAAGTGCTTATTAAAGGAAGATTTGATTGTGATATTAAGAGAAATGTGAAAGTGATAGCGTATGCTTTGAGGAAGTTAACTTAGATAAAGCGAAAATTTTCTTATTCCTTAAGAGTGACTACAATTGTGTTGCGTTATCTAAGTAAGAATCTTATCTTTTTGAAGTTTCCTTTTGGGATTTGTGACCGACCCTATGAGTTTGGAGAATTTAATTATTCGAGGGGGAGAGATCTACAAGCCTAAGCGATGGTTGGAACTATTAAAAGATTTTAGTTGCGTCATTTTATATTATCCGGAAAAGTTATTGTGATTTCGAATGCGATTAGCCGAAAGGCTTATGTGTCGTCAAGTGTATCCTTTGAGTCGTAAGGCGAAATATTGTTGCAATTAGTCAGGATAGACCCATAGAATGTGGAGACTTTAAAGGAAGTTCAACGGTGATTCAGAATTTAATAGGATTAGAGGATAGTTTCAAAATGAGAAAACTATCCAAACTCTTGAAGAATAGATTGTGTGTTGGGTTTCCTTTCAACTGGAGAGGTTCTATTAATCTTAAGGGAGTTTAGTATAATAGCAGTTTAGTTTAGCATTAAATGGGTATTGTCTAAAGATTGGTATGAGAAAATTTATTTATGATCCTTCGTACGTATGGAATTCTGCAATTAAGGATGCTTAGGCAAATTTGAATTATGTAGGGAAAAACGTTGAGAGTTATTAGGATTTCAATTCCGGGATTTAATTCTAGAGTGTTTGGATTGTGAGAATGTATATAAGAATCATGACATGAAGGAAACTATTTGAAGGTTGAAATTTGAAATGCTTGGAGAAGTAACCTTTGTTATTGATCATTAAGGTAATCAAGTTTAAAATTCGGGGCGAATTTTCTTTAAGGGGGAGTGAGTGTAACGACCCTAAACCTAGGCACCTATTTTAGTATCATAAAATGTGCTTTTAATATTATTTTTAATATTATGTGTTTAATTTATATCTTTGATTTCTTAATATTAAAATGAAATGATTGGGAATTAAAAAAAATATTCTTGGGAGAAATATAATATTAGAAATGGATAAAATAAATAAAATGTGGGTAGTTATTTTGTGTGGGGAAAAATATAAAAAATAGAAAAAGAAGTAAGAAGTAAGAAGGAGGTTATTTGTGGGGGGCCATTTATCCCCTTAATTCCCTCCCCTTTTTCCTTAGTCAACACACTACCCTACTTTTTCCCATACTCTCCCCATGCCTCCTCCATCATTCTTATTCACCTCCCCACTTCTTCCTCATCATTCTTCCTCTCCCTTCCTTCTTCCTAATTCCATGGAAACTCTTCCATGGAAGCTTTTCTTCTCAAAGTTCTAAAGCATTCAAGTCTTCTCCAATTGATGATCCGGGTGTACTTCCGTGTTCGGGGTGAAGAGGGGAACTCATCAAGCTAAGAAAAATCTTCTTTCCATCCAATAATTGCTAGGTGAGTTATTATGACTTCCTTTCTTTAAATGTTCATAAATGATTTGATGTTGTTATTGTTATATTAATGATTGTTTGATGCCTTGGAAACATTCTTAGAGTGGAGGAATTTGATAATGCCTTAGAATGATATTATTGTTCATAAAGGTTGATTAAGAATGTAAGAAAGTGGATTGAACTAGATTTAGAAAATAAGTGTGAAATGTGATATTGTGATGGTTGAATGAGTAGGAAATCCAAGAGTGAGTAACCTAGGTTGATGTTATTTTGGAGATTTAAATGGTCTATAATGATAGGAGGAAGGTTTATAAACTTTCTTGGGTTCACAATTTAGAGAACACTTGGGTTGGTTTTGGGTTTCTTGGAATATTGATCAAAATCCATTAAGGATGCCTGAAATCTGGTCGTGGCACGAGTCGTGCCCATGGCCAACTCGTGATAACGAATCGTGAAGGAGTAGCCAAGTCGTTCTGAGTAGCTTAAGTGTAATTGGCACGAGTCGTGCCCTCAGGCACGAGTCGTGCCATGTGGAGGGACGAGTCGTGCTTTAGGGGACGCATGAATCTGAGGAAGGCCAAAGGGGCACGAGTCGTGCCCTGGGGCACGAGTCGTGCCCTGGCCTGGTGACATTGGGTCAACTTTGGAGCTGTTTAAACCTAAGCAAACTAGAACCAAAATGAAATATCTTGAACCTAGATTAAAGTAGAATACTTTGGCTACCCAATGACATCTTAAGTGATCAAAATGAAATTGTGGAAGTAGTTTAAATATTGTCCCGAAAATGGTTGATAGGTTTGATTTGTAACTTCACCACAATAGTTCCAACTTGGGAAATAGATCTTGAACTTTTATTAAGGTTATTCGAGGTTGTATAATGACTATGTAAGAATGGTTTCTGATATTTAGTAGCCTTACTTACTCCATATCTTTGGTGAATAGTTGTGAAGGGTGTAGAAGCCATAGGTTTCACTATTGAGCTAATTGGTAATGGGTATGTATCACTTTGTGGCATTGTTATTCTAAGTTATGGAATTTGATTATATGGTTACCTTAATATTCCAAGTATGGATTATTTGATAAGTTGTTATGTTATCCCAATGTGTGGATATGTTTACTATGTGGTTGCATGGATTTGTGGATTTATTTGCTATCATTCATATTTATTGATGATACTATGCATAGTGTATTAAATGATTGTTGCACTATGGAATTGAGTAGCATGAGTATACATTACCATGTTGTTATATGATTATCCCTTTTTGTGGATTTATTTCAAGTATCTATTATGTGCTTGAACGTGTTGATATTCGGGGGTATAATGGAATTCAATCATTTATTGATTTGTTCTATAAGTGATTGAAGGATCATTATATCTGTGACCGTCCCCTCTGTGGCCACAGAATGGGTGTGCTAACGACTGTATTGAGCATGAAGAAGCCTTACAGACCGTTGCGATTGGTGATTAGGGGGAATGCTTCTGTATTAAGCCTAAAGCTTTACAGTTAGCGATATTATTGTTGGATACTCTGATATAGGTATCTTTTCTTATATGGATCTCTGGAGTATGAGTCCTATAAGAGGTGAATGTGCTGGAGGCAATTCACCAAAGAGTGGAGTTTTACTCCCACGTTGTACGACTTATTGTTCAGACGGGAAAGGTAAAATGAGGTAACGTAAGGTGTTTACCGCTTTCATAATGTGTTATGTGCTACCATGCTATGTGTTGCACTTTGTTTGGCATCTTGCTGCATTCATAATAGCTCATTGAGATTTATTCTCACCCCTTCCCTTTTACTGCTTTAGATTGTGCTGAGACAGGTGACCTGAACCAGTGAGGCCGGGGAGACGATTGTGGACCGTTGTTTTTGGGATTTGTCAGGATAGGTATATGTGTGGGTTGTAGGGAGTCATATTTAATTATTACTCTTTCATAAGTTGTAATGAAAACTCTTTTGTTAAACAATGTTAATTAGGGTTTTCAATGTAATTAATGAAGTATGGTTCTTAAGGGATTTGTTTAAATCCCTCCAAGTGGATATATTATATTTGATTTTGTTTTTGGGAAAATTGAGAATTGGTTTCCTTGTAAAGGCAAATTAAAAGATTTTTGAAAATGGAAAATGAGATTTCTTAGTTTGGGCTTCTCAAGCTCGGGATACGAGATAGGTCCCGGGTTGGGGTGCTCACAGACATTCCTTCCACCTACGTACTCAAGTACTCAAGCTGACGAACTTCAACTGTGAAAATCTGCAAATCTTATGAAGATTTGAAGATCTTACCTAGAAACCAAGAAACAACAAATAATAACCCAGCAAATAAACCTTTCAACACCAACCAAGAACTTTCCAAAAATTCTTAACAATTTCTTCAACTACACACTACCACCCAAAAACATCAAAATCCCAACTACTCAAATTCAAATGAATTTACAAAATCAAGTTCAAACCTCACGATCAACCCAGATTTGAACCAATATTAACAAACAACTTCAAATCCACCACAAATTCACGCAAAAATCTTTGCAATCAGGAATTCACACCAACCCTATCAAACAATATCAAACTCTCCAACTATTTCAACCCAAAAAAAAAAAATCAATCGATTCCAACAACAATTACAACACCAATCGACTTCAACAACAGTAAGAACAACAAGTTTCAACTTATAAATTGGAAATCAAACCAGTTCGATCAGA
Source organism: Adenophora triphylla var. japonica (assembly GCA_022495995.1). Lineage (NCBI taxonomy): Eukaryota > Viridiplantae > Streptophyta > Magnoliopsida > Asterales > Campanulaceae > Adenophora > Adenophora triphylla. The sequence continues at coordinate 302,119 of JAFEMH010001967.1, read as the reverse complement.
AATTCAACACACCCACTAAATCGTCCCCAACACAAACCCACCTTCTAGATCTCCGAACAAAGCTCTACCGATATCAACCTTCCGCCGACGAAACTCCAATCCTTGAAGAGAAAACAGTCCCGGCAACGGAACCAAATGATGTTGCCAGGAACTTCCTCAAGCAGCAACACACCGTTGTAGTCCAAATGTGATATCTCCGGCTCCTTCTTCTCCGATTAATCTGCACACACTCAAACGTTAACTAAGCCGGGGGCGGCTCCGGCGTAAGCCCCTCCGGCGTGAGGATAAGAATTTGCTTGACAAAGGGGAAAACCAACCACAATGGAGGTGTCTGTGTGTGGAATGAACGTACCTTTGGAATGAAGCCTTCCTCTCATACTTATACCCCTTACCCTCGTGCCTTGCATGTGACATCCTCACGTTTCATGCCTCCTGCCACGTGTCGCCACTCCATTGGTCTTATATAAAAGTAAACCCTTAACACGTGATCATCAATCCCAATGCGTAACCGTCTAACGGGTCCCACTTCGTAGATATTTATATGCCGCCTCTGGTAAGCTATATCCATTGGGATCCATCTCTCGCCGGATAAGGTTACCTGTTAACCTGTCTCGCCTCTCCACAATATCTCGCCTTTAGTCTTTATTGTAATCTCGCCGGTTTTCCTCATAATGTCTCGCTATTTATTGTCTTGGTCTTCCCCCTTCTCACTGACTTTAGCGGGATATTTCCTATCTCGCTTTCTTATGGCCCTCCTTGGGCCGCCTCTACTTTTGTCTTCTTCTTGGGTCTTACCTCAATTTTGGGCCTACTTGCTACTTTCTCGTCAATGGGCTTGGATCAGGCCCAACCATTATTATTGGACAGCATCAATCACTTGATAAAAGGGTGTTCTAGATTTATCAAATATTTCTCAAAGTTTTGGGTTTGTATCATAGAAATACAGCAGTGTTGAAACCTTCTTGTTGGGAAAGCTTTATCGCCCTTATGATCATACTCGATTCAAAATAGTAGCTCACTTACTATCATTTTTTTAATAAAAAAAAAAAAAAAAAACTATAACATTCACATTCCATATAAATGAATGGTAAAAATTGAAGGATACGTGAAAAATCCATATTAAGATGAGTGCTCTTCATTAGTATCTACAAACTATTATAGCTAGTGATCAATTTATTTCAACTTTTACCAACCATTATATAAATATAATACTCTTTTCATATCAAAATAAGTACATGTTACTATTTATTGAAGACAAATTCAAAAAATAAGAAATAAGCCAAAAAATTACTATTTTAACTTTCGGTAATCATGATATGAGTAATTAATCACGAACATCATGTAGCAAAATTTTATAAACGATTGTAAAACGACAAATATTTTAGGACAAATATACACTTCTTTAAGAATTCTAACATTTTAGAAGCCACCGATAGTTTTTTTATTTTATTTTTACTATGTGGCTTCGTTACCTATATTATACTCTTAGACCCCGTTTGTTTAACCGTAAAATATTTTTCGGAAAATATTTTTCGTAAAATAACTCGTTTTCCGTTGTTTGGTTGATTTCCGGAAAACCGTAAAACATTTTCCGTTGTTTGGTTGTTTTCGGGAAAATGTTTTCCGTAAAATAACTCGTTTTCCAGTTTGGTTGTTTTTCGAAAAATAGAGAAAACGTTTTTCGGAAAACATTTTACGTCCTTCCTAAGTAAAATGACTTACTGACCTTGTCCTAAGTAAAACATTTTTTGGAAAATGGTGCCCTTCACGTACAACTCATATTTCACAAGGTACAACATTCTACTTCCTCATTCTAATAATAATAATAATAATAATTTAAAAAAATAATAATAAATAATAAGAATAAATAATAAGAATAAATAATAATAATAATAAAATAATAATAATAATAATAAATAATAATAATAATTAAAAATAATAATAATAATAATAATAATAAAATAATAATAATGATAATAATAATTAAAAAATAACAATAACAATAATAATAATTATAATAAATAAAAATAATAATAATAATAAAATAATAATAATAACAATAATAATAATAATAATAATAATAATAATAATAATAATAATTATTATTAAATAATAATAATAATAGTAATAATAATAAAAAAAATAATAATAATTAAAATAATGATAATAATAATAATAATAATAATAATAATAATAAATAATAATAATAAAATAATAATAATAATAATAATAATAATAATAATAATAATAATAATAATAATAATAGTAATCATAATAATAATAATAATAATAATAATGATAATAATAATAATAATAATAATAATAATAATAATAATAATAATAATTATTATTACTATTATTATTATTATAATAATAATAATAATAATAATAATAATAATAATAATAATAATAATAATAATAATAATAATAATAATAATAATAATAATAATAATAATAATAATAATAATAATAATAATAATAATAATAATAATAATAATAATAATAATAAACATTTTTCTTACCAAACAGCCGAAAACATTTTACGCCCTTCCTAAGTAAAACATTTTCAGGAAAACATCTTCTTTTACAGGAAACATTTTACAGAAAAATATTTTCCGAAAAACGTTTTTCGAAAAATGTTTTACGTCGAAACAAGCGGAGCCTTAATGTCCCAAAGATAGTGTCACTTTAATTTTTTATAAGTAAATCTGATTGAACTTTAATCAATATTTAATGAAAAATATAATTATTTTCATAAAATTTTAAAATTATTTCTAATAATATTAGTTTAGTAAATCAATCAGATTTTTTTGAATTTCATGCAAATATCAAAATATATCCAATTTGACCACGTATTTTTTTTTATTTTTTATATATATATACATATAGCATTTTTTTTATTTTTTTTATTTTAGGATGGGCCTATACCTACATTGCACACTTTTAGTGAATAATGAGTACTTTTAGTAACTATTCTTTTCTGAAGAATCTATACCTACATTCCTTTTTGTACCTATTACAATAATATTTTTACTCCACATTACTCTCCAACCCAATCCCAATGACTATCTAGTTTTTGTGTCTTCTGCTAGGGAGGAAAAGTCCATAGATTCCTACTAAGGTTGTCTAGGTTCTAATACAAAGTCTTTTGGCTAAAAAATGGAATTTCAATTTTTGTTTTTAATGATCTAACGATTATAAATTACAAATATATAATCATTGAAATGAATATTAATTTTGGTATTTTAACCTAAACGTTGGGTTGGGGTATGCGAAATGGCTTTAAAACCATATATTAAAAAAATAAAAAAATAAAAAAAAAACTTTAAATGCAGGAACGTGGAAAAGCAATAATAAATTATGTGCAAACAAAATTACTACTTACTGCGTAGTGTAATTAAATTAAATTAAATGTAGGTGTACGATAAGGAGAACAAGTAGATGAAAAAAATGAATGAACAAGGATTTTCAGTCAGTAAACATGACCTGGTTAATTTGTCCTTTCTGAATGTTACGTACTACACTAGTGCTGAAATCCATGCTCTTGAGGTTTAAATTTTTGAACTGTTATTTTTTATTTTTTTTTAAATTGAAAAACAAAGGAACTCTCATAAATAATTTAATGTTTTTCATATATGTGGAGAAGAAAATAGCTAGACGAGGGAGAAATAAGAGCATCCACAATGATAAAAGCTTTTTTCATAGCTTTTTTGCAATTTTCAAGTGACACATCATATACAACTCAAAAACTAAAACCTTCAAGCTTTTTTCACAATGGTAAAGCTTTTTCATCAACTTTTTTATGGCCCCCACATTCAAAATTAAATTATTTTCTTGCATTTTTTTATGAAGGGAAATATTAAGGAAAATAAAAATTATTATTTTATTTAATGTTCAACATTGGAAAATGGTGAAAATTAATGAAAAGAGCTCCTAGAGAGAGCTCTTTGTAGAAGGAGCTGCTCTTTATGAAGGAGCTTTCCAACTTTCTCTACAATGGAAAAAAGCTCTATATGAAAATTAAAAATTTCCAAAAAGCTCTCATTGTGAATGCTCTGAATGAAAGAAATGAAGAAGCAATAGACAATTAGATGGGGAAGAGAGAGAGAGAGAGAGAGAGAGCAAAGGGTCTGCAAATTGTCTGGCATGAGAGAGGGTGATCAAACAATTGTCTGGCATGAGAGAGGGTGATCAAACAAACGGAAGAATTCAATGCGCAGACACGCCAACTCCGTGCCTACCGATTAATTCCTTCTTTTCTCCTCCCATTTTTATTTTTATTCTTTCTTTATTTCTTTTTCAAATTTTAGATTCCATATTATTAATTCTGGAGAAAAGGAAGGGAGAGAGGAATGGAGGAGTTATTACCTATTGTCAAGTTTTGGTTTAATTGTCTTCCTATGTTCAATAACCCAAGACAACAGCTCTCATCGCCGTAGAATAAAAGTCCTGGAAATAGATAGTCTTTGTTAAAATCTTAATCAAATTTCCATTAAACGTCAATTGGACACTATTCATGGTTACCCGTACATAATAATCCTTACTAAATCATGATATTATGAATATTAGAAATATTACACACACATACTCCCTCCATCTCACTTTATTTGGAATTGATATTTTTTATTTCGTTACATTTCACTTTAGACGGTTCAAAATGACTAACTTTCAATACTAACCCCCTCTCTCATTTTCTCTCGTACTATACTTTTATACTTACAACATCAATCAAATTACTATTTTTATATTCACAACATCTTCTCCAATAAAAAAAAAAAACTTCCTCTCACTAATTCTCACTTCTTCTTTTCTTTTTTTTTAAACTTGTGCCCAAAATTTTTGTTTCAAATAAAATGGGACAAAAGGGAGTATATAAGTATATTATATTCTCAAGTAATTGTTTACTGTAACTTATTTAAAAATAAATTGAAAAAAAAAAACAATAAAATAAATCTAGCACTCATCTATCTCGAATAGAATGTCTATTTAAAAAATTTGTCCCTAATATTTGTTTTACAATTTTTATTCTCACTTTAACATTTATGTTGAATCTGCAACCAATGATACGATGAACTCCTTAATAAATTCAGCATTTATTTGTAAATGTTCTTAAATACATATTCAAGACTCAAAAATTAAATTCTATAAGCAAAATGGACATGACATGCAAGTGTAAGACAAATTTTGAATTCGAATTTTGAAGATGAGTATTAATATTGGAGGGTGGGTCCTTCCATATGATTCATGAATTCACACACTGAAACAACATTAAAGTCTTTAAATTATCTTATCTAAAATGAATTTGAATTTTCCAAACTCTTGCATTGAAAAGTTATCACTATGTTTTTTTTTAGAACACACGGAAACATTTCATTAAAAACAAGACAAGATCAAAAGGTAAAGGAGTCGGCTATCCATAAACGACGTAAGCTTGATCCAAACAATAGGGCTAGCATTTTCAAAAGTTGCACGGGAGAAAACATCCAACAAGTAACAAGTCATGGATGAACAAAAAACGATATCGACCATCGTTGAAATCCTTCATGAACACACTATTACACGGCTTTCAAATGGATGACATGCGATTACGCGTAATCCCGAATATGATCATAATATCAGTTGAAAACTTTACTTCCAAACACAAATGGATGACATGAGATTAGTTATCAAAGATAAACACAAAGCCCTCAACAACGTAGGGGAATCATAAGCCCCAACAAATTAGGGAAAGAATAAACTCTCACATGTGGAGAGAAAATCAAACGAAAAACTAGAAAAACATACATATTTAACATAAAATCCTACTTAGAACAAGATTTGAAGGAAAAAAAAAGATCTAAATACTAAATTCCTTAATTTCACATTCATTAATTGATAATATAACAATTAATAAATATGAATGATGACGCCACAGCTTTCGGGGTCAGGAGCGGTTCAAGGATATCTGGCTAGGATATATTTATTGGTTTGATGTACCTAGATCACAACACAAACAAGCACCGTTAAGGTCAAAGTTGGATGTTACTCCAACTCAGGCCCTCGGGTGTGAGAGTAAGAATACTGAGTAATAAGGCTTTGAATACCTTTGGAGTGTGTGTGTGTTTAGGTTTAGAGAGTAATAGAGTTTACTCAATTGTATATGGAACTTACCTTGCCCAAGGGGGTAAAGGCCTTCTATTTATAGGCAATGCAATGGTGCTTGTTGAGGTAAGCAATGAGATCAGCCCTAGGGGGCACTTTGGTATTTGACCAGCTACACGTGTCCGCAACTAATTGGTCCTGTCAGGGAGGGAACATTGACTGTCCAGGGGACATGGCTGAAAGTGACATGAGCCGTGTAGCCGGCTTAGTGCATTAAATGGAATAGTAGGCGCCGGATCGAGCCGCATTGAATGCGTGATGGGGAGCTGCAAGTGGCTGTCGAGCGTAAGCTAACTTGCTCGCAAGGCTTGACATTAACCGGGAAAAGATGTGCTCGCGGTCAACGTTGTGTCCGCGGTCAAAGATATATGACGCGAGCACAGTTGATGCGGGCATGACTCATGCGGGCACGGATCCAGCGAGCAGGGTCCCAATGGTCCTCGATGGGGACGATGCGAGGAGGGACACGGTCTTGACCACAAGGGCCTATTTGTCCGCGGTCTTCCCTCCAGCGGTCTAGGAACTGCCACGTCACACGTCACTGGTTCCTTGGACTAGACCGAGCGCGGGCCCGGTCCAGTAGATCCGGGTTCATCAATGGCCCCTAGTGTGAATGTGTGCCCAAAATTTTTGTTTATTGGAATTCACGCGAGTTTGAAGACATCCGAGTTATTTGAAAAACGGAGTCGCCACGCCATTTTGATTACCTCAAAACTTTGAAAAAAAGGTTTTATGGGTTCGGAGGTTAAGTTACCCCTTGGGAAGAACGTTTGGCGTTCACCCAAAGTGCCTTGCCGGAGCAAGTCTCCCTAGATTTCATTAATCGTGTTTGCTTGCGTGCTTTCTTTGTGTGCATGTGTTTGAAAATAAGGGGGGAATGTCCCAAGTTATCTTCCGGACATACAAACCATTTGTTGGTTGTTGCTCGGGATTTCTTGGAATTTATGTATTTGGGATTATGATCCCGTCCTCATCTTATGACTTATGATCATCGCATTTTAAACCTCGGGACCCTCGGGACTTGCGTGATCGAGAGAATGACTCTCTTTTGGGTCAAAGATGAGGTTCTTTAGGAAGGAATGTCCTTAGCCCATCAATCCTACACTTTAAGACGGTCGAGCTCGTATAGAGGCTTCATACTCATTCTTAAGCGATAATCGGAGATATAGGGTTCAAGGTTATCCTTTTCCTAAAGAAATCATGAACCTTTAATGGAAGGAACGATGCAAAGATGAGAACTTTTACACCGGTCCGTTCCAAGGTTGGGGGAAAGGGGAAATGCATGATAAAAAAATGACTCTTTAATGAAAAGATGACATTTTTAGGTTGCAAATGATGCTTTTTGATTTAAAGAAATCATCTTTATGCAAATGATGCATAAAGATTTGATTTTTATGCAAATGATGCATTGAAAAAGGGGTTTTGATGCAAAGGATGCGTTTTCATAAAAAAAGATTTGATCTTTATATGCAAATGATGCATAAAGATGACATTTTTATTGGAAAATAGGGATTTTAGGTGCAAAGGATGCACCTTTATGAAAAAGACTACATTTTTATGACAAATGAGGTCTTAATGCATGCAAAGGGGGAAAGGGGGTGATAAAGATATGATCTTTATAAATGCCAAGTCCCAAGCAAGATATATGAATGCAATGAGCAAGTATATCAATTAAAATGCAAGGTTAGGGCGTGCGAGGTTACCAATCGTTTCCTTCGCTTCTTCGGACGGAGCTAGGAGGAGAGGTTCTTCTTGGGTCTTCAAGGAGGAGGGAGATGGCTTCTTGAGCTTCTTCTTCGCCTTCTTGGACTTCCAGCAGCTCCTTGGGGGATCTTCTTCGTATTATGAGAGTATTATGCTTCTTGTTGATGATCAAAATGGGTAGAGGAGGGCTCTATTTATAGGCAGTCTGGATAAGGCTAATGAAGCCGTGCGGCTGCAGGCTCTTTGCAAATGAGGCCGTGCGGGCTTATCCACAATGACTCAGCATTCTAGAACCATGCAAGGTGGCATTATTCTAGAAGCTTCTCCCTAATTAAGAAAAACGTGTTTTCTTAATTAGGAAGGCTCCTTACAGCCCTAATTTAAATTTGGACTGCTCGAGACATTTCCTAACACTAGGAAGGTCCGGGAATTACCGGGAAATTTACCGAAATGTCGGGAAAATTAACCTAAGGCATGAGCCAGATTTGGGTACTTACAGAAGCCCCTCGGCAACGTCACTTGCAAGGCGAGTGGGGTTGTCGATAGAAAAGGATCCGATCTGGCGAATGCCGAGACGGATTGGGTGACCAAGGTGGTCGAGTGGCTGAACCTTTTGGAAGGCTACCTACGTATCCCGGAGGAATCAAGCCAGGCCGTAGTTCGGAATTAGGATCCGCTGGGGAAAGAAGAAGAGAAAATGACCTAGGAGGTCAAGCAATTGATCCTACCGGGGACATGCTAGGAGTGACCCAGGTGGTCGAATATTTGAACTTTTATGAGGGGGCGCTTTATCACTGAGGAGTGACAAAGAAACAGGGTGACCAAAGTGGTCGAATGGCTGAACCTTTTATAAAAGGCTACCTACGTATCCCGGAGGAATCAAGCCTTGATCGTAGTTCAAGCATCACTAGATAGTTAGGAACGATGTCTAGGATCCTTGAGATTTTGACAATCTCGGAGGCCGTCACACCGAGGAAGCTAGAGCTTATGGCGCTATCTCTTTATGACGGAGATAGAGGTAACAAGTTGGGAAACTTGAGCGTACGTCACTATTCGCGGATAGAGGTAGCATAAGTTGGAATGACTTGGGCATACGTCACTATTCGCGGATAGAGGTAGCACAAGTTTGAATGACTTGGGCATACGTCACTATTCGCGGATAGAGGTAGCACAAGTTGGAATGACTTGGGCATACGTCACTATTCGCGGATAGAGGTAGCACAAGTTTAGAGTTCTGACAATTCGGAGGTTGTCACCTAGTGTTATCCCGTTATAACGGAATTAATCTGAGGCGACCGGGAATAAAGCTTGATTGCTAAAGAGATAAGGGATATTTTCTCGAAAAGATGTTATCTTGGTTAAAAGATAACGGAAATTGCATGCCCAAGTGGAAGGTCCAGGGCGGGATTGTAATTTATGCTCGTAGCGAATGAAGCCGCCCTAAGCATGAGATGGAGAAAAAGAAGCCGTACGGCTAGAAGCCTGTTTTTTCCAGATTATTTAAAATCAGGTTTTGAACGGGCATTGGGCACTTGTTGCCGCCCAAGAACGCAGAGAGAGAGAAGAGAGAGAGAGAATTTCGAAATTCTTCAACCCTTTTGCTTCCCTTTGATTTGAAATGGATCCGGAGGGCAATCCCATACCAAGGCAAGCAAGGAGAAACATCTCGGCGGCCGCGAGAAGGAAGAGGAAGGAGCTCGTGAGGACGGAGAGGAAGTATGACTTCCTTACGCCTCCATCGGAGCTTTACCCGGGGAGGAGGGAGCATAAATCAACGAACCCGCGATCGGTTGGGGTAAGCATTCTCATTTTGCTCAAATCCGATGATTTTGCTTGAATTTTGAATGATTTTAGGGCTTGACCCGAATTTTAGGATTTTTGAATGATTTTTTGAATGATTTTGAGATGCATGAACAACCTATGAGGCTAAGAATATGCATGTGCAATTTTATTTGACAGAAATTATGAGAATGACTCACTTTTTTCTCGCAAAATGAAGTAAGAATGAGAATTTTTCAAAATATGAGACGGAGTTCTTGCCTTGTGCTAGAACTAGGTCAAAATTCTGATTTTCAATGAGAAAACATGATTTTGGAAGATGAAAATGATTCATGCATGCCATTTTTTGAAAGATAATGCTTATGTGCAAAAAATTGTGATTTTGTGCTTTAGGAAAGCAATGACGCGTTTCAAGTGATGAAAGACACGTTTTTGATGCAAAAGTCATGCTAGAAAAACTTTTATGAATGCTTTTCTTTTGAAAATATGTGCACTTTTGAATATATGCATGCTTTTTGAAATGATATGAAGGACTGACGCTTCTTTTGATGTGCTTGTCTACGTGAGAACAAGTCTAGAGGACCGTCTGAGATAGCGGTCAAGCTGCGCAGGATGCCAGACTTTGAGAAGGATGGGGCAAATCCCAAGCAGCTGGTGAGGGCTACCTGCGTGGATTCATTTGTAGAGGCCATCGGTAGGGGTGTCCACATTACCTCTAAGAGCAAGGGCTTGGTCCAGGCCCTATCTCGAGTTCGTGGGACAAGACACATAGCTTTCACCCGAGCCGGGGAGAGCCGATGCTGACTCCGCCGATTTCACCGCTATTACGGGCTTACAGCTCACCGGAGGCCCGTGACTTGGAGGGACCATATTACCGCCGAGGAGTTTCAGGCTTTGGTCGGGTTTGAGCCGATTCCGAAGGGGCCGGGATGGAGACACGGAATGTCGAGGTGGCACCGTACTTGCATGCGTAATTTTGCCGCTAATGATGTGACCGCTCAAAGAACTGGCTAGAGCATTCATATGGTTGATGCTATCACCACCATCTTTGCCAATTCTCGGGACGATAGCTATGACTTGCCTCCTCGACTCTCCGGGAGGATGTTGATGGGATAGGGACGGTCTCTTGGGCGAGGCCGGATTGGCGGAGTTGTACTTCTCGTTGGACATGTACAAATGGAACAAAGCCGCTTCCATGGATCGCTTCTCATTTGCCCTTCGAGGTAGTCTCCTTTCTTTTCTCCTTTTCTTTTCCCCGTCTTGAGACTTTTATGAGAGAGAATGACCTTTGATGTTTTGAACATGCAGCCTGGTTTTGCGAGGTGATCGGGTTCTTCCTCGGGAATCGCAGAGTGATGTCACCATCTTCCCGCTATGGTTCGCCGGAGGGGAGATGCGAGAGATAAATTCACTGGGAAGACCCGGATTACCTTCGACTACAAAATGGTGAGGCCGGTCATCAACAGTGGACGGGCACGATGGAGTGGACTTCTACCCCGGGGCAGTATCCTGAGATCTTGGCCGGGAGATGCTATAGAGGTGACGAGGCGCAGGAGGTGGCTCACCGGGCCGACATGTGATGTCATTTACTTGGGGGACCGTTTCTCGAGACAAAGATGGTCATGTTCCCCACTAGACGCCATTACTCCTCAGACCCTCCAAAGACGGATGCCGCAGCCTGTGGATTGGCCGAGGATGAGATTGCCAGGTACTGTGCGGTGCGTGGCCGCAGAGGAGTACTTTGACATGGACACCCCCTACGCCGTGTTTGTGGAGCAGCCGCCGAGGACGCCACGTGCTTGTGAAGCCGGCGGTCACTCGTGGATACGGGGAGGATGAGCCTATCGACTCCGCCGATCCCTCCCGCGCATTTGTCCTACGTGGTCCATGGAGTGCCGAGGAGGATGAGGATACTCCGTCCCCGATGCTAGGGAGCCCCAAGACACCTTGCCGCCCGATAGCACCGTAAGTGTACTCTTAGTGGTCTTATTCCCTTTTAGCTTTCGCATTTTCTCGCTTTTGCAATTTTCCGAGATTTTCTCGAGATTTTTCTCTTTTTTTTCTCGTGTTCCAAACTCGCACTTACGATAGGCCGGTCGTGCAGAATAGGGCCGGAAGGACATGTGCCGGCCTCTTCCGAGGAAGCCGGGCTCGCGCTCGAAGGCTGGCAGCTGATGCACAGGAGCTCGGGCGCAAGAGACGGCATGTCTGGGGCACAGCCTACCTCATCGGCCTCGGAGTACTCTTCCAAAGGCTATGCCTGGGGGCGGGGACCCAACGCCGACATTCCGGGAGCAAACTGGCCGAGTACGGGCACGATAATGTCCATCTATCTCGATGTGAGCGACTGTGAGGACCTGATGAGGGAGGCTAGCATTTACGAGCTGAGCAGCGATGAAGATGAAGAAGAATCGGAGGCCTAGGAGGTCTCTAGAGTAGATTTGGAACAAAAACAAACAATTTACAATTTTTATGCACACTTTGTTTATTTTTTGCTTTATTTGGGCGCCGATGGGGCGAAAACATTGTATTTATGTTTTATTTACTTTTCTAATTTATGCTTTTTCAATTTGCATATTATCTCGAGCCTGGGGCGACTTTTGCTTGGAATTGGGGCAAAATGGGCCAAAATGATTTATAATGGTTCATGAATGCTTGAATGGCTTCGGATATGTTTTTGTACGTGTTTTGCTTGAAAATGTGGGGTGAAAACTCCCTTGGGCAGCAATCTTGGTTGCCGCAGAATTTTTCTCGCAGAGAGCTAATGTAGCCGTGCGGTACGGCCTCGAGGGCAAATGTAGCCGTGCGGCTAACAGCCTGTCCGAGCCGGTTATTTTCTCGAATAAAAGCAAGGCTTGGCCATTTCATTTCATTTTCACTCTAGACTTGTCCCAATTGTTCCTGCAGCATATTTTGGACCTAAAAGCACCATCTTTGATCATTTTGCGATGGAGAATCCCGTTAGATTGCAAAGGGGGAGACGAGACCATTTTCTATCCGGTCTTCAATCTTGGGCGAGATATAACTTCCAAAATCACAAGGGGCTGCTTGATTCTTCCTTCAAGATCAAGTCTTTATGGCATTTGAGGGATCTCCCGCCCGATTGGGATCTCGTTGAGAGCCGCAAAGAAAGTTCCGGGATGTCCGGAGACATGTTTATCAAGCTTTCTTACAACGAAATCGTCCCAACGCACGAAGACTTCGTGAGCCTTGATTGGGGGTCCCGAGATTGAGGCTATATCTATTCCGCTGATCGGAGACGTGCCGGTGACGGTAAAGCTTGCATCTTTTCCGCAGATTCCTTTGGGAGAGGCCGAGAGGATGATGGTAGCCCCTGATAGGATTGACCTTTCGATATCCCTGTGCCTGGGTCTCCAGATATGGCTGCGACCACAGTGGCTATGGATGCTTTCATTCTCTCGCGTATTCTCTATTTTGTTCACCGCCGAGTCCGTGGGGATTCACATAGTGGTCTCTTGGACATGGTCGAGATCGCAGTGGCTGAAGGATATTGTCCCGCCGGTTTTGGGAGAGACATTTCATGGGATTGATAGGATGGCTCGGGAGACCGTTTCATGAGGTCCGGAGTCCTGCTATGTTGACTCGTGGCCGCAGGAGAGGCTCGGGGCTTTGCTGGGGCTTTGCCGACTCGGTGCCCTTGGGTGATTTCTCGGAGAGGTGCACCTAGGCAACAGAACAGTGGTAGCCGGAGCCGATGATGGCTAGGCTATCCACTTCTGGACATCCGTTGGTGGATACCACATTGGAGGTTGCGCACTCAGAGGATATTTCAGAGTCTTATGCCGTGAGGGTTCCAGGATTCTCGCCGGTCGTCTTTCTACATACCCCGCTTGGTATCCAGCAGCTTGGGGCTTTACAGAGCCATTGAGTGATTGGGAGGACATCCGGACCATGGAGGTGGTGTCATTGGATATGAGAGATCCGGCCGCCTTCTCTTTCTTCTCGAGGGCTTGGACACATACCGCTTTCCCACCTGTGGCTATCTTCGGGAGCAGTGAAGAGCACCATCTTGACCACCGTCTACTTGGACCGGTATGAGAGGGAGATGGGAGCGACTCAAAGTTATCTTGGGAGGATAGACGTCGAGCTTTATTGGGAGCCGACCGTGACTCGAGTAGGACTCGAGGGAGACCGAGGCTAAGGCGAGTTGCCATAACCAATCGGGTGACTTGGTCGTGATATGGAGGCTCGGCACAAGAGGTTGTCCGAGGTCGCTCCTTCGACCGAGGCTCAGGGAGGAGGTGCGGACTCGTGCTCGTATAGAGAGAGCGCTCATTGACACGGGGTCCGGGTAGAGGCTCCAGTGAGGATACCGCAGGTCGGGATGAGGGATACCGACATTATTGAGAAGAAAAGGAAGAAGACTCGACGAGGCCGAGGAAAAGGGAAGAAGATCGAAGAAGACTCAATGACGATCGACAAGTCTTTTCTCAAGATCCTCTTATTGCCATTTTGCAAACACATTAGTTTATTTAGGCATTTTATTGTATTTTTAGATCTTTTTAGCAAAGTTAGCAGAAAGTTAAGAGGTAGACCGTGCTTGAACTCATCAAGAAGTTTTTAACTTGTAATGAACAAGAAATATTATTTTAGAAATTAATCAAGACACATTTCATGGAAATTCAAATGCCTTTATTGATTGGGACCCGTTTATGAAAACCGAAATACTCCTTTACTATTTTTTAGGACGCACTTCATGGAAGCTTAATCGTCCTTTTATTGTTTAGGACACATTTCATGGAAACTTAATCGTCCTTTTTATTGTTTAAACCGAACCATATATGGCCGCCTACGTTCCCTTTTACAAGAAAGGCTAAGGGGCTCAGTCTACGTAGTTCATTCTCGTGAACTAATAATTTTTATGTGCATGTACTGCCTTTTTGCCTAGACCGCCCTTTTTGGGGTCTTCACTTAGCCGGGCATTACTCTTTTTGCACTTTTTTTTCTTTTTTTTTTTTATTTTTTTTTTTATGTGCAGCCTGTCTTTTGCCTAGACCGCCTTTTGGGGTCTTCACTTTAGCCGGGCATTACTCTTTTTGCACTTTTTTTTTTTTCTTTTTTTTTTTTTTTTTTTTTTATTTTTTTTTATCGTACATAGTATCTTCTGAGTTTATCACCATTGACCGGGTGGACAAAGGGATTGCCATCCAAGTCTCGCAAGCTTCATTGCTCCTCCCGACGCATTTTCTCGCACCACATAAGGGCCGATCCAGACGGGTTCCCATTTTCCCAGGGGGTCAGTCTCTCGGTAGGGGGCTTTACTTTCAAAGACTAAGTCGCCCTCTTTGATGTCTCCGGCCTTGACCTTTTATCAAACGCCCGGCCATTCGCCTCCGGTAGGCTCGGGTGTGTTCCATGGCTTTTAGCCTTCTCTCGTCAAGGTGGTTAACTCATCATGCCGCCGCGCAACCATTCCACTTCATTGACACTGTTTTCCAGGAGGACCCTTAATGACGGGATTTCCAACTCCACCGGTAACACCGCTTCCATCCCGTAAGTTAGGCAAAAGGAGTTTCTCCCGTGGTCGTTTCCGACAGACGTTCAGAGCCCTGCAGAGTGCTAGGTGCAGCTTTTCGGGCCAATCACGACCACGGGTGGCCATCTTCCTGATGATCCGCTCGAGTGTCTTATTAGCAGCTCTTCCACGGCTCCATTGGTTCCGAGGTCCGTACGGGGACGACTTGTGGCGAGTAACTCGAATTCCCGACAATAGCCTATCGCAGCTTCCTTCGAAGTGTGACCCATTATCGTAAATGATCTCGCTGGGCACCCCATATCTCGCACATTATGTTTTCTTTGATGAACCGGGCCACTTTTCTCGAAGTGAGGACCTTGTAGGACTTGGCCTCTACCCACTTGGTGAAGTAGTCAATGGCTACCAAAACGAACTCGTGCCCATTGCTTCCCGCCGGGATATTTTCCCTATCACGTCAATGCCCCAAGTTGCAAACGGCCAAGGAGTCGCCATGCAAGACAGTCATGAGGTGGGAGATGGTTGAGGTTGGCAAACCGCCGGCATTTGTCGCAGTTCGGACGTGCCGAACGCACTGCTTTCCATGGAGATCCAAAAGAGTAACCCATTCCGAGGATCACTTGCATCGTGGCTCGCATTCATGTGAGGACCGCAGGGACCATTGTGGATTTTGGCCATCAACTCTCCGGCTCTTTCTTGAGTGACACATAAGAGGAGTGGTCCTTGATACCGCTTCTTGTATAGGTTGCCTCCTAGAATGACGTACCGAGAAGCCAACCTTTCGTGGCTTGCAAGCTTTTGGCTCGACTCCTTCTTTGGTCTACCTTCTTCGTCTCCGAAAGCCGACTCTCCGTCTTGAGGAATTGGTAACTGATTGTACCAAGGTTCCTTTATAGGCTCCTGGGTCCCGTGTCCACTTCACAAACGAAGTCGGGGCTTCTCTTCTACCCACTCGAAGGGCTTTATGGCTTTTCCCTCGGGGATCTCTACCAAGGAGGCTAGAGTAGCTAGAGCATCTCGCGACCGTTCTTTTCCTGCAAGTAGTGGAAAGTCACTTCTGAACCTGTCCAAATCAACTCCTCCATACGGGCATGATACCGCTGCAGATTAGGGTCTACGCCTTCCACTTGTTGGAGACTTGGTTGATGATCGTGGCCGAGTCTCCGTAAACTTCGAGCTCCTTGACATTTCTTTCTAAGGCGGCCTCCAAACCAAAGAATGCAGTGCTTCATACTCGGCGGCATTGTTCGTGGCAGAAAGTTCAACTTGAGGGCTATGGGGTATGCTCATCTTTCGGATCGACCAATAGCATTCCTACACCATTTCCTCTTTGTTAGCGGCTCCGTCAAAGAACAACCGCCATCTATTTTCAGCTCAACCGCAAAGATCCCTTCATCCGGAAATTGGGGTTCGTGCCCTCTCGTCTTCATTACCGGGGAAATTCGCTAGGTGATCTCGACAATGCTTGACCCTCGATGGCCTTTCTCGGTCACATAGTTGATGTCGTATTCTCGCCAAGAAGAAGGACCACTTCGCTAGACGCATCGATAGGGAAGGCTTGTCAAAGATGTACTTGATGGGGTCCATTTTCGAGACCAAGTTCACAGGCGGGCTTGCATATAATGCTTCAACTTGCCGACTACCTGCACTACCCCGCACAGTCTTTTTCACACGCCGAATAATTGAGCTCACTCCCCGTAGCTTCCTACCGACAAAGTAAATGGCATTTTCTACCCGAGAGTCTTTCTTCTCGAGCAAGCATAGCCCCAACCGCCGTGTTCAGGATGACAGTTAGATAGAGCGTAAGAGGCTTCGTCTATGTGGGGGCATAGTACGGGGATGCACTAAGTATGCCTTGATCCGGTCAAAGGCGTCTTGGCATTCTTCGGTCCATTCTGTGTCCACATTCTTCTTCATGAGCTTGAAGATGGGCTCGCACATAGTGGTCAACCGATTGACAAAACGGCCGATGTATCGCAATTTACCCATGAAGCTTTTGACTTTGTCCTGGTTTCGAGGTGGCCTCATATCCATGATGGCTTTGATCTTTCTGGGGTCAACTTCTATACCTCGCTCCGTGACCATGTACCCGAGCACTTTTCCCCTTGTCACTCCGAAGGTGCATTCGGTGTGGTTTAGTCTCATGGAATGCCAGTCTCACCTCTCAAAGAATTTTCGTAGGTCAACAAAGTGCCGCCCACCTTCTCCTTTGGAGTGGATTATCATGTCATCTACGTAGACCTCAATCTCCTTGTGGATCATGTCATGAAAAAGCGCGGTCGCCGCCCTTCGGTAAGTAGCCCCGCATTCTTGAGCCCGAATGGCATTACCGTATAACAAGAGGTTCCCACGGTGTGGTGAAGGCCGTCTTTTCTTGGTCTTCCTCGGCCATCTTGATCCGGGTTGTAGCTCGCAAAACCATCAACGAAGGATTTGACTTCGTAGTTGGCAAAGTGGAGTCCACCAGATGTCTATGTTTGCGTAGGGTAGTCGTCTTTGGGCCGGCCTTGTTCGTATCTCTAAATCCACACAAAGAACGCACCTTCCCATCGCCTTGGTTACTGGCCACGATGTTGGACAACCATGTCGGGTATTCAATGACTCGATGAATCCTACCCGCAGTAGCTTCTCAATTTCTTCTTTGACCTCGTAGGGACCATTCCGGCTTGATCTTTCTCGCCGCTTTACCGGCTTGGCATCCGGTGCTAGAGGGATTCTCGTGCTCTACTATCGAACCTGTCTAGCCCCTAGATATCTTTGTATGACCATGCAAACACGTCGACGTATTCTCCGAGCAAATTTCAATCAATCTGTCCCTTTCAACCCCCCGGAAGAAGCTTCCAATCTGTGTCTCTTTAGGTTCCTCAATAGTACCCAAGTTCACACTTATCAAAACCTCCTCGGCGGCTGGGCCCGGTTTTCCTCTTTTCTCGAAACCCGCTTAAAGATTTCTTTAATGTATTGTTCGTTTAGTGTGTTTGCATCTTGTTCAAATGATTCATTATTAACTCGTTGTTAAGTTTTGAGTTAATTTATCATTTGTTAAGTTGGCAATAAGAGGATAATCGTAAAGATTTGTCATTTCATTCAAGATAAGGGGAAAGATGACATCGATTACATTTTCATAATCCTCGTGCGTGAGGCCTTCGGATGACTCGAGGACTCGGAATTCGAAGATTCCCGACTCAACCGAATAGACAACATAGACTCCGACCCTACACTACTTATTGACTCGAGGGGGACTTGACAAGGGTCAGGACCGGATCTCACTCCTTCTTGCCGTTGCCCTGGGAGTAGCGCCTTGTCGGCGTTGTCATTTGATTGTGCACTCATGGATCATTATTGCCTTTGTCGATGCCAATTCCATAGGAAGTACTCGGCCGATTTGACAATCTCCTTTCGAACTTAACTTCATCCATTTGTACCTCCGGGCAAGAGGACCGGTTGTGCTTTCAAGATCCGAGATACACTCTCTTCATCCCAAAAGTCTTCTCGCTTGTTCACTCTTCTTCTCTACCTTTTCCCAAACAGGGGGTTGGGAATGATCCTCTGAGTAGTAAGAGCCATTACAAACACATTATGCTCGCCATGGGTAATGAAGGGTTCTCGAGAGACTTTCATTAACATGGCTTGTTTTACTTCAAACTCGCAGCCTTCATAAGTGAGCCTTTCTTCCGTAATCTTGACCATGGTTACCGGTTCGATGTCGTAGAAAAGAGGCCGAGCTCGACAACATTAACGAAATCAGCTCCGACTATGGGTCCAAACCGTCCCTCCACGGCGGCGGCATTAATCGATCTTTCCATTTCCCTTGTAATTCAAAGATAAGGAACATTGAATTTCAGGATATCTATGACCGCTGGATTTCCAAAACCATTTCCATTTGTTCCTTCGAACTTGATCATGTTGACTCGGTTGTTGGCAGGAAGAGGATTCTTGACCACATTGGGACCCCGAGGTGGTTCTAACTTGCCTTCTTCAACTAGGCGAGTGATCAGGAGCTTGTGTAGGTGCAATCATTAGTGTTATGGCCATGATAATTGTGAAAGCGACGTTGTTTGGTCTCGTCCATTCTCGATACCGGGGTTTCGGGTTTCCAGCTTTCCAAAGGTCTCGATGAGTCCTTGGGCTACCAAACCGTCGAAGACCTTTTCTAGTGGCATTCCGAAATCTTCGCCAGTATAGAAAGGGAGCTTTGGCTTTGCAGCAGCTTTGGCCCGCATTCTGTCCCGCTTTCTCATTCTCAATGTAATTAACCGCCAATCACTTCTTTTCCTTTTACGGTGACACTGGGGCATTTGACACCGGTGCTTTGTAGCGATAAGAACCGGCCGCCTCGTGGCCGGGCCATATCAAGGCATTCTCAAACTTGGTGCCGGCATTTACCATTGCCCGAAGGTCAGATAGTAGTAATTGCCAATTTGGACTCTTAGTTGAGGTTTCGTGCAAGATTGGAAGATCTCCATCTGTTCCTCTTCATTGAGTGGGGTCATCATTTCACCGAGCTTCCAATTCCATCTCTTGTAGAATTCACTTACATCGGCTCATCCGAACGTTGTAGGGTACCCCGTAGGTCATTCCTACCGGTTTCCCAATTCAAATTGGCTTTATACTTTTCTAGGAACGCTTCTTTGATCTGGTCCCAAGTAGCTCGGGCCTACGGTTTCACATGCAGGAACCACCTAAGAGCCGAACCTTTTAATGATAGCCGAAAATGATCGGCCATTTGTTGTCGTGGTACAATCTTTGGCTCTCATGGCAAGAATGTAGCTTTCAATGTGAGTCCGGGGACAATCGCCGTTGAACTTTTCAATTTCTCGGCATTCGGAATTTTGGAGGGAGAGGGACAACTTTGTTGGGAATGATCCGGTATGCCGTCCTCTTGGTGTCTATTTCCCCAAACTTCTCTTGCATGGACCTAACTTGTTCCCTTAGCCAAGCCATGTCGAGTCGGGGGATGGTTTAGGATTGCTCGATTCCGGAGAAGGCTTATCCGACTTGGGTGGAAGGACAAAGGGTGGCACAAAGGGTAGCCGGTACCAAGGCTTGGGGATCTTTGGAGGGGAAGTAAGTGTAAACTTGACCAGGTCCCGTGTTCCCGTGAGATCGGCCAGAGGCATAGGAATTAGGCTCATAATTTCCGAAGTAGGAAAAAGGATACGGAACCTCCCGGGGTCCTGTGGGCAAAGTTGGAGGCGGAAGATCTGCCGTGGCAGACATGAATTGAGAGGGTCATTGAGCTGATTTTGAGGCCTAGGAAATGCCCGGGATGGCCCATACCGAGGAGAGGGAGTGAATCCCATGGGGTAATGCAGAGGCCGCGTAACCGGATAGCCGAGGCGTTTGCTTTGTTGGTAGGGGACAAAGCTAGGTCTCACTTGAGGAGGTGAGGGTATTGGGATCCCGATGGCTTGAGATGTTGGAAAGGACTCGAAGAGGGGTAATCCTGGATAAGGGATCGTATGAGGATGGAGGAGGGCATTGGTTATAGGTGGACGGAGCCGAGATGGCCGCTTCGGAGGCTCATCTTCTATCATCACCAAGGAACCGCTGGGCTCGACCACTATTTGAACTCCATGACGACGAAGCGCTTCGATGAGCGTGGCTTGCTGTTCCTCATGGGCCTTACGACCGTTTTCCAGTGGCTAAGGTTAGCTCTTCTTCCCTAGTCATCTCGGTTACCCAAACCAAAGATCGTTTTCTGTCAAATCGGTCATTCTCGACTCTCTCGAACCGATGAAACCGAGGATTCTCGCGAACCGTCCGAGGATTCTGCGCTAACAAGTCGCCGACCCGGTGTTCTCACCCACTTCTTTCTCGCTGCAAGGGAAAGGGATAGGAAAGGTTTAGACTCGGGTAGGTGTTTAGCTCAAGGCTCGTGCAATATGCAAATTAGAATCTTCAAGTTTACTTAAAACAGGTATTTTATTAATATCTATTCGGTTGGAAAAGGGGTTCCGCCCTTCTTTTTCACAACTACTCTAGATCCCGGATCGCCGGGTTCCGTCACTACGTCTATAAGCCCCTCGTATTCCACCCGTATTTCGACCTCCTGTGGTGGACACCTGGGCGAGGGTCCTATAGGGCACGCGGATCCCACCGACCGAGAGTAAAGAACGCTCCTATCGGGTCTAGCGGGTCATAGGACCTTTCAACGCACGAGCGATGCGGATTATAGTCAAGGCAATACCGGAAAGTCTCGTCTCTCGCCTCGACGGATCTTTGACAGAGTTTCGCTTGAGCGAATGACGGTTTTGACTTTCGGTAATGTCCGAGAATATAATAGGCATGGGTCGGGCGGCAAAAGCCGGATGACACAGTGTCACATTGAACTTCGTTGCATACGCAATGCGCGAGTCGGAATCGAAGTCAATGCTGGTCAAGATCTTGCCAATTTTTCCTTGTCGGAATTTTGCGTAGCTTCGCTTGAGCGAAAGA
This sequence comes from Adenophora triphylla var. japonica, assembly GCA_022495995.1. Lineage (NCBI taxonomy): Eukaryota > Viridiplantae > Streptophyta > Magnoliopsida > Asterales > Campanulaceae > Adenophora > Adenophora triphylla. Next base: position 280,563 of record JAFEMH010001967.1, on the reverse strand, counting down.
TCTTTTATTTTGGCAAAGACTTGGTCTTGACTTTTACGCATTCCGTGCGGGTCAAGGTCAATAGTCAATGTCGGAGTCAAGATCCCACCGATTTTCCTTGTCGGAATTTTGGCGGAGTTCCGCTTGAGCGAAAATCTTGGTTTCCGTTATGAGCTAAGGCTTCGACCTTTACGAGGGTATGCAACCTGGGCTATATGACACGGACTAGACCAAAAACCAACCAAAAGTCACGGATTTTTGAAACGTGTGACACGGACCGTGCATTGGTCGACACCGGCTGCCATGGGGAGGTTGGGATGATTCCGTGCGCGCCCGGAGCATCGTAAGGCCGTCCTCGCGGATCGCACCGGAACCACCCTCGGGTTTGAAGGACGTGCGTGCAAAAGTGTACAGGATATATCAAAGTGCGCGTAGTGTGCGGTCTCCTAAAAATGTTCCTTTTTGAGTTAAACAGAGATTTTCATAAATGTGTTTTAAAGGAATGATTTTCGGACGGGGAAAATGCAACACATAAGCACGTAAATTTTCTGGGAGCCCCGCCGCCATGTAGCCGAATAGCCCCAAGCCGCTAGATCGCCAGATTAACCATGATTTTTCCCGGTGGAATTGCCACCGAGGTCGTATGGTCGAATCCTATGAGGATTAGCCGTACGACCGCATGGATCAATTTTCCAGTTCCACTCCTTTTGCTTTTCTTCGGGTTATTTCCCGTTCAAAGTATGCACAGTATTCCAAGATGCAAATGATGCAATGCATGGTAAAAGAAAGCAAGCACGATTAATGAAATCGGCGATGGGAGTCTAACCCGCTCAAAGGGAAAAAGCTTTTTGTATTTTTTTTTTTTTCAAAAATTTTTTTTTTTTTCAAAAAAGGATATCGGTACGTGGGATTGTTAAACCACCTTGTTATCCCAAGCCGGGTTAGGGAGCGATACAGGAAGGGTAAGTGGGGTCCACCTATATACCAAGTATCGACTTTTGTTTTGAAAATAAAGCTTTTCTCCTTTGGGATTATCCCCAATGAGTCGCCAAACCGTGAATGTGTGCCCAAAATTTTTGTTTATTGGAATTCACGCGAGTTTGAAGACATCCGAGTTATTTGAAAACGGAGTCGCCACGCCATTTTGATTACCTCAAAACTTTGAAAAAGGTTTTATGGGTTCGGAGGTTAAGTTACCCCTTGGGAAGAACGTTTGGCGTTCACCCAAAGTGCCTTGCCGGAGCAAGTCTCCCTAGATTTCATTAATCGTGTTTGCTTGCGTGCTTTCTTTGTGTGCATGTGTTTGAAAATAAGGGGGGAATGTCCCAAGTTATCTTCCGGACATACAAACCATTTGTTGGTTGTTGCTCGGGATTTCTTGGAATTTATGTATTTGGGATTATGATCCCGTCCTCATCTTATGACTTATGATCATCGCATTTTAAACCTCGGGACCCTCGGGACTTGCGTGATCGAGAGAATGACTCTCTTTTGGGTCAAAGATGAGGTTCTTTAGGAAGGAATGTCCTTAGCCCATCAATCCTACACTTTAAGACGGTCGAGCTCGTATAGAGGCTTCATACTCATTCTTAAGCGATAATCGGAGATATAGGGTTCAAGGTTATCCTTTTCCTAAAGAAATCATGAACCTTTAATGGAAGGAACGATGCAAAGATGAGAACTTTTACACCGGTCCGTTCCAAGGTTGGGGGAAAGGGGAAATGCATGATAAAAAAAATGACTCTTTAATGAAAAGATGACATTTTTAGGTTGCAAATGATGCTTTTTGATTTAAAGAAATCATCTTTATGCAAATGATGCATAAAGATTTGATTTTTATGCAAATGATGCATTGAAAAAGGGGTTTTGATGCAAAGGATGCGTTTTCATAAAAAAAGATTTGATCTTTATATGCAAATGATGCATAAAGATGACATTTTTATTGGAAAATAGGGATTTTAGGTGCAAAGGATGCACCTTTATGAAAAAGACTACATTTTTATGACAAATGAGGTCTTAATGCATGCAAAGGGGGAAAGGGGGTGATAAAGATATGATCTTTATAAATGCCAAGTCTCAAGCAAGATATATGAATGCAATGAGCAAGTATATCAATTAAAATGCAAGGTTAGGGCGTGCGAGGTTACCAATCGTTTCCTTCGCTTCTTCGGACGGAGCTAGGAGGAGAGGTTCTTCTTGGGTCTTCAAGGAGGAGGGAGATGGCTTCTTGAGCTTCTTCTTCGCCTTCTTGGACTTCCACAGCACTCCTTGGGGGATCTTCTTCGTATTATGAGAGTATTATGCTTCTTGTTGATGATCAAAATGGGTAGAGGAGGGCTCTATTTATAGGCACCCGGATAAGGCTAATGAAGCGCAGTGCGGGCTGCGAGCTCTTTGCAAATGAGGCCGTGCGGGCTTATCCTTAATGACTCAAAGATTCTAGAACCATGCAAGGTGGCATTATTCTAGAAGCTTCTCCCTAATTAAGAAAAACGTGTTTTCTTAATTAGGAAGGCTCCTTACAGCCCTAATTTAAATTTGGACTGTTCCAGGACATTTCCGGAACACTAGGAAGGTCCGGGGAATTACCGGGAAATTTACCGAAATGTCGGGAAAATTAACCGGAAGGCATGAGCCAGATTTGGGTACTTACACCTAGCTCCAAGTGTGATTATTTATGGTCTGAGTGAGGAGCTACTAGAAGCTCGGTCTGCTTCAATTGCTCCTCGAGCGAGCACCAGTGTTAGCGTTTTTTGTTGTCTGTTGCTTGGCCCCATGGGCCAAAGGGAACGTTCGGGAGGCACCAGTGAGTAACACGTGGTCCCTTGCATGGCGTGCCTCCCGGTTGCCAGGTGGGTCCCTTGGCGAGATGAAAGGACGGGTTAGTGGTACGCATGTGGGTACGTGTCGCTCGTTCAAGGGGGGCAATAAATGCAAAGGGTATTTAATTTTTCGAATTTTCAAACGTTGGAGACGGTTCAGGGTCCGAGGTAGGATTTGTGGGCTAATTAATACGGGTTAACGGGTTAACCCGTATAGGTAGGCCTTATAAATACCAAACCCTTAAACCTCAAACCCTTTTTACCGTTTCCAAACCTTCAGAGAGTCTTTGAGAGAAATTTCTTGCTGCGATTTTCTTGCTACTGCTTTCCGAATCCTTCTCTCAATCTTTCTCTCGTAAGTACTGTTGGGTGTTTTCTTCTTCATCTCCTTCTGTTTTTCTTTTATTTTTGGTTTCTGAATAATGACTACTCGAGAGTTTGGACCCCGCCGTCCCATAGAGTTAGGAGATGGGAGCACTCTAGATATGTTTGCTGTTTGTAAACGGACAGGGGGGATATTTAGGAAGGTAGGCCATGGGTGGCTTAGGTTATCCCTTGAGTGCTTCCAATATTTCTGCGAAAAATCCCAATGGGGGCCTTTTGTCCCACCCGGTTGTGGGAGGCCAAGGATAAAAGGGTAAAAAGGAACGGTGATGTTTTGGTGTTGGGGGATACCTAGTAGGCCGAGAAATTTTGTGATGGGGTTTTGTGCAGTTTCCCCGCGAGAGAGGCTCGGCTACGAACGCCATTGAATTAGTGAGGAGAGCGATTCGCGTCCCCGAAGTAGTTTGTGATCGGGAAAAGTGTGAACTAATGGACTCGACCAATCAAGCGGTTCGCGGGCACCAAGAGCGGGGACCCCGAGTGACCCTCAGATGTTCTCGCCCCGAGTACCATCTTTCCCCCGTTGTGCCCGCGCCCTGTGGCGAGGACAATTGAGCCGAGCAAGAATGAGGAACTTGACCCCCTTGATTTCGAGGTGACCGGAACCGGTGAAGTTGAATCGGAGGTGGCCCCCGCCCGTGGTGACCCCACCGGTCTCTTTGGCTCCTCGAGCTCTGAGACCGAAGAAGATGACCGCGGGAGGGGGATAGGAGGGCCGCGGGGACCTCCAAGAAGGCCGCCGAGACCACCAATATTGTGGATGCCTTCGAGAGCTCGACTCCGAGGAGGAGGAGGAGATTGTGGCCCCCGCCCGAACAAAGGCAAGAGGCCGCCTAGGGATGTGAATCCCGGTCGTGGCCGTAAGAAGGCCAAGGAGGTGGTCACCATTGACTGGGAGGAGGAGATTTACGAGGTTTATAATGTGGACCGCAACGCTTACCGTGTCCGCACCCTTGGGCATGTTCATTTGGCGGACAAGGACAAGCTGCGGCCAGAGACCATAGCAGATGTCCGTGGGGACAACAAAGCCTGCGTTTTTTATGGGGCCCAGTTTGAGAACGGATTGAGGGCCCCCTGGACCCTTTCTTTTACTTCTTCACGGAGTTCAATGCCCGCCCGCCTACGCACTCCGACTCCCAATGCCATCCGAGCCATTGTCTCCTTCATCGCTGTGTGCAGATTCCTGGGCTATGAACCTACCCTTGCTGGGCTCTACGCTTATTATCAGAACCATATTAGCCGTGGTATCCTGAGCTTGAAGGCTAGGAACTACTCTACCAGGACTTTCTCTCCTCCCTCCAACAAATTTGACCAGTGGAATCAGAAAGATATTTTGGTTATTGAGTCAAGATTTGGATGGCCCTTTTTCAAACCTTCACACCCCGTCCCTATGAAGGTGGCCGCTAGCAAATATCCAGACCCGTCCTTAGCCGATGCTATGCGCACTGCCATAGAGAGGCATCTGGCCCTCTATTTGGACAGCGGGGAGGAGCCTGTATATGACGTGGGCGCCATAGTGGAAGATGAGCCCCTACTGATCTACTCGGGGGTGGCTCCTCGCAGGGAGGGCGCCCCACATGCCCCCAGAGTAGAGATAGAGCCTTTGCCCCGCGACCCTGATTGGCGGGTGCACGAACATTACCAGTTCGAGGCAGATTGTAAGACCTGCATGCTGGGCGCTGAGTGCGATCCTCCCGAAATAATCGGTCTCTGATTCCTCTATAAAACTGTTGCCAATTTACTTTGCCTTTGATTTTTTGAACTGCTTCCGCTAACCATTTTTCTTTCCCTCCATAGTAGATCCGGAAGTGTATAATTTCGATGGCTCCTCCTCTAAGTGTCGCTCAACCGAAGGCCAAGAACCGCAGGGCCAACAAGGAAGCCGCCGTAAGAGGCGTAATGAGATGGGAGGGGTTCCCACAAAAGACAAGACTGCTCCTGTAGCGAGCAGGAGGACTGGGAGACTCTAGCCGCTCCTGTAACTATTCTAACCACTGGGAATCTGCCTCCACCTCCCCGGGGTCCTCCTCCACCCAATGCCCTCCGGGCATCATCTCCCGGCCGTACCATTGCCTCCGGGCATAACCAGGAGCAGTCCAAGAAAAGGACTGACAGAGAGGCGGATTTGACGCATAGGGAGAGGTCCTCCAAGACCCAAAAAGTGGGGGATACCTCTACCCGTAGCCCCCTGCTGCTGCCACCGCTTCTACCACTGCTCCCTCCACCGCGGGGACCATATGCTTGGTGGCCTACCCGATCTCCTCCCTGGCCACCCGCGAGGAGACCTGGGAGAAGAGGAAACAGGTGGGAGGTGTGCCCGCCATTGAAGGGGTGGACCTGTACGCCCGCTCTGCCCACAACTCAGCTGTTGGGATAGGGCTCATCAACAGGCTTTTTGCCCCGGATTTCTATCATTCCGTGGCGGAGAAGGAGAACCCATCAGCCTTGATGGGAGACATTGGGATTGCCCTTACTGAGGTTTGATTCTTTCTGTCCGTTCTTTTGACATTTTTAGCCCTTCTCGTTCTAACTATCCTCCTCGCAGGTGGGCAATAAGGCTATGAGGCTCCGGAGACCTCGCGATAGCTCTGTCCGCCGAGCTTACCAAAGAACACCAAGGACTCGGCGGCTAAACTCCGTGAGCCGGAGCTGGCCCAGAGAAGGTGGGGACTCGAGCTCCCTCCCGGATGCCAAGGAGAAAGAGCTCTCCACCAAGGAGTCCGATCTCGCGGCTTCCAGGATCGGGTGACCGAGCCGGGAGGGGAGCCTGCAAAGGCAAAGGGTCGCGAGATGAGCTTAGGGGCCACAAGCTTCACTGGAGCAAAGAAATTCCGAGCTCATGGTCAAGCCGGATGCCTCCCAAAAGCAAGTGGAGATCCCGGAGGCCAAGGCGGATGATCTCTCCGAGAAGCCGCCGCCTCGACACGCTTCGGCTTGAGAAGGAGAGGATGTCGGCCGAAGCTCGCAAGGAGGCCATCGAGGAGTATAAGAACTCCGATGAGTTTAACGCGAGTGCTCGGCCCAAGACGAGGCCGGTGTCCGGACACGAATCCGGAACTTCGCGGCCACGGTATGTTCTCCGTGGCAGCTGGCCGTGATCGGCTCACTGGTTGCTACCGACGCGGAGTGCGTGCCGGGCATGCGCTAGTTCCTCTCGTCCGAGGACGAGGTCAAGGGTCTCGGATCTCTCCGCCGCGGCTTCTCCGCTCCCGTGGCGTGGCGATCGCCCTTGGCTCGATCGCCGAACCGGATGTGCCGCGATTCGGGACAACCCTTTATCTTTGGGGGACGCCTGGCTCAGTTCTTCCAGAGGGGCCACCATTGAGATCTATTCCCGGCCGGCAGCCTCCCGTCAGCGTCACCGAGCAACAACCGCTCCTACTACCGAGGTGCCTCTGGGACCAGCCTCGCCTTTCCCCACTCCGGACTCCGAAGCGGGCACAGGGGTGCGGCCACCGAGGAGCCGAGCGGGCATGTGTGGAGCGGCCACCGAGGAGCCCAAGGAGAATGCTCCATTAGTATAGGATTTTTGTTTTTTCTTGTTGTAATAGTTTTAGGACTTTGTAAATACTTTCTTAACATAATAGAAGCATTTTTCTCCACTTGGCTCCTTTACTTTTATCTTAATTGCTTGTCTCGTAGGCTATTTTGAGTAGTTTGGCAATTTTCGAGCACCTTAATACTTGCATTCTTGCCTATTACTTTTCCGATGTTTTGACTTGCAAATTAACTTTATACTCTCCTTCAAGGGCAAAGCAGCTTAGTAGGCCCTTTGCCCGCATTTTTTTGAGTTTTCCTAACTCTTTATTCAAAACCCTTAGGTTTTTGTGAGAGTCACCTTATTCTTCTATGATCGCGTTTGTTTAGCCTTGTGGCAAACTTCTTTCGAGGCCTTAACCTCGTTTGTCTCGTTTGGCTTTGTTAAACTAGTTTGATCACTCTCATCCATTTACACTTATTCCCACCTTGCGAGCCGTGGTGTAAGTCAAAAGTAGCCAAGGCAAGCATACTTTCATAGGGCATGCGTAAGGTGGCCGTGAGGCTATTTGTCCGCGCAAATGTAAAGGTAGGAGCATATTTTAGCATAGAGGCCCTTTAACCCCCGGCATCCGTATCCCCTTATTGGAGGTTCTCACTTATTTGACCCTTTATTCAAAACTCCCTAGGGTTTTTCGTGAGGTCTCGTGGCGATCCGGTGAACGGGCTTATATGTAGGCCTTTGTCACATACAGGCATGCGAGTAACGGCCCTAACGAGGTCTTTTGCGCAATTAGTGGGTCCGGATTTCAGTCATTGTCCCCACTAGAATCCGTAGGCACGGCATCATGGCCTTTGTACCTACGTTCATCTATATCCACTTATTTTTGGTGTTGTCACGCGGGCGGAGAGAGTATCCTCCCCGCGATCATAGTACGGATCGTAATGGATCTTTGTACATATATAGGCATGCGGATCCTTAGATCTTTGCGCATCGCAAGTAGGAGCTCATATGTTGGCTCTTGAACCCATTGGCATCCATTTGCGGGCATCCACCCTAGCTTTTGGGGTGGTGGGAATTGATTTTTGCATCAAAATATGATGATAACTTCCTTTGTATACACGTACTATACTCCTTCCAAAAATTACAAAGATTTAAAAGAAATATCTCTTAAGGTGGTCGCTATTCCAAGCGTGCTTAAGCTCTTCTCCCTCTTTGGTCGCAATATGTAGGTGCCCTCTTTGACTATCTTTGTGACCTCATATGGACCTTCCCATTTCGGGACAAACTTGTTTGAAACCAGGTTGGGTCCCTTGGACCTCTACGCTTCGAGTACCCGCCTAACCGAAAAACTCCTCTTATTTACTCTTTTGTCATGGTGCTTCTTCGCTTCGTTTGTAGTTCACCATTTTTTCATGTGCCCGCATTCTCTTTCCTTCGAGATCGTCCATGTCACACCTTCTGTTTGCCTCGTTTTGAGACTCATCGAAGTATGTGACTCTGTACGAGGGTAGGGCTACCTCAACTGGAGCCATTGCCTCTGACCCATACGTGAGCGAGAAGGGAGTTTCTCCTGTTGAATTTCTTATTGTGGTGCGGACAACCCATAATGCGATCTGGAGCTCGTCCAACCAACATCCTCCTCGTCCTTCCAAATTTTTCTTTAAGGCAGTCAGTTTTAGCTTGTTTGCTGCCTCAGCTTGACCATTTCCCTGAGGATAGGCAACTGCGGACTTACGGTGTTGCACCTTCATTCTCACACATTCAGCAGTGAATTTTGCGGAGAATTGGGTGCCATTATCTGAAATTATTGCTCGGGGAACCCCAAATCGACAATAGATGTGGTCGTGGACAAAACTGATAGTGTTATCCTCGGAAATAGTGGCTAAGCCCTTTGCTTCCGTCCACTTGGTAAAATAATCCACGGCCACCACGACATACTTGATGCTTCCTCTAGCAGTTGGAAATGGTCCAATAAGATCTATCCCCCACGTATCAAACGGCCACGATGGTACAACCAAAGTCTCGCTTCCGTTGATGGTAGTCTAGGAATGTCCGCAAATCTCTGGCACTTATCACATTTTCTAACATACTCCTGCGCATCCCTTCTCATTGTGGGCCAAAAGAATCCTTGGAATTTGATCTTGTCTGAGAGGGTGCGAGCACCTGTGAAATTGTCTATGGCTAAGAACTTATGAGACGAAACTCACAAGGTGAGATAAAACTCACAGGTGTTGTTCTTAGTGTTGATGACACTAACAACAACACATTCACCAATTCTAGAAAAAGCACAAATCAATAGAAATAAATATAATTTGCAGCGGAAGAATTAAAGCAATACACAAGAATATAATTTTTATCAAGTTATATAAATATATAACTTGATGGGTGCCTAAAAGGCAAGACCTTTCTATTAATAATATGAATTCAATACAAGGTCGAGGTTGTTCCTTAATGATAAACGAACCCTGATATAAGGAACAACATACACGAATTCTCTCAGTAAATAAACACTCAAAAACCTCACAAAAATATAAAAATCTATATGAAATATTCGAGTGTTGGACAAAGTGTTGCCGACACTGAATGGCAACACTTGAGAGCAGAATTCTACTTTTCTTGTGCAGATTTGCGTTTTCGAATTGGATGATCTTCAATGAAGATCCACCGCACTATTTATAGGCCACAAAGTCTTGGAGCCTACTCAAATGATCACCAATTGACCTTGAGTTTGTTTCCTCATTTTATGCCTTCTCGCCTTCATTGTAGGAGACCTAGTCTTCTCTTGCTTCTCATGCTTGTACCTCTTAGCTTTGATTGCCTTGTACTCGACTTGTTCTCCCCGAATAGCTGAATAAAATATCTCTTTGCTTGGTCATAAATTAAACAAATAAACACATGTTTATTTGTTAATTCCTCCTCTTCGTAATTCTCGCCCGGGGCATATTCTCGTTGCCGATTTCAAGCTCATTTTAAGGTGACTAACTCTTTGTTATATAAACATTAATTTACCCATTAATATTTGTGAAAAATACAAGAACTAACTCGTGTCGCCAATTCCAAATGGCAACACTTTTGGCAACACCAAAGTGGCAACACCGGTTTGCAACACTTGGGATGACATTCATGACAACACATGATCTAACATTAACAATCTCCCCCATAGTTACTGATTTCTTCACAAAATACCAATGTGATGATCTTTTCAAAAACAGTTAGTCAAACTTAACTAAAACCAGAAAATGCCACGAGATTTTAATAGCGGCAACATAAACCTTCAGGCAATGTTTTGAAATATTTTTCAATCCAAAACATCAACCATTAAGCAAATGAAGTATCAAAATCTTTACAAAAAAATCTCCCCCTTAATACGAAATTAATAACTAACCAAAATAATTATTAAAATCTTAAACCAACCATTCCACCATTCAACAAAAACCATCCATCCAAGTTTGAAGAAAATTCCAGCCGAAACAAAGAAAAAAAATAAACAGAAATAAAATTTGTTTAAGCATTACAAACCAAAATAAAACAAATAAAATTGTTTTTGTTCCAAACCACTAAAATCAACCACCATTCAAACCAACCATCTTTAAACTGCATTTCCAGCTCCTTCACTCTCCTCTCGCCGTCCCACTTGGCCCAAAGACCATTTCCGCTCCATCATCATCATCACGCCTTGGTGGCTTATCTCCCTATTTTGGAAGAAATCAAATCCACCATTTTCATCATGTCGGTGCGCATGTCCAACCACCCCGAATTCATCGAGTCAATGTGCTTGACCCGACTATTGAAAAATTAAGTACCATAGCAAAGCATCAACCATTACAGAGCGGTGTTGCCAAGTGTTGCCGGTTTCGGGGCGACACTTGGGGGCGACACCGGTAGCGTGGGCAAGAATCAGGAGGAGCATTTGTAACCAAAACCCAAGGTAAATCCCCGTGCCTATCACCTTCATGAAAGTGCTTGGTAATTCGATAATACACATGTCTTTCGAAAGATTATCACCATTCCAAGGCTTAAGGTTTTGGTACATTAGGACTTGGAAAATAAGGGAAGGAAAAATGAAGGAGGAGGTCTTTTTCTTCTTAGCCCATGCAAAGAAGGTGAGCAAATACAAGTCTCCCAAAGTTAACTCTTTGTTTCTTGCCTAGTTTGTACAACAAATTAGCTTGCTCAAAAGTGACCGTGTTCTCGTTTGCCGTAGGAAGCCAATTTGTTATACAAATCTTGTGGAGCACGCTAAACAAAGAAGTGAGATGGAGTAGACCTAAAGTGATCGGACCAAATGGTGATTCTCCCTCCAGTTAAAAAGGTGGCTAAGGCATTAGGATCATATTCCAAACTCTCATCTTCGACATTAGGAGGCCGAATGCCTTGTTGATGATCAAGGGATTAAAATCATAGATATTGCCCCTAACAAAAATCTTTCCATAATGAGGGGTATTCCTATCATCAATATTATCCCTAAGATGAGCATAGAAATTCCTAACCACACTTTCAATGTACGATGACACTTTAGTCACCGTAGGCAAAAACATCCTATCCTCCAAAACCGATACACACCTAACTCCTTGAATTGAGTCACATACATATTCTTTTCATTCAGAATTTTCTTCTCGTAATCTTCAACAAACTTGTCTAAATTTGTTTCACCATAAAATTCATCCGAAAGAAAAGGACGTTCATAAAATCCAAAGGACTCATAATCGACTTTGTATCCTGAGAGGGATTAGGAGAGTGTACCTCAGGCCATGAAATAGGAGAATACGAAGGAGAACTCGATTGTGCTTTGGTCTTGGCAGCAGGTGTTGCTTCAGGTGTTGCCATTTCATCGGCAACACTTGGGGCGACACTTGATGAAATTTTCTGTTTCTTCTTCATTTTGGACTGGGCTTCAGCAAGAGTTTCCTCATCTTCCAACCAAGCTTCTTCATCCTCATCGAAGATGATGAGGGCTCCTTTGTATCTTTAAAAGCTGGGTCCGAACCTTCCTCGGACGAAATGTTGAGAGACGAGCTTGAAGAATCCTCCACATTCACGGGATCATCAGCTGTGTTTGAAGGAATCTTGGACCTGAACAAGGTTTTGATCCTCTCAGATTGTCTACGCACTCCACCCCTAAAAGACGAAGAGGCATCAACCGCCTTTCTCTTCTTGGTCTTCTTTTGAGGGCGAAGGTGAGCTCTATGGAGGGGTAGCTTCGGAAGATTAATAGGAATGGGAATTTTGGAAGGATCATAGACAACAATGTCTAATGAGGGTGAGGTTGTGCAGGGTGTGGCCGAAAGTGTCGCAGGGGATATCTCCATTGGAACGGCGACATTTGAGGCAACACTAGAGAGAGCTAGAGGCGAAATTTCCATGGGTGATGAAATTTGGGGTGAATTTTTGGTGCTTGCCATGGAAGATTGAAGAAGAACGAGGAAGACGAAGAACAGGGCAAGGGTTTCGGTTCACCGCCTAGAGAGAGAGAGAACAACGAGAAGAGAGAGAGTGAGGGTTTAGAGAGGTTTTAATGAGTGAATAGTGGTAGGATTTAATTGATTTGACAATGTCAAATTAATTAAATCTCCACTTATCTCTCAAAAATCCCAACAAACTCAAGTTGATAAACCGCCATTTTAAAAAAACATTTTTTTTTTAAATTTTTTTTTTTTAATTTTTATAATTTTTATAATTTTTAATAATAACTAAACATAATTTTAGTAATATCCATAAAATTGTGTTTTTCAAAATTCAAGAAGATGAATTTTAAAAATAGATATTACAAAATTACACTTAGATTGACAAAAATAATAATTTTTGCTAAAAACCTTTTAAATTTCTCAAACTCTAAATATAAGAAAATAGACTTTTGGAAATTTAAAATTTAATTAACAAAAACAAAAACAAGAAAATAAAAAATTAATGTAGCATCTACTAATGTGTTACTAGCAATGTTGCGTGACACACAAGGCAACATTTTTAAATAAAATCCCCTTGATATTTTTCAACAAATATAACTATACTTTCTTAGGCAATTTTTAAGCACACTTTACACTTTATTTATTTACAAGGAAGCATCGTAGTAGCGAGCTCCGTGCCCCGAGTTTTTTATTAAAGTGTAAAGCTACAATTAGTAAGTTTTATACCTTTCAAGTAGGGTACACTGTAGTAGCGAGCTCCATGTCCCTAATACTTAGTATAAAACACTACATTATATTCCCTTTGGGAATTTTCACAAGCTTTGCCCCTTTTTTTTTTTTTTTTTTTAAAATATCAACAACAATATGAGTGACTTTGTCACTCTTTAGCACAAAGGGGTATTTTATAAAAAAATGTTAACCTTAAGAATGTACACATACTAGAACAAAAAGGTCAGTAAATGCCCCCCATTTGGGATTAAACTAGCTATAATTTTTTTTAAAGATAATATACAACTCATACAAAGTGTTGCCGATAAAGGTGTTGGTAACACCGACGGCAACACTAACAGATTTATAGAAAACATAGACCAAGAGATTTTTTCAAACTTGAAAATCTCTCATGGTCCAAGGCTTTGGTCAAAATATCAGCAAGTTGATGTTTTGTATCAATATGCTCTATTTGGATCAATTCCTTTTCTACTAAATCTCTTAAAAAATGATGGCGGATATCAATGTGCTTAGTGCGTGAGTGTTGTACAGGGTTTTTGGAGATATTTATAGCACTCAAATTGTCACAATACATGGTCAAGATATTACTATCAAGACCATAGTCATCAAGCATGTGTTTTAACCATATTAGTTGTGAACAACAACTCCTCGTCGCCACATATTCGCATTCAAGAATGAGAGAGAAACACAGCTTTGCTTGCATCGTACCATGACACTAGATTATTACCCAAGAAAAACAACCCCCACTAGTACTCTTTGCCGTCATCTATATCCCCGCCCAATCGTAGTCACTAAAACCAACTAAGTTGGTATTAGTGTCTTTGGTGAACCAGATTCCCAATTCACTTGTCCCGCACACATACTTGATGATTTTCTTGACAAAGCATTTAGGTGAGAAATTTTAGGAGCGAGATTGATATCTAGCACAAACACCTACGCCGAACATTATATCGGGACGACCGGCGTAAGATAAAGAAGACTACCTATCATGGATCTATACGAGTTGGGTCAACATCCTCCCCGCCCGATCTTTGGTTACCTTAAGAGATGATCCCATAGGTATTTTAGAGCTCTTGGCACTCTCCAATCCAAATCTTTTCACCGGACTCTTAGCATACTTGCTCGAGTGATGAAGACTCCATCATTCGATTGTTTCACCCGCAATCCTAGGAAATAATTAAGTTCTCCTATCATGCTCATCTCAAATGTAGATGTCATAGCTTCCACAAAATTTTGTAAACATATTTTAGATGTGGAACCATAAACTATGTCATCAACATAGATTTGAGCAATGACAAGCTCTTTATTTTCCCTAAGAATAAATAATGTCCTATCGGCTTCTCCTCTAACAAATCCATATTCAAGAAGGAAGCTTGTTAGACGCCCATACCATGCACGAGGAGCTTGTTTTAAGCCATATAAGGCCTTATCAAGTCTCGTATACATGGTCTCGGGTGGAATGGGTCTTCAAACCCTTTGGGTTGCTCAACATAGATCTCTTTATCTAAGTACCCATTCAAGAAAGCCGCTTTGACATCCATTTGGTGCAATGTGATTTTGAGATAACAAAGCTATAGCAAGAAGAAGTCTTATTGACTCAATTCTAGCCACAGTGCAAAGGTCTCGTCAAAGTCGATTCCTTCCACTTGTGTATAGCCTTGAGCCACAAGACGAGCTTTATTACGAACAATATTACCCAATTCATCAGATTTGTTTTTGTAAATCCATTTAGTTCCAATAATGTTAGTATTTAAAGGACGTGGAACTAAACACCAAACCTCGTTACGGGTAAATTGTTCAAGCTCTTCTTGCATAGCTTGAATCCAGAATTTATCATTTAAGGCCTCAATCACATTTTTTGGTTCAACAGAGGAAACGAAACAGAGTGTTTTACCCGAGAGTATGTGGAGGACATACACACATACCTAACCATATCTCCGTAATCAACCGGCTCCTTGTTCCTTGTTCTAACCCCTTCATTAACATCACCAATTACTTCGAGTAATGGGATGATAATTTCTAATTCGAGCCGGGGGATCTCTCCGCCTTGATGGTACACAAATCCATCTTCTCCTTCACGAGCCACTGCTCTCGAATTTCCAGCCACTGTTCGTTCTCCCGTGTTGCCTCGTGTGTTGCCATTTCAGGGGCGACACTTGGAGCAACACTTGAATCTGTGGCCGCAATGGCCGAATCGATTCTCGTTCCACCCTTTGTTCGACTTCTTCTAGTAAAGTCGAGGTATATCATCACCGGTTCTCTGTGGCACTCAAGTAATCGTTAAATTCAATATTTACCGATTCTTGAATTACTTTTAACCTCAAATTATAGACACGATAAGCATGACTGTTTTGAGAGTAGCCAAGAAAGATGGCTTTGTCACTCTTAGAATCAAGTTTACCTAAGTATTCCCGGTCATTTAAAATGTAACACAAACACCCAAACACATGAAAATAGTGAACCGTAGGTTTCTTTCCATTTAAAATCTCATAAGGTGTCATAGTTGTACCGGGTCTTAAGAAAACTCTATTTGTAGTGTGACAAGCTGTGTTTAATGCTTCGGCTCAAAACCTTTAGAAATATTTCTAGCAATTAGCATAACACGAGCCATTTCCATTAAAGTCCTATTTTTCCTTTCAAAGAACACCATTTTGTTGTGGTGTTTTGGGTGTGAAAACTCATGGTGTATCCCCTTTTACTACAAAAAGTAGAAAAGGAGATGTTTTCAAATTCTCTACCATGATCTGATCTTATTCGAAAAATAGGAGAACAAAACATGTTTTTGATTTTAGAGGCTAAGTGAGTAAATTTATCAAAAGTTTCAGATTTTTCTCTTAAGAAATACACCCATGTAAACCTAGAAAAATCATCAACTATTACATAAATATACTTCTTACCTCCCAAGCTTTCTACCTCAATAGGACCCATCAAGTCCATATGTAGAAGCCGAAAACAATGTGTTGTTCCCGAGTGTTGCTCATTGTGTTGTTCAACACCGTGAGCAACACGAGTTTGCTTACCCTTTTGACAGCCACTACACATCACTGTGTTTTTGAGGTCTAGTTTAGGAACACCTTTGACGGCATTATGTTTGATAATCTTCTCAAGATTCCTATAATGAGAATGACCTAACTTTTGATGCCATAACCTAATATCATCAAGTTTTGTCAAATTGCACACTGATTTATTACCAACCAGATAGCAATTATCACTTGATCTTATTCCAAATATGACACAAAAGTTAGTGTTATCAAACACTTCACAGTATTTTTATTGAATTTTACCTCCAAATTGTCATCACATAGTTGGCTAATACTAATTAAATTAGCAAGTAAACCATCTACGTGCAAGACATTTTTCAAAGGAGGAAAACCAACAATATCCAGTGTTCCTTTACCAACTATTTCACTCTTGCCTCCACCACCATAAGTCACCGAGCCTCCTTGAATAGGTTGGTACTGCTAGGAATGATTTTGTACGGTCCATATGACGTGAACAACCACTATCAAAGTACCAAGTTCCCGCAATGTTAGTCCTTAAAAATTTGTATAAACAACATAGCATTTCGCTTTTTCCTTGGGTAACCAACCCTTTTTTGAAAATCTGGATTTCTGCTCACCAGTGTTGCCATAAGTGTTGCCCCGAGAAACCGGCGACACTTGAGGCGACACTTCAAGACCGGACATTTTCTTTTGTAGGAAAATGCAATGCAGTTTTAAATGTCCAGCTTTGTGACGATATCCACACTCATTGGATTGATCGAGGAATCACTAGAAGTGCTACCCTTTTCCTTGACACGCTCTTTTACAAAACAATTTTTAGTTTCAACATCAAACAAGGAAGAGGTAATACTTTCAAGTGATTCTTGGAACCCAAGACCAAATTTTCGTGAGGCTTACTCAATTTGAGTATTTCATCCAATTTGGATGAACTCGTGTTGAGTTTTTTGAAGGTGGATTCGGCTAGGTTGAGTTTGGCCTTGATTTTATCAAGATCCAATTCTCTCCTACCGAGTTGAGCTTCTAGCCGAGTCAAGGAGTTCTTAAGATCCCGATTTTCCTTTTCAAGAAAACCACCATCTTATTCTCCTTTTTCCATTCCACGAGGAGAGATTTATAGAGGTTTTTTAATTCACAAATAAGTTCATCTTTATCAAGATCATCCTCTATAATCTCTTCCGAATTTAAATCATTGAACCATGCAAATTAAGATCATTTAAAGAATCATACCCGCGAGTGTTGTGCCAAGTGTTGCCAATTCCTCGGACGACACTTGGGGCAACACTTTCCGAAGAAGTCACCAATGTTGTGTCAAGTGTTGTCAAATCTGTAACGACACTTGAAGTAACACTCTCGCCGAAGGTAGCTCCTCTACCGTGGCCATCATGACTACTTGCTCCGTCTGTTCTTCTTTCTCCGTTCCTTCCTCCTCTCCATCACTAAGAGATACCCACAAGTTTTTTCCCGCCTTTCTCAAGGTGTTAGCACATTCATTGGCATAGTGACCCCAACCGGAACAAGCATGACATTGAATAGATTCAATGTACTTAGGATCGGACCGGATCTTTTCCGAGGATGCACGCCTTGGTGGGATATCCTTTTGATTTGGAGGAGGACTTCTCCTTGGCACAAAACTAGAGGTTTTGGCCGTTTGGTCCTTAGCCTTTACCTCGCACTTTGTTAAATTTTCTAACCATAGAATTATATCTCTTTGCAAGTAAAGCTACACTAGTATTTTCATCTAACTCCTCGAAGACTTTCATCTTCATCGTCCACACATGTGTCCGAAGATTCGACTTTTAAGGCAATATTTTTGCCTTTAGAAGCCTCCGTTTGTTCATTGAGATTCAACTCAAAGTTTTTCAAAATACTCATTAAGGAGTTGATGTCCATTGTTGAAAGATTATGGGCCTCTTCAATAGCCGAAACTTTAATATTAAAACGTTCGGGAAGAGTACGAATAGCTTTTGAAACAAGTTGTTTATTTGTAAAAGGCTCCTAATACTTGACAAGCATTTGAAATATCAATCAACTTTTCAAAATAAGACAGAGATGTCTTCGTTTTCACCCATTCTTAATCTTTCAAATCTACTAGTGAGACCTCTAAGCTTTGTTTCTCGGACATTTGCCATCTCCTTCACAAAATCTTTGTAAAGTATCCCAAGCATCTTTTGCGAGGGACTATTTTGAATGAGTTTGAACATATGCATGTCAACCCATTCATAGATGGCATTCAGTGCCTTTTCATTGAAACTAGCAAGATTATTCTCTTCAATTGTCCACTCAAATTCGGGTTTGACTTGAACGTCACCATCGTCATCCGGAGGAAGCATTGGAGCAGAATAACCATTTAAAATAGATCGCCAAGCCCGAAGATCAATTGATTTGATATGCGAGCGTAGGCGAATCTTCCAATAAGCATAATTAGATCCGTCTAAAACCGGTAATCTCTTTTGATTAGGGTTTGCGGGATCATAAGCCATGACAAAAGGATCTAAACACTTAGTATATCAAGTGCTAGGCTACGATACCAATTGAAATTGTCTATGGCTAAGAACTTATGAGACGAAACTCACAAGGTGAGATAAAACTCACGGTGTTGTTCTTAGTGTTGATGACACTAACAACAACACATTCACCAATTCTAGAAAAAGCACAAATCAATAGAAATAAATATAATTTGCAGCGGAAGAATTAAAGCAATACACAAGAATATAATTTTTATCAAGTTATATAAATATATAACTTGATGGGTGCCTAAAAGGCAAGACCTTTCTATTAATAATATGAATTCAATACAAGGTCGAGGTTGTTCCTTAATGATAAACGAACCCTGATATAAGGAACAACATACACGAATTCTCTCGGTAAATAAACACTCAAAACCTCACAAAAATATAAAAATCTATATGAAATATTCGAGTGTTGGACAAAGTGTTGCCGACCTTTGAATGGCAACACTTGAGAGCGAAATTCTACTTTTCTTGTGCGGATTTGCGTTTTTTACGAATTGGATGATCTTCAATGAAGATCCACTTTGCACTATTTATAGGCCACAAAGTCTTGGAGCCTACTCAAATGATCATTATGACCTTGAGTTTGTTTCCTCATTTTATGCCTTCTCGCCTTCATTGTAGGAGACCTAGTCTTCTCTTGCTTCTCATGCTTGTACCTCTTAGCTTTGATTGCCTTGTACTCTGACTTGTTCTCCCCCAGAATAGCTGAATAAAATATCTCTTTGCTTGGTCATAAATTAAACAAATAAACACATGTTTATTTGTTAATTCCTCCTCTTCGTAATTCTCGCTTTGGGCATATACATTGCTTGATTTCAAGCTCATTTTAAGGTGACTAACTTCATTGTTATATAAACATTAATTTACCCATTAATATTTGTGAAAAATACAGTAACTAACTCAGTGTCGCCAATTCCAAATGGCAACACTTTTGGCAACACCAGTGGCAACACTGGTTTGCAACACTTGGGATGACATTCATGACAACACATGATCTAACATTAACAACCTGGATGTTCGCCACAAACTCCTTCATGGACCTCATAGAGTAAGTTGGTGACCATGTGAGTTTTAACACATCTTAGTAAAGGCTTGGTGAATGATCGCCGAAAAAGCACCCCATCGAGGACGAGGTATTTCGCGGACACCGTTCTGATGGCTCTAGCCTTTGCGGGTCCTCGGGGAGGTTTGCTTCTCGATGTAATCCTTCATTTCATCCACCGAGTCCCTTACTTGATCCTCAATATTGTTTATACGTATTCGATCTATAGCAGGTCTCTCCGTGAATTCAATCTGGCAATTTGTCTCCAATTCACCAATTTCTTGCTCGGTTATTCTTGAGAGGAGGTCAGCTTCCACATTGTCCTCTCTCATGACTTGGTTCATCTCATAGTAAGTGAAATTTTTGATGAGGGTTTTTGCAAGGCCACGATGCTTGAGCTAATCTTGGGTTGATAGTATCATACTCCCCTAATTTGATTAACTATGGTGAGAGTCACTATTGATCTCAATATTACGAACTCCCAAGTCTCTTGCCAATTCCATGCCGCTATAATCGCTTCATATTCGGCTGATTGTTTGATGCCTCGAACTTGAATCTCGAGGCCCTCATAAATTTCTCCCGCGGTGCGATCGAAGTATGCCCGCTCCATTTGATTAACTTGCTCGCGGAGCCGTCCACATATAAAGTCCATACCACCTCTTACGGAGCGCTCCACAGGTTGAACAATTTTACGTGCTCGGGCTTTACGGGTCATCTTACGATTACTGCTCGCTTTCTTTTCCGAGGTCGCTGTCCGCTAATTTGAACGATGATTCTACTACAAAATCAACTAAGGCCTGCGCTTTGATTGTCTTTCTCGGGGAGTAGGTGATCTGGAACTCGGTGAGCTCTATAGACCAAGCTAGCATTCTCCCAGGGACTACGGTTTATGTAAAACCTTTCTAAGCGGGGCCTCGGTTAGTACGGTTATAGGATGTGCGAAAAGTAGGCTCTTAATTTCCGAGCGGATCTGACAAGGCGTAAGCTAACTTTTCTATATTAAGATAACGCCCTTCTACGGCGGACGGTGCCTTACTTACATAATAAAGCTGGTTTTGGGAGTTATTCTCCTCCCTTACAAGAACGGCGGCTCTTGCCCGGATCGATGCGGCTAAATACAAAAAGAGCTCTTCTCAGGACCTTGAGTAGAGGTGGCTGCCCGAGGTATGTTTTGACTTCTTCAAAAGCCTGATGGCACTCAGTACTCCATGTAAATTCATCAGCTCTCTTCCCCCCTTTGAGAGTTTTGAAGAAGGGGAGGCACCTCTCTGCTGACCGCGAGATGAAGCGGCCAAGTGCGGTGATGCGACCATTGAGTTTTTGTACATCCTTTACGCAGGCAGGAGGTTTCATGTCTAATAGGGCCTGGATTTTCTCTGGATTAGCCTCTATCCCTCTTTGGTTGACCATGAATCCGAGGAACTTGCCCGCCTTGACCCCAAAAGCGCACTTAAGGGGGTTTAGCTTCATGTTGTTGTGGCGCAAGTTTTTGAAGGTTTCCTCCACATCGAGCTCGTGGGAGTTTTCCTTAGTTTTTATGACCATGTCGTCAATGTAGGCCTCCAGATTTCTGCCTAGTTGGTTTTTTAAGACCCGAGATTGACCATGCGGCGATATGTGGCTCCTGCATTTTCCCCAAAGGGCATCATAGTGTAGCGGTATGTCTTGCCGCGGCAATGAAAGCTACAGAGCGGACATCTTCGGGAGCCATCTGGATTTGATGGTGGCGGAGTATGCATCAATGAAGCTTAGAACTACGTGTCCGGCTATAGAATCCACCAATCTGTCTATGCGAGGAAGAGGAAACAATCCTTGGGGCATGCCTTGTTGAGATCGGTGAAATCAACGCACATCCTCCATTTACCATTGGATTTCTTAACCATGACCACATTGGCGGCCATTTGGGGTAGGAGATCTCCTTTATTATCCCCGCTTTTAGCAATTTTTCCACCTCTTCCTTGATGGCAATCTCTTTCTCAGGGAGAAATATACGGATTTCTGGTGAATGTTTTTGAAGGATGGGTCATCGTTTATTTTATGGAGGATCACGTCCTCGGCGATGCCTTGCATATCTTCCACCCTTCAAGCGAACACATCGCAATTTGCTCTAAGGAACTCAATAAGTATCCTTCTCTCCTCATTTGTGAATTTCCATTGACCTTAAGCTGTTTGCTCGTGGGAAGTGGGGATTGATTACCACCTCCTCGAGCATGCGTGTACCTCTGAGCTCGTCGTTAGGTTGAAGGTTACGTTTCACGATTGTGCAGTGGAGTCAATGACAATAGTTGGGGGGTTGACTGAGCTTCGGTCGGTGTTGCCATTGAATATATGATATCACGGTCAATTTCCCCCTCTATTCCTCGATCAATATAACCTCCCTCAACGGGGGCGGCCACACCTTCGATTTTCTGCTCAGCTTGAGCTCCACCTTCGTGGAATGGAAAGAAAGCATGCCGATCGGTACGGGCGGCGGCGGGAGTGCAAGAGCTTTCCCCTTTTTTGACTTGTCCTCGCCTTTTCCCTCTATCATTTTGTCCTCGCCCTCTATCTGCGGGCAGGAGTGCAGCCTTTCTGTTCTTTCCTTTTTTCCTCCGGCGCTCGGAGGAATCTCCCGGCTGGTTCTTGATGGTAGCAACCCCGCCCGGGGTGTTAAATTTCACCCTTTGGTGGGGACGGACGCAACTATTCCCAATTCGGCTGAGCGATTCTGTAGAGAATGGCATTGTATTGGGAAGGAAGATCGACCACCATGAAAGTTATCTTGGCCGTCTTACTGCGTGGGTTTTCCCCGATAGCTACGTCAAACACAATCGTCCCCTTTACCCTTACAGCGTGGTTGGTGAAGCCTTCGAGCATGCCCGCATATGGAGTGAGATGTGCTTCTGTCATTCTCATTCCAACCAAAGTATGGTAGTAGAGTATGTCGCGGGCAGCTCCAGTATCTATCAACACTCGGCCTATGTTTGCCCGGTTGATTCTCATGCTGAGGGTGAGTGGGCGTGTGGAATGAAAAAGGGTGGAGGCAAGTTCACTCCTTTTGAACCCAATTTCTTGCTCTTCCTCCGGAGCCGGGCGGGGATGGAGAAAACCTTCTCTAATGTCCGAATTTGGAGGGACAAGTTTGCTTATTTGAGGAGGTTCCTCCCAGATGAAGTTAATGTCATAGTCCCCAAAATCGTCATCATAATTATCTCTTTCATTCCTCTCTGGTCCCCGCGTGTGCGTGCCCGCTGTGATCATTGTTATTGGGGGCGGTATTGTTTCCCTTAACCCACTTGGTTAGCTCCCAGTTATTGATTTTCTGTTTGGATTACTCGCTTGGTGGAAACGGTCCTCGGTCCGTGCCGTGGTCGTTGTGATACTCGCGAACTTAAGTCTACTCCTCTCATTTGGCTTTCGAAGCATGGGGGAGGAGCGGGGAAAGTACGAGGCTCTCATGATCACCACCCTTGGGTCGGTGAGCTCTGTGTAAGCTGTTTCGGCCATGGCCTTTTGAGCTTTTCGATCCCCGGCCTCTGTTTTGCCACGATTATTGGTGTGAGCGAGGCTGCAGGGTGGTCTCTGGACTTGGCTTATCCTTTCTTTCGCGAAGCTCGGGAGCGGGCACACTAGGCTCTTCGGCGGAGGCGATGGCCGAGGCCACTTTCATACATTTCCTCCATTGATTTAGGTTTCTTTGGAGGCAAAATTCATTTTGAGGAAGGAGGAACTGAGGCCGCCCTCAAAACATAGTCGATATCTCCTTCGTCCGAGTCCACAATCTCCTCGCTCACCTTCTGAACCGGGATATATAATCTTTTGTAGGCTCGTTTGGTGCACCTTGACACGGACAAGATCTGTCTTTGGTCTAGCGGGCACACTGCTCCGGCAAGGCATTGAGGAAGAGAACTACGGGCGGGCGAATATTTGGATACAGGGGCTTGAGGGCTAGCATCCAAAGATAGGGCCTTGCCGGTGAAGGTCGCGGCCGAAGCTTTGCACATCAGCGACTCGTCCGCGGAGAATAAAGCCATCGGCCCTCAAATCTTCCCATATGACTCTTGGCATTTTTGGATCCGTCATAGGTGTCCATGCGGGGGTTTGCCCTTACGGATCGGTGCCGCGCAATTTTATCGGCGAAGGCGTCCATGGTGCGGCCACGCCACAGGCGACCTTACGATGGGTTTCCCGCATCTTACGCATAAATTCCACAAACTCGGGGTTACGATCATCAACCTTACCACGCTTTTTAGCTCGTGGAGCCACGGCCTTCTCCTTGGCCGGAGCCAAGGGTCCGGCTTTGGACCTCGCACGGCGGTTTGACTGTGCCTCTTCCCCCATTTCCTCGCTATCCTCTACATGCACCACGCTCCGTTTGGCCGGTGTCCGCGCTCAAGGGGCCGGAGTCGGCCCGGTTTGCCCCAGCGGCTTGACTAGCAAGCGAGTTAGCGGGAGCTCGTTGGGAGAACCTTTGTGACCCTTGAGGGAAGCGTAGCCCTCCATTGGCCTCTATCTCGAACATCTCCATCTCCGCGTCGTTGATGGCCGTGGCCTCCGCGACCGGTTTGGACTTGGAGGCGGGATTTCCTTCCTTCTCGGGATTTGCTCTGGGGAAAGTGGGGTGGTTAGAGTGGTGTTTTTATGTGAGCATGGGGAGTTTTGGGCTATTGTTTAGTAGGGCTGGGCTTTTCGGCCACGGGCTTCCTCGGTTAACCGGTGTAGAACTCGTTGGTGGGGATTTTTGAGGGTGAGAATGGGCCCCCATTCTGTTGAAAAGCGAGTTGGTTTGCCTTTCCCTATTGATGGTGGAGGGTTCGGCTTGGTTCTCCTCCTCTAGGGTCAAATGACCAGCATTTTTCGAATTTGAGACATGTCTCGGAAAGACGAAAATAGCGAAAGAAGTGTCCTTTGACGGAGTCATTTGTTTAGACCACAAGAGTGTGTGCGAAAACAAAAGTTTTAAACGGGAAAAACTTAGTGATGTAAAAAGAAGAGCCTTTCGGCCTTGAATTTGTTTAGGACACGTGAGGTGCCTTGAAAACAAAAGATTTTTAACGAGAAAACGAAAGAAAGTCGATTCCGTGATGGAACCACTGATGACGCCGCGACTTTCGGGGTGGAGCGGTTGAAGGATATACGGCTAGGATATATTTATTGGTTTGATGTACCTAGATCACAACACAAACAAGCACCGTTAAAGGTCAAAGTTGGATGTTACTCCAACTCGAGGCCCTCGGGTGTGAGTAAGAATCTTGAGTAATAAGGCTTTGAATACCTTTGGAGTGTGTGTGTGTTTAGGTTTAGAGAGTAATAGAGCTTACTCAATTGTATATGGAACTTACCTTGCCCAAGGGGTAAAGGCCTTCTATTTATAGGCAATGCGATGGTGCTTGTTGAGGTAAGCAATGAGATCATTACAGGGGCACTTTGGTATTTGACCCATTACTGGCGTGTCACTTGACTAATTGGTCTGTCGGGGAGGGAACATTGACTGTCCAGGGGACGTAGGCCGAAAGTGACATGAGCCAGTGTAGCCGGCTTAGTGCATTAAATGGAATAGTAGGCGCCGGATGAGCCGCATTGAATGCGTGATGGGAGCGGCAAGTGGCCTGTCAGAGCCAGTAAGCTAACTTGCTCAGTAAGGCTTGACATTAACCGGGAAGCAGCATGTGCCCGCGGTCAACGTTGTGTCCGCGGTCAAAGATATATGACGCGAGCACGGTTGATGCGGGCATGACTCATGCGGGCACGGATCCAGCGAGCAGGGTCCCAATGGTCCTCGATGGGGACGATGCGAGGAGGGACACGGTCTTGACCACAAGGGCCTATTTGTCCGTGGTCTTCCCTCCAGCGGTCTAGGAACTGCCACGTCACACGTCACTGGTTCCTTGGACTAGACCGAGCGCGGGCCCGGTCCAGTAGATCCGGGCTCATCAATGAAATTATGAAATTTTACAAACAATTCAACTCAAAAGGCTAAGAATTATTCTCTTGGTTTCAATGGAGAAGAGAGAGAGAGAGCGAATAGGGGTGTAACTGGAAATGGCCAAAATTGGCTCAAATACGTGGGAGGTACGCATGAATCGTTGCCCGCGTCTCATTTGGCCCGCGCCCGTCAAGCCCGTGGCCTGTAGTCCGCCCAGCCCGCTTTGCATACGGGGCAGGCTTGGATCAAGGAAGTCCGCATAGACTGAGCTTTGGTCCGTGAATCGAAAGATTCGTTTGGTCCGTAGCCCGTTGGCCCGTTTATAATGAGGTCCGCACGGACCTATTTGTAAAAAATAGATTTTTTATCTACTAAACAATTTATATACTTTAAATTGTTTAATTTTTTTTTATCTTTTTTTATATACCTATTTGTAACAAATATAAGTAATAAAAAAGTTTAAAATATTATTTTCTAGTCAATAAAAAATTAATAAAAAATAAAAATAAATAAAGGGTAGTCTGACTTTTATATACTTTCATTTGTTTAGTTTTTTTTTTTTTAATCTTTTTATATACCTTTTTATAAAAAATATCAGTAATAAAAAAATTTTAAAATATTATTTCCTAGTCAATAAAAAATTAATAAAAAAAATAAACACACATTTATAAACCCTAAACTCTATATATCTCATACCCTAACCCCAATGTTCTAAAAGACCCCGCCTAAGGGCGCCTAGGCCCCTCTTCAACGTCTAGTTCTAAGCCCCGCCTAGGTCCCGACTAATCCCGACTAGTCCCCGCCTAGGCGCTGGACCCGGCTCCGCCGCCTAGCATCCGCCTAGCGCTTTTTAGAACCTTGCCTAACCCTAAATCATATATCTTAATTAATCATATTTATATCACTCACTAAACACTAAACCCTATATATACCCCTCACTAAACACTAAACCCTAAACCCTATATATTTCATACCCTAACCAATATACCTTAAATCATATTTATATTCTATACCCAAAATCCTAAATCATATATCTAAACCCTAAAGTATATACCCTTATACCCTTAACATTATCGTATATACCACCCACTAAACCCTAAACCCTATATATCTCATATCCTAACATCTATACCTTAAATCATATTTATACCCCGTACCCTGAATTATATATCTAAACTCTAAAGTATATACTTCTATACCCTAAACCTTGTAATATATACCACTCACTAAACCCTAAACCCTATATATCTCATACCCTAACCTATATACCTTAAATTTATATTTATACCCTCCACCCTAAATCATATATACCTAAACTCTAAAGTATATATCCCTATGCCCTAAACCTTATAGTATATACCACTATACCCTAAACCCTATAAAGCCTATACTCTAACCCTAACCCTCTACCTTATATCATATTTATACCCCATACCCTAGACTCTAAATCATATAATATGTATTCTAAACTATATGTCATATTTAAACCATTTATCATATATCTTATACCCTAAACCCTATATTAATTACATATCTTAAACTCCATGCATATCCTAAATCATTACCATATATGTAAAGAAATGTTTACTAATATTATTGATAATTGAGTATTACATAATAATTAATAATTAAGGGAAAATATTTAATAATAATAATAATAATTTAACCTTTAAAAAATATTAATAATGTCTTTACTCTACCCCAACTCCTAAAATTCACAATAAATCCTAAAGTATTTACCATATTGCTCAAAGTTCCTTCTGACAAAAAAAAAAAAAAAACTAAAAATCTTACTCTAGGACGGAGGGAGTAAAAAAAGTCTAAAATATCATTTTCTAGACAATAAAAATTAATAAAAAAATAGTAATAAAAAAAGGATTGTCCGTCCCTCTTTTCTTTTATATATACTTTCATTTGTTTAGTTTTTTTCTATCTTTTTTTATATATCTATTTGTAAAAAATATCAGTAATAAAAAAAGTCTAAAATATTATTTTCTAGTCAATAAAAAATTAATAAAAATTAAAAATAAATAAAGGATATTCCGTCCCTCTTTTCTTTTATATACTTTCATTTGTTTAGTTTTTTTCTATCTTTTTTTATATACATTTTTGTAAAAAATATCAGTAATAAATAAAGTCTAAAATGTTATTTTCTAGTCAATAAGAAAATAAAAATAAAAATAAATAAATAGTAGTCGTACGGACCTTATTAAAAAAATAAAAAATAAAATAGGAAAACCCGTTTGGCCCGTGGTTCTTCAGATCCGAGCCAAACAGGCAGACTTGGACCGGAGAAATGGTACGGGTCGGGCCGAGTTTAGGCCCGTTTCATCAAACGGGCTGATGGGCTTCAACTCGTCCCGCCCGCGGGTTAGTCCGCACGGATCAGGCCGGGATGGGCCGACCCATTTGGCCATCACCGGTGTACCGGTAGTATTATTAAAATGAGTATAATATTCCTATTGTAAATCATTATGTTTTAAATTAGGGCCGACCCAACAATTGAAAAAAGAAAACAACTGCTTTAGGGCTCCAAAAAAATTAGTGATTTTTAGGGGCACAAATTCTTACCCAATCTATTAAATAGTAGGCTCAATTATCCCTACCAAATTTGTTCAAATTTTCTCATATCTGACCTTAATCTACAACTAGAAATAAGACAGTTTTCTTCTATTAAATTGGCTCTTCTTAAATAAATGTTTAATTTTTTTCAAAAAAAATAATTTTAACTATTCTTGACGCACCATTTAAATGAAAATTTTTAAATTTGCATAATTAAATGTAATATAATTTATTTACTAATATTGAAATAGAATATATTTATATCGTGGAATAAATATTTAGTGTTGTGCAACATGTTATAGGGTATTATTTGTTGATTATGATTTGAGGTAGGGATGTACAAAAAATTTGTGTAGCCGTATCAGATCAGTAGAACCGAAACATACCAGTAAAAATCGGATCGAATCAATAGTATTGGTCTGGTCCTGGCTCCAAATCAGGGGCGGAGCCAGGGGGGGGGCATGGGGGGGCACTCGCCCCACAGGCAGCGGAAATGCAGTGGAAAATTTTTTTTTTGCCCCCCCCATATTTTTTTTTTATATATGTATATATATAATTAACTTCAAGATTAACACTAGTGAGTGGTGTGGTTCAGTGGTAGAAGGGGTGAAGTTAAAGCCTTTGGTGTTTTCTTTCAAATCCGTGTTCGAGCCCTGCTACCTACATTTTCAATTAATTTTATTTGTCCTCCATCTTTGCTATTCTCTCTTTCTCTCTATCCATTTTTTTTTCTTAACAATTTTGTTGTTCTCTTTCTCCTAATTTCCTCACATTTTTTCAATCTTAATTAATTAGTTAGGCTTTTCCCATTTCTTAATTCTTTACATTTTTAACTAAAATACATTGTATTTCATGGATCCGACCCATTTTTTACTTGTCCAACCCGAAAAAATTTTTTCAGGGGCGCTGCCCCCGAACCCCCGTGAAATCTTGCCCCCCCCCCTGGGGCAATTCCTGGCTCCGCCCCTGCTCCAAATTTTTGAGTTTCTCGTCTTGCAATGTATATATTACCTTTGATAAATTTATATCTGTACATATATATTTTTAATTATCATTATTATTGAAATTCTTATGCAAAACTAGTATTAGTTACTTTTGTGCATAATTGGTGTTATATTGAGGGTGATGTGCCTTTTTTTTTTCTTTTTTTTTTTTTTTTTTAAATATTTTTTTTCACTACTCACACACACACACATGCACGCACAGAAGCACCTAGGAGATAAATCCTAGGGAGAGAAAGCCTTCCCTCTAACTTCTGGGGGGATCGAACCCATGACCTCCAGGTTGAAAGCCATGAGCTCAAGCCAACGGACCAAATCCACATGTGCGGGTGATGTGCCTTATGTATAGACTAACAAAAGTTGGCATAAGTTGGCCTTTTTTTTTTGGAATTTCAGAGGGCATCTGTGGTGTTTAAACAGAAGTCCAAGGTTCTTGAACCTCTTTATTTTTTAACGGTTTCATTACGATATTTTCTTGCACATTTTATTTTGAGCTGTACTTATTTCTTTTCTACTGTACAGTGGAGGTTGGACACTTGCTGGTGCTCCTTTAGACTTGCATGACCCTCGTCTTTTGGCAATGGCTGCTGCTGAACGTCATCTGCTGGAGGGTGACCGACTATAATGAATTTGAATTTTGAAGATACAAGTGCCAGTGGAGCTGCCTTTTGCATTTCTGCTGCTCTAATTGTAAGTTATATGAACGGTTGTTTATCTGATTATCAAGTCATTTTTATTTTTAATGATAGACATTAGGATTAGTGTTGGATTTGAAGTATCTGAAATAATAATTCTGTGGAAATATGAATGAGAAGTTTGTACTTGATAATGCAATATTTAGCTTTTAGTTTGAATTTTTATTCTATTTTTATAGTTAACTTTGAAGGTAAACAATTAATTTTTAATGGTATCTTTATTGTGGTTTGAATATTGAATGTTTGGACAGTTTGTTTATTTATTTTTTGTTGATGTAACTAGTGATAATATTTATTTGAATTTTTATTTTTGTTATTGTAAAAAATTATATTATATTGTAATTTATATAAACGGCAGAACCGTACCGAAACCGGACCATTAGAGCCGTACCGATGGAACCGGTCTTATAATGTAATGATTTGGTCATGATTCTAAATTTTTCAGAATCGAATTATTGATCCGGTACTGATAAGGAAACAACCATTTACAAATAATTAATACAATTCAAGGAAAAGCTAGCTATTCGAAAAGTTAGCCATATGCATATGCATATGCATATGCATATGCATATGCATATGCATATGCAGGCTCCCTTTCCTATTACTAACATAGATAACCTCAATCGGCGGCGGCCTCACAGCCCTTGCCTCTCACTCTGCTCACCTTACCGCAGATACTATTATTTTTATAATTGTTTAGATGACAATAGAAAT
The DNA here is from genome assembly GCA_022495995.1 of Adenophora triphylla var. japonica. Taxonomy (NCBI): domain Eukaryota; kingdom Viridiplantae; phylum Streptophyta; class Magnoliopsida; order Asterales; family Campanulaceae; genus Adenophora; species Adenophora triphylla. The sequence continues at coordinate 250,329 of JAFEMH010001967.1, read as the reverse complement.
CCATCTTAAGATGCAGATTTCGGTTAAAACACTTACTCTCCGGAAAAGATAGCGTAGGATATATGAGCCTAGGCTATACTTCTGAGATCGAAGGACGGAGCCCGGCATCCCGACTTCATGGGCAACCCTCATGCGAGAGCGGCATCGGTGGGACAAGAAGGCTATTGTTGAGCCCCTGATTTGAGGGAAAGGAATGGGGCCATAGGATTAGAAGATGACAAAAGAAAAGATTTGGAAAAGGTGATGTCCATATGGACCATATCTTCCTAACCCGGTTACAGTTGGGGAGTTGGGCCCTCTTGTTTTCTCGTAGTAATACAATGCAGCTCCCTTTACTCCACCCTTCTTATTTTTCCAATTTTATGTCTTTTAAAAAATAAAAGCATTAGTTAAATGAAAAAACATGACTTGTTACTTTTTATACCATCCTAAAGAAAAAGAAAAGGTTATTCCACCAAGTTTAAAATCTCGAAATAAAAATTTTTTATTATTTTTTCATTTGTGGGCCCACATATAATATTTACAACAATTATACACTAATTATTTTCTACCTCGCTTTCTATTTTCTACCTAACTATCTATATTTATAACAAAGCACTTTTTTTCTTAATTATTGAACTTCGAACGAGACGCAGGAGTACATGATATAAAGAAAACTACCACTAAAAGTTTTATCTTTCTGTTACTACGTACCCCTGTCCCCTGTCCGGGAAAAAAATATCTCTGATTCGGAATAATATCAATCTAAGTGTCATTATCTGCATATACAAAAGCTCGCTAATATGGAGGGACGGTTTGAGGTGTGTATGAATCCCATGGGCCCAATGACATATTGTCTCTCTGTTGATTACTATTATAATGAAGACGATTGATTTATCTCGAGAAAAAAAAAAAACATGGTAAAAACGCGTTTAAGAACTGATCCAAAGGTCGAGCCTTTAGAAGATACCGGAGATAATTTTATTTCTATGTCTTCCTTTTTATTTATTTACTAGTAAAAGTTTGTGTTCGAGGACACGTGTTTTTTTTTTTTTATGGGCAAAATGGGAAAGGAACAACTTAGTGAGGGTAAAATGGGAAATTTGGCAATTGAAACTGTTCATTGTACTGTAGCAGCAGTCCCGTTTCCATTTATACTATAGAATTTTTGTTTTGATTTGTTTTTGTTATGCGATGATTTAATGTAGTGTCCCATCACACCTTATTTTCATATACTACCTCCGTCTCACGGTGAGCGTGGACTTATTTCCTTTTTCGTATGTTTCACGTGAGTGTGAACTATTCAAAATGGCAAAGAATCTTTACTATTCCACTCACTCATTCTCTCTCCTACTTTACTTTTACACTCACAACACTAATCAATTTACTATTCCTTTCACTCATTCTCTCTCCTATTTAATTTTTCATACTCACATACACCTCCTTCCACTATTTATCTCTTTTACTTTTTCTTAATTTGTGTGTCAAAAATTTTGGTCTACACTCATTTCATCGGGGACGCAGAGAGTATTAATAAATCTAGGGGGCTTCTTAATAATCAACTAAAAAAAATACCATTAAAAGTTTGACCCGCTAATTACAATCGTTATCCGTCCGAAAAGGAGAGAATAAAAGTTACCCTAAGATGTTGCATTTGTGGAATCACACATTTGGTCACAAAGTCCTCAATGGCTGCTCTTTAATGGTGAGGGACTGATGAAGGCCAAATGGGTAGCCCGGCCCGGCCCGGCCCGTCTTTGTGCGGGCAAACGGACAAACGGGCTTAACCCGGCCCGTCCGTGAGAGGAGACGGGCTAAAGCCCGGCCCGGCCCGTCCGTTTTTCCATGGCTAAACCCGTCCGTTTGGTCCGGATCCAAGGATCCACGGGCCAAACGGGTATATCCCTTTTTTTTTTTACAAAATCAGAAAAGGGGTTGGGGGGGTTCGAACCTTGGTCAAATGGGATTAATGAGAGCAACTTACCACTTGGCCACAATGATATTGATGTTAATTATTCAAATAATAAATATAAATTATAAAAAAAAAAAAGCGGGCCAAACGGAAAATGGGCAAACGGGCTTTGGAAGTCCGCGGGCTTGGCCCGCCCGTTGTCCAAATGCCTCGGTGAGGCCTGTACCGTCCAAGGGGGCGGGCCGGGCACGGGCTGGGCCGCGGGCGGCGGGCGACGGGCCAAACGGGCGGCAGGCGGCGGGCCTTGATTTTCTCCCACGGGCTTAGGCCCAAAATGGCCATCATCATGAGGGACCCATACATATTTTGTGTATAGCCAATTACTCTCTATCATTTGTGTTTTCCTTTTCTATTCAAATAAATAAATATTAACGGCTTTTAGCATACCAAATACACGTAACACCTTGGTGTCCACCTATTTTATTACTGCATTGTTAGACTATCTACAGTGGTTAATACCATCTTTCTCATTTCATTTAACATTTTTTATACTTTTTCTCATTCACCTAATATTTCATTTATCCATTTCATTTATCCCCACTCCAATGACTAACTTAAATTAAATTTCAACTTCCTCCAACTCATCATTCTATACCTCACTATTTTTATTTTATTTTATTTATATTCTTTATTTTTATGATTAGTAAAATAATAATAATTATTATTATTATTTATAATTAAAAAAATATTTCACACTTAACTAAAAAAATATTGCATCAATTTATAGGGGAAATCTATAATACAATAGAGGTCAAATCTAACCGCCACACAAAGAGTGGCTCAGATTTGATCTCGCAAAAGATAAAGAGCGGCCTAGATTTAAAGTTGGAAAAAATAAAAAAAAACTTTCCTACACCGGTTACTAACTGATGTAAATAATTAATAATCTTTATTAACAAAATTGAATTTAACTATGTTGACAGTGTAAAAATAATTATTAATTTTAAGTATTAAGCTAAATGGTGAATTTACTAACAAATATTTTTTTATTAGAGTAGATTAAATATATTAAAACTTATTCTGAAAAATTTATAATATAAATATGACGTCAATATGTTCTGGTTTCTTCCTTCTTATAGAAAATATAATGAAGGGAGGCAGTGGATCAAAAATAATTGTATTATTTTTTTTTATGAAAAATGAAAACCTAAAAAAAATTCAAATACAATAATTTAGTTTTATTAAAAGAGAAAATGAAAATTTTACTTTACTCTAGAAAAATAATTCATTATTATATTAGATTATTATTTTGTAGTGACTATAATATCTTCCTAAGATATATCATAAACTCCATAAAAAGGATAATTTTGTCAATTTATTGAAAAATATTGGATAACTAAAAATGTAAAGGCTATTAATTTGAAATCGTGGTTTTAATAGTACTTGCACATGCATCATTGTTTTAACCGTTTCACAAGTTTTCGATGACATTTTCATATGTCGTTTTCATCTAACGTTCTTTAGAAAAAAACGTTTTTCATGGCCAAATTATTTCGTTGTTATTTACTGCAAATTAATTACTTAGGTAAAACAGTCAAAGAGAGAGGTCATTTAGGAACAATTCATTACCCTATAGTTGATTCGTTGAAATGAAATTATGTGTTTATCTAGAGGCTCATTTGTTTTGCTCAAGATTCTTTATTCTTTGCCATTTTTATGATCTTTGACAGATATACAAGTAGCTTAAGAAAAGGCTTCATACATGAGTAGAGGAACTATTTCTGTTGATAGGTAAATGACATTGTATGCTGACTAGAAATTTCTCCATCGTCTTATTACATACTATATTCTTTTTTGAGTTGTCCACTTCTGAAACTCGAAATTTGAGAGCGTATATATATGGGGTTTTTTCCTGATCTGATATTATGGTTCTAAGCTCGGGAAAGACCCGACTTAGTAACTTCCTATTTTGGCACATAACCAACTCTCTCTTGGACTCTCCTAAAGCGTTTTGGCCATAGCTTGGTCGGAGGCACATTGTGTGCATGGGGGGGGGGATTTTGACTATGAATTTACTTATTTTGTGTGTGTCTGTGTGTGCTTATGTGCCCGTTAGAGAGAGAGAGCTGGTGGGTGGGGGTTCATGGGGTGTGAGGGGTTCATATAATATATTTTTATTATGTAGAAGATGCTTCATAAAGGGTGACTTATATAGAGTGCTTAAAGTTTTCTATTTTTTATCGATCACCCAAATTTCAAATGTTTCAGATTTGTTTTTGCCTTCTTTTTATTTTTCTTTTTCTTTGTGTGTGTGTGTGTGGTGGTGGGGTGGCGGTTGATGGGGTGGGGTGGGATGAGGGTGGATGTGGATATGGATAGTACAGAATGAAGATGTTTTATTTGTATAATATTTTAATATTTTTTTCATATGATGTACTTAATGTTTTCTATCATAAAATGTTGAAGCTATACCATTGAAAACTTTTCAATGCCACAAATAGGTTGATCCTCAGTTTTTGCTTTTCTTTTAATCACTTTTTCGATATAATTTGTCTCTTTGTTTCCAGGTTAATTTTGATGATTTTACATAAAAGGTGGCGGGTACTCGATAGTGAATAATAGAGTAGGTTGAAGGTGATGAGAAAAATAATAAAGATAGATTGGGGGTACTGACCCGTGCGGTCCGCACGGGGGGTCTGTACTAGTAAAGTCACAATGAAAGTCCATGCAATGTCTAGTTGAATTTTACTAGGTGATAATTCAGCTCAAATTGAAAGCGAGTGTTTTTTTTTTTTGTCCAAATCAAATGAAACTTATATCAATTTATAGGGGAAAAATGATGAATTTTGGTGAAAAAAAATTAAAAAAACAATAATTTACTAGGTGATAATTCAGCTCAAATTGAAAACTAAGTGTTTTTTTTTGTGTCCAAATCAAATGAAACTTATATCAATTTGTAGGAAAAAAAATGATGAATTTTGGTGAAAAAAAATTAAAAAAAATTAATTTACTAGGTGATAATTCAGCTCAAATTGAAAACTAAGTGTTTTTTTTTTTTGTGTCCAAATAAAATGAAACTTATATCAATTTGTAGGAAAAAAATGATGAATTTTGATTAAAAAAAATTAAAAAAATAATAATTTACTAGGTGATAATTCAGCTCAAATTAAAAACTAAGTATTTTTTTTGTGTCCAAATCAAATAAAACTTATATCAATTTGTAAGGAAAAAAAATGATGAATTTTGGTGAAAAAAAAAATTAAAAAAAAATTAATTTACTAGGTGATAATTCAGCTCAAATTGAAAATTAAGTGTTTTTTTTTGTGTCCAAATAAAATGAAACTTATATCAATTTGTAAGGAAAAAAATGATGAATTTTGATGAAAAAAATTTTTAAAAAAAATAATTTACTAGGTGATAATTCAGCTCAAATTGAAAATTAAGTGTTTTTATTTTTGTGTCCAAATCAAATGAAACTTATATCAATTTGTAGGGAAAAAAATGATGAATTTTGGTGAAAAAAAAATTAAAAAAAATTAATTTATTAGGTGTTAATTAAGCTCAAAAATTTGAAATAAAATATTAAATTCGAAAATCCATATACCCAATCAATCAGTAACACTTGTCGGATTGAGAAGAAAAAAAAATGAAAACAGGCGTTTCAACCGGGATGAAAAGTTTCATCCAACCACTTCAGCCAACCCACTTTCAATCCTCCATTGTACTACCTTAGGCTGAATAAATCCATTTCATTCCCTTGTTCAACCCACCATTGTGGGTAGTCTTATAGCAAAATTCAGCATTTCAGAATAAGGTTTTTAGTTTAAATTTATATGAATATTTTTTTAAAAAAATTGTTTTTATGAAAAATAAAATAGGATAGAGAAAGTGGGTAAAAAACTTTTGTTGTATAAATTACAAGTGAATAAAGCAACTAAAACCTTATTTTCTGAAACATATCAAAAATAAAAGTAATAAACTTATTTATTTGGAACATACGGACGGAGTAATTTTTATATGCTACTCCCTCCGTCCCACGTCAATTGATTCACTTTTCTTTTTTGAACGTCCCACTTCAATTGATTCATTCCATAAATGGAAAGTTTTCTATATATTTATACCCATATCATCTCCATATATTTAAAAAAACCAATCATTAACTTACTATTCCTCCCACTCATTCTCTTTCCTATTAAATATTTTTAACTTTTACATTCTCTCTCCTATTCCCTATCGCACATTTAACTTTTACATTCTCTCTTCTCTAATTTCTATCCACTTTATTCATTTTTCTTAAAAATCGTAAATTCATCTCGGGACCAATTAAAGTGGGACGAAGGGAGTACTTGATATTTAACTTGGGCCCACCCACCCCACACACACAAACACACACATATGATACATCACATGACAAAAGCACATGTTATAAATGAAACGGACGAAGTTGGCAATAATTTCAAGCGTAAAATGCCAAAACTTAGCATTTCCTCGTTTGTGTAAGGTATTGTAGAGCATATACTAAAATCAAACTTTGCTTTTTCTGATGGTGACTAGAGAGAGTGAGGGGTAGTTGCCAAGATATGTAATACTTAAAGCTTTGCAATATTTAAGGCCCCACACAATATAAGAATATTGATATTTCGATCATCCCTCATACATATACATGATCATTTTCTTGTCATTTCCTACTGTCTCGATTTAAACTTTTTGCTTTGTTTTTGGTATGTTTTATCTGTGTTTCGGGTGTTTAAGTTTTTACTTTGTTTTTGTTTTATCTGTCTGTATTTAATCTTTTTACTTTGTTTTCGATATGATTCGATAAGTTTCTTAGTTGTTTTATTATTTAAAATTAATAATGGAACCTATTTGTCATTATCACAACAAAAGTTCTCTACCTCATTTTCTCTATCCTACATTATTTTCATACTTACAACATTTACATTTTCTTAATTTTCGTGTATAGTTAAACTCAGAACATTAAAATGAGACGGATGTAGTAATTTTTAACAACTTTGTTTAGGATTAGGCTTTCTTTTTTATTATTGAAACATTAAATGAAGATAAAAATTCTTCTTAGAAAATGTATTGATCTTCACTAAACTTTGTTTAGGATTTAGGCTTCCCTTTTTCTTTTTTTTTTTTTGCCTCATTCCTTTTGATTAGTAAAAATGTTATTTTCTCTCTTCCAAACAAATTCTAGCTCCACCATTACATAGATTATCACAAATTCCAATATTATCTCAAAACAGATTGAGTTATAATTAATCCATCTGTTTTATAAAGATGTTTTCATAGCCATTTTTAATTTTAAAAAGTTTAATAATATCTCATAAATTCCTTTTTATATTATTTTATCTTGTTTTATTATCTTGTAACAATATTGTAATGTATAATAATGTATACTCATATATATAGTACAACATTGATGATGACAGATGGCGCTGGCGACCGAAGACCGGATCCCGGCGGATTTTCGGTGTCCGATGGCCGGATTCCGATGACTGGTGATCGGATTCTGACAGACCGTGGCAGCGATGGGCGACATCTGCGGGCGGCGATGGTGGTGGCAGGAGGTAGTATTGAGAATAATGTATCATAATTTTGAAATATTTCATATGAATATAGTATAATATAATTCTGTATAAAAACTAATGAGACATTTAAATTAATGAGTAATTTAATAGAAAATGATTTGTCTCAAAAAGAATTTATGAGTAAAATTTTCAAAAACAAAATAGGAGAGAGAGAGTGTGTGAGAGAGAGAGAGAGAGAGAAAAGTGACCAGGCCCACCGTATGGTCTCACGCACAAATCAGCCCTAACATTAATAAAACGGTTACCGTTTTAAACTGATTAATATAGGAATACAAGAGCAATGAGTGGGGTGGGGTTCCCTAAGCCCATATAATCACTATGGATGGCCCATCTAGTCATTCACCATGGCCCACATGTTCAGATTTTCCATGTCTTCTATTGGCCCACTAGCCTTCCTTTATTGTAAGTGCATTGGAAATTGCAAAGTTAGAGGTTGGCAACAAGTACACACCCATTTATGTGTTAGGGCCTTTCTTGTTAATTGATGAGTCAGTAACATGCCTCATTTTGTCAATTATACAAATTGTACGGCTGAAGGTGACCCAGTTTTGGCCCATTTGGTCCCTTCCTCCTAATGAAAGGGCAAAATAATTTATTCATACCACCCAAGCCCGGGCATTCCGGGCTAACTAAACCAAACCCGATCTCCCCTTCAACAGGGATATTGCGTCAGCAATTGATCACGATTTATAAACTACCGTATTTTGTCGCCAATCGATTAACTTTGACCCAAATATAAATGCAAATCTAATCATTTTATTGAAATTCTAAAAATTGTTATTCATAAACCATTTAATGATTTATCAATAACAATTTTTAGAATTTCAATATAATGATTAGATTTGTATTAATGTTTGGGTCAAAGTTAACTGTCGTTGACCAAAAGTGCCCTTTCGGGCGGGACGGAGGGAGTATTCAATTTTATTAGATTATTAAGTGAAAAGCCCGGATATATTGGATCCGATCCAAAATTCGATCTGATTCAAAGGCCCGATATGACGTGGCATATTATAGACCGCGATCTCCTAAATAGTGCTAGTCAAGATTGCGGACAGTCAGACCCTCAATGAGATGACCACGCAATCGTGACCGCAATTCCCGTGACCACGCCAACAAGTTTGACCGCGCCCAATGAATATTGATCGCGGGCTCATACCAGACTCCCGGTTATCTCACCAGACTCCCGGTTAAAGCCAAATCTTATAGAGCAAGATTCCAAACTGGCTCTGACACCAATAAGCCGTTTGTACCCATCATTAAATGATGGCTCAGGCGCCTACTATGCCATCAATGCGCCGCGCGCCAACTATCATTTGTCCCTGTCCATATCAGTGACATCCCTCTGCAGTGAATCTTACTTTACTGACAGACCCAACCAGATGCGAACACATGTCTTAGGTCAAAGACAAAGATAAGATCCTTAGGACTGACGTCAACGAGCAACTCCCATTTACTATATATATCAACCTTTGTCCCCATGGACAAGGTAAGTGTCAAATTATATTTGTAAGTCACATTCTCTAAACCCTAAACACACAACTCACTCAAGACATTTCAAGTCTTATTTCTCAGTTATCAACCATCAAGAGATCTTACTCTCACACCCGAGGGTCTGAGCTGGATTAAACCCCGACTTTGACCTTAGCAGTGCTTCTTGTTGTTATTGTGTTCTAGGTACAAACAAATATCAAGCCAGATATCCTAAACCATTCAGACACCCGAAAGTACGTGGCGTCATCAATGGTTCCATTGCCGGGAAACGTCTAATTTTTCTCGTGTAAATCTTGTGTCTGTAAAAAACAAACACCGTTTCCCAAACACTTGTTTTCGAAACCAAAATCTTTCAGCTATTTCAGCGTCAAAATGTCTAACATTGCTCTCCAAAACGCTTGTTTTCTCACTATTCCAGGTGATGACCAGGCTTCTCCCTCACAAATCAATCCTGTTAGATCAAGCACCCCGGCCTTTAACAGGTTGGGTGGCCGTTCTAACAGTTTAGGATCTCTTACCCCTTCTTAAAGAGACCTAAGGGAGAAGCTGGAGGCGGCCCGTAAGGATAAATCCCCTCAAAATCCCTATCCAAAAAACCACACCTCTCCTATCACTCCTGAGTTGATTCTCAAGAGAAACCGAGCTTTGGCTGCAAGGGCTAAGCTAGTGGCTGAGGCCATGGCTATAAACGATGCCCGACTTGAGTTGGTAAAATTGGAGGCCAATGGTGGTGTCCCCCTCGAAGAAGGTTCCTTAAGGTTCTCCCAACGAGTCCCCACGAAATCGCTAGCTAGCCAAGCTAAAGGGACAAAAAGGGTAGAACCGACATTGGCTGGCCGCGGTCATGAAGAGATCGAGAAGGAGGAAGAAATGGGAGAAGGAGCAGAATCTACTCCTCTCCCCGAGAAATCCAAAGAACGATCCCTAGCTCACGCCAAGGGGAAGGCCGTGATTCCTCATTCCAAAAAACCGAAGATGGATAGCAAGAACCCTGAATTCATCAAGTTCATGCATCAAATGTGGGATACCCACCAAAAAATCTCCACAAAGTGTGGTCGCACGATGGATGCTTTCGCGGACAAGATTGCCCACGCGCCAATTCAGAAAGGAAAACCTCTTCAGATTGAGACCTATGATGGCTCCACCAATGCCAAGTGCCATGTGGGAAGGTTTGAAGGGCAAAATGGCCTTGTTCTCCTCAGACGAAGCCGTGATGTGCAAAGCTTTGGCTGCCACTTTCACGAGCAAGGCCCTATCTTGGATGTTGGCCCTTCGGCCCAAATCCATCAAAAATTACTACCAGTTCAGGCACATTTTCTTGAACTCTTTTGCTGGAGCAGGGGATCCCGCGAGGCCAAAAACTAATCTTATAATAATCAAGCAAACTGCGACGGAAACCACAAAATCATATATCACTCGGTTCAGGAAGATGTCCGAGCAGATAGTGGACCTGTCCGAGAGTGACATTCAACTTTGTTTTAAGGGCGGTCTTTTCTCTAGTTTCTTGAAGATGAATTTCACCTCCAACCGACCCAAAAATGTGGAGGAAATGTACGAGAGATCCTTCGCAATTGCCTCGACCGAAGAGCCCAACGAGGCCGCTGCCCGCAGACTGACTAAAGATAGAATTGTTCAGGTCTAAGAAGCAGGTCAAGGATCTGTCCGCGATAATAATTAGGGAAAGAACAGAAACCACAGCACGGATAAACTCAGGAAGTTGGCGGATGAAACAGTTTATACTCCCCTGAACTCGCCGCGAGCAACGATCTTTAAAGCTATGGAAGTACCTCCTCCTCCACCAATGGGCCGAAAGCCTATTAAGAGGAGCAGAGCTAAATTTTGTGACTATCATAATGACCACAGTCACAATACCGAGGACTGCTTCCAGCTGAAGAGAATTATTCAGTAAAAAATTAATAACGGCGAGTTGGCCAAATGGTAGCAAGGCAACAATGCCAACAACAACAACACCCAGCGGGCATGACCTCAGCGTGGCACTGAAAGAAGAGAGAGAGAGAATAATGACGAGGATGAGCTAGAGACCTACGATATCAATTTCATTGGAATAGAGGCTCCCTCCAACAAACAGCTATCCCTTCAGATCAAGACCTTAGAGAAAGTCTTCTTGATTCCCCCTTGGCTCCAGAAGAAGAGTAGAAAATTGGGTTCAAGCGAAGTGAACTTGCCTCCACTCTCTTCCATTCCACCCAGTCCCTCACCATCAAATGAGAATCTCACGAGAAAACATTGGTAGAGTCTTCATCGACACCAGTGCGACCAGAGACATTCTCTACTATCATATATTAGTAGGGATGAAAATGTCTGAGGCTCATCTCACTCCCTATGCCGGTCTGCTCGAGGGATTCACAAACCACACTGTCCGCGTGAAGGGGACGATTGATTTTGAAGTGACTATAGGAGAGAAGCCCTTACAAAAAACTTCCAAAATCACATTCATGGTCATTGATCTACAATCCCAGTATAACACAATACTTGGCGTGACCGCTCAGGCTGCACTGGGAATCGTACCTTCTATCCCCCACCAAAGGATGCAATTCAATACTCCTGGCGGAATTGCGGCCATAAAAAACCAGCCCGAGACGTTTCTCCGGACATTGGAGGAGAAGAGAAAGCAGAAAAGTCAGGCCACCTGCTCGCTGAAAGAGGATGAACTTAAGCGGAGCAAAGGCAAAGAAATATGCCCACTGCCCGAGCTCATCGGTATGCTATCTTTCCATTCAACCAAAATTGAGCTTAAGAAGAGCAGGAAGGCAAAGAGGCTGGCTCCCATTGAGCGAGGTTACGTTGATAGATGAATTCTGGGGGACATAGACCGAGAAGTCATGTACTCCATGTCTGCTTTCCCAGAAGCAAGACCAACCCCCTAGTGATCATTATAGATTCCGTCCATAATCGCGAAATCAGTGATCTACGGCCTAACGATGAGCTCGAGGAGGTGGTAATTAATATCCACTACCCCGAGTAAAAAGTTAAGGTTGGCATGGAAATTCATCCCGAGGGGAGGAGGATTTTGATTGAATTCCTCATGAATAACTGTGACGTGTTCGCATGGAGGGTGGAAGATATGCAAGGAATCAGCGAGGACGTGATCCTCCACAAAATCAATGATGATTCCACCTTCAAGCACATCCATCGAAAATCTAGATATTTCTCTCCGGAAAAGGAGATTGCGATCAAGGAAGAGGTAGAGAAGCTACTTAAGGCGGGGATAATTAAAGAAATATTGTATCTCAAGTGGCAGGCCAATGTCGTCATGGTAAAAAAGGCCAATGATAAATGGAGGATGTGCGTTGATTTCACAGATCTCAACAAGGCATGCCCCAAAGACTATTTCCCTCTTCCAAGAATTGACCATTTGGTAGATTCTATAGCCGGCCATAGAGTTTTGAGCTTCATCGATGCATACTCCGACTATCATCAAATAAAAATGGCTCCTGAAGATTTTGTCTCCGTAGCTTTCATCGCCGCGGGCAAGACATACTGCTCTACACAATGATGCCCTTTGGGCTAAAAAACGCAGGAGCAACCTATCAATGAATGGTCAATATTGTCTTTAAAGACCATCTAGGCAGAAACCTTGAAGCCTACATGGATGACATGGTGATAAAAACTAAGGAAAATTCTCACGAGCTCGACGTGAAAGAAACGTTTTCCAACTTGCGCCGCAATAATGTGAAGCTCAACCCCCTTAAGTGTGCCTTTGGGGTAAAAGCGGGCAAGTTCCTTGGATTCATGGTCAATCAGCGGGGAATTGAGGCAAACCCAGAGTTAATCCAAGTGCAGTTAGACATGAAGCCTCCTGCATGCGTGAAAGATGTGCAGAAACTCAACGGGCGCATCCCCACTCGGCCGTTTCATTTTATGGTCTGCAGAGAGATGCCTCCCCTTCTTCAAAACTCTTAAAGAGGGGAAGAAATCTAATGAATTTGCCTGGATAAAGACTGCGATCTTGTCCACCGTAGAAGGTTGCTATCTTAATAAGGAAAAGTTAGCCTATGCCTTAATTGTATCTGCTAGAAAATAACGAGCTTATTTTTCTGCACATCCCATAACTGTACTTACAGAAGCACCGCTTAGAAAGGTTTTGCATAAACCAGAATCCTTGGGGAGGATGCTAGCATGGTCTATAGAGCTCACTGAGTTCCAGATCGCCTACTCCCTTAGAAGGACCATCAAAGCGCAAGCCTTAGCAGATTTTGTGGCAGAAACATCTTTTAAACTTGTGGACAGCGAGCTACTGAAAAGAAAGAGGGTAGAGCCCCAAGAAACCCAAGAAAATCCTGAATCCAGCACAGATCCAGCCAAAGAGAGACCAGAAGAAGTATGGACTTTATTCGTGGACGGATCTACGAGCAAACTGTTAAGTGGCGCGGGCATACTCCCGATCACACCATGCAGGGAGAAATTCAAAAGGGCCTTGAGATTTAAGTTTGAAGCATCAAACAATCAAGTCGAGTATGAAGCAATCATCGCGGGCATGGAGCCGGCCAGAGATTTGAGAGTTCCAAACATTAAGATAAATAGTGACTCTCAACTCATAGTAAACCAAATAAAGGGGGAATATGACACAAACAATCCAGTTCTAGCCAAGTACTGCGGTCTAGCAAAATCCCTTCTCAAAAACTTCGAATACTATAAGTTGAATCATATAATGAGAGAAGTCAACGCAGAAGCAGACCTCCTCTCCAGAATCACCGATCAAGAAATTGAAGACATAGATACGGACTGCCAAATAGATTTCGCAGAAGTGCCTGCTATAGATCAAATTCAGATCAACAACATAGAGGATCAAGAAAGGGACTGTGTAGATGAAATAAGAGATTACATCGAAATAGAAACCCTCCCCGAGGATCAGGAAAAGGCTAGACTCATCAAGAAAGTGTCCGCGAAATACACAATCCTAGATGGAATATTATATCGGCGATCATTCACCAAGCCTTTGCTTAGATGTGTAAAAACTAATATGGTCACTAATCTACTTTACGAAGTCCATGAAGGAATCTGTGGGGGCCATCCAGGTGCTCGCACTCTCTCGGACAAGATTAAATTTCAAGGGTCTCTCGGACAAGATTAAATTTCAAGGGTTCTAGTGGCCAACAATGAGGAAGGATGCCGAGAAGTACGTGAAAAATGTGACAAGTGCCAACGTTTTGCGGACATCCCTAGACTCCCATCAATAGAGCAGACTTTGGTCATACCATCGTGGCCATTTGATACATGGGGCATTGATCTGATAGGACCATTCCCAACTGTTAGAGGAAGCATTAAGTACGTGGTGGTGGCCGTGGATTATTTCACAAAATGAACAGAGGCTAAAGCCTTGGCAACTATTTTTGAGGAAAATGTCATCAATTTCGTCAGCGATCACATCTAGTACAGATTTAGGATTCCAAGAGCAATAGTCTCGGACAACGGCACTCAGCTCGCTGCAAAATTCACAGTTGAATGTGAGAGAATGAAAGTCCAACGTTGCTAGTCCGCATTAGCTTATCCTCAAGGAAACGGTCAAGCTGAGGCCGCAAACAAGTTAGTTCTATCCGTCCTAAAGAAAAATTTGGAAGGGCAAGGAGGACGCTGGTTAGACGAGCTCCAGACCGCGCTATGGGTTGTCTGCACCACAGTCAAAAATTCAACGGGAGAAACCCCTTTCTCGCTCACGTATGGATCAAAGACAGTCACTCCGGTAGAAGTAGCCCTCCCCCCCTACAGAGTCACTTACTTCGATGAGTCTCAAAATGAGGCAAACAGAAGATGGGACCTGGATAACCTTGAAGAAAAAAGGATGCGGGCAGGAGAAAAAATGGTGAACTACACGCAGAAAGCCAAGAAGCATCATGATAAAAGAGTTAGCAAAAGAAGCTTCTCAGTGGGAGATTGGGTATTAAGAAATGTTGTGGTACAAGGGACCCAACCCGGCTTCCACAAACTCTCCCCCAAGTGGGAAGGTCCATATCAAGTTACCCAAGTAATCAATGAGGGAACCTACAAATTGCGGACAAGAGAAGGAAAAGACCTCAAAAAACGCTTGGAACAGCGATCACCTTAGAAAGTACTATTTTTAATCATTGTATTGTGTAAGGATGATAGAGGTAACAAATGTATAAAAGGTAAGGTATTTTTTACATAAACTGTTGTAAACGTAGGAAAACGCAAAAGCATTATTCTCACAACCGGAATGGCAAAGGTGAATGCTCGCAAAAAAAAAAAAAAAGCGGATGCCAGCATCGGTCACAAACCTGCTGATGTGCGTAGGCCTCATTGGCTGTTGATCGCATGCCTATATGTACAAAGACCAATCTGAGCCCGTACACAATCGCGAACAAGACTCTCAAAGTCTAAAAGCGTGAACCACCAACAGTGGATATAGATGCCGGCACGTCCCAAAACCTGCTGATGCACGTAGGCCTCATTGGCTGTTGATCGCACGCCTGTATGTATAGAGGCCAACATATGAGCCCGTACATGATCTCCACAAGACTCCAAAGAGTCTAAACCGCATGAACCACCAATAGTGGATACAGACGCCAGCACCGGCCTACTCCTGCTGATGCGCAGACTAGCCTCACGGCCACATTCTGCATGCCCACATGAAAGCAGCTTGCCTTGGCTCTTTCGAATTACGCCACATACTTAAAAGTCTAGATAAGCGTAAATGGACGAGAGTGATAAAAAAATTCTAAATCCAAAATAAATAGGGGGCTAAAGCCTCGACGCCATAAAAGGCCATAACGAACTCATGATCATAGAGAAAAGGGCTAACTCTCATAAAAAACTTAGAATGGTTTTTAAAGAAAAAGTTATCAAATCATAAACACGGTTAGCAGGCATTACAATGCCCGCGACCATGGCATTGAGTCAAAAGAAATTATTCGAAGTCATATAAAGCTTAAAGAAGGAAAAGCAAGAATACAAGCTTAAATAAAGCCTTGGTATCATTATCAAATGTATTCAAAGATTGCGAAAACTTAAAAGCAAGAATGAGACAAGAGTAATTCAAAAATACTTTCCATTAAATAGATCAAAATGATTACAAAGTCCTACAAATCTATTACAAAGAAAGGAAAAAAGAAAAATCCTAAATCTAAGTTGTTGGTTGGGCAGATTCTTGGGCAATTTGAGATTCAGGAGTTGGAGAAGGTAGATTGACAGTTGAAGCTTAATCAATGGCTGGAGTAGGATCTTGAACAGAAGCGGGTGCTGACCGCGGCATAAACAATTGGCTGACCGCATGCCCATTAGGATACAGGCGAGCAGTGGAAGCTTTCAATGATAGCCCATCCAGGCCAAACCTTAAGTTATCGATTTGATCAATGAGGCCTGGAGCGGTGATCGCGGCGACATCAGACAAGGTGGAAGCTGCTGCTAGCTCCATATTATCAATTTCCTCTTGAGTCAGAGGGACCAATGCATGCCCGGGCAGGCATTCTACATCTGTGGAAATCAAAGAGCCAATTATGGCCAATTGTTTCACAGAGAACTTGCCTGTGGCAGCAAAGTTCCTTAGCTGTGTCTTGCAGCCAGCCTCATACTGAGCGGTGGATTCCGCCAAGAGCTCGTCCTTATACTCTTGGGAGTTTTTAAACTCCTCAGTACCTTCCTTACGGGCAGCGGCAAGTTGGGCATCTTTCTCCAACTGGAACTGCCTCAGAGGAAGCAGCTCTTCGGAAATTTTATCCACACTAGCCTCCAAAGACAGAATTTGCTTCTTGAAGTCCTCCAACTTGTCTGTGTAGTCCGCTACCCTCTTTTCCCAATATCCTTCTACCCACGGAGCTCATCCCACGATCCTTTGGCCTTCTCCAAGGACTTATTGGCAGCATCAAGCTGATCGCAGAATTGCTTCAGGTCAGCCTCCTTCTCAGCCAGAGCCTTAATCTTCTCCTCCGCCTTCACCAAAGCCTTGGACTGATCGGACAGACTATTGTCTTGCTCGTCAGATATCTCCCTTATCCTCATGGCCTTATTGCCCAGCTGCAAATAATAGAAAATATCGATCAGCGATCAAGCAGTCATCAAAAAAGGAAAATATAGTGGTAGAAAGAAAGTGAAATGTTACCTCAGTGACCAGTAGGCCAATATCGCCAGTAAGAGCGGAGGCATTCTCCTTAGCCCCAACATTCTGGTAAAAATTAGGGGCGTAGAGCCTGTTCAAAAGACCAAGCCTACAACTGTTTGAAACCCTCTGCGGGCATACAGATCCACCCCCTTGAGCGCAGGAACATCCTCGAGCTTGTTCTTCAGGCCCCACACAGTTTCACGTGTGCCTGCGGGTAGGAGGGGATAGGAGAGTACATAGATAGTGGCCCCTCTGGCCGGGGAGTTGGAAGTTTAGGGAGGAACCACATCAGACCGTTGGGTCCTTTGTTTCTTATCCCTGCCCGCACCTTCAGCCTCGGGAGTAGACCTCTTCCTGGTGCGATCGGAATGGCCGATGGAAGTAGTGTTTTCAGGAGCAGGACTGGAGCCACGGCTAGACGGCGGTGGTGGCCCTTTGGGGGGTAGATCCTTGGCCGCGGGAATTCCTTTAGCACCGGCTAGCGGGGCGCCAGAGTTCTTGTCTACCACGGGCAAGGAAACACCGTCAGCAGGAACTTTTTTTCAGAACGGCTTGCCTGGCTACTTCCTCTTGGGCCACTTGGCGTTCCTTGGATGCCTTGAGTTGCAGAGATTTTAGCTTTGGGACTATATCTGGATTTGCTGGATCTGTTGTCAAGAAAAGAAAGCAACTGGTTGGACCACAGTTTAGAAGAAATAAAAAAGCATAAGGAAAACAGTTCATATCAAAGACAGGAATAGAGACCGATCAAAACAGGAGGCTCGCAGATCGTGCCCATCATGCATGTCTTGCAGTTGGCCTCAAAATCAAAAAATTCGTGAACCCTCCAGTCGGGATCATGAAGCTGGGGCTCAATAGCCACCCGGGGGATTAATAGCTACATTCTCTTTGAGGTGCCACCCTCGAGAAAATTAGCAAGGGCTCATTATTGATGATCCCGCACACGTCAAAAACTGGCTGCACCTTCTCGGTCACGAACTGGGTTAGATGGATAGCAATGGCAACTTGTAGGGCCTTAGATTCGGACGGGCTGGGGTATGAGCTAGCGGAAACCCTAACTGGCACGGCACCCTCCGACCTTGAAAAATTCTACCCAAACCTATTCTCAATGACCAGAATATTCTTCTGGTTCCATTGGTCAAAATTATTGGTGGGGGAAGAAAAAGTGCGGATAGAGTTATTCTTGGTTTTTAGGCCGAGATTTCCGTTGGTAATTTGGTTGGAGTAGAAGAAGTATAATCCGGAGAGGGAAGGTTCAAAGCCTAAAACCCTACACACCACTATAAAAGAGACAAGGGCTTAAATAGTATTTGGGGTCAGGTGCATAGGGAGGCATTGATTAAAATCGAGAAATTTGTCAATGAAAGGATCAATAGGAAGTCTCAGTCTGTTCTCAAACAGGACCCCAGAAAAAATGCAAGATTTATTGTCCCCGCGGACATCGACCACCGTCTCCGGCCTCAGTTCCCTTTCACCTCAAATTCTTGAAGCTCGCGGACACGGAAGCAATTGGGATCAACACCATAGGTGGTGTACAACTCCGTCTCCCAGTCCAGATAAGGCGCGCTCTCCTTCTTCTTCTGGTCGCGCCCAGAAGTGGAGGCCCCCGCATGACTCTTGCCATGGGTAGCATCAGCATCCTCCTCAGGTCCCTCAGTAAAGGCATCAACTATCTCTGTTGCCTATTGTGCCGTGCCCGCCGCCATGCGGTCTTAAATCTCACGGTCATCCTCCTCGGTCTCCGAGCTATCAGAGCCAAAGAGACCGGTAGAGGATCCCCGTGATGGCTCCGCTTCAACTTCATCCACCTCCAGGCTCATTATCACTACTCTCTAGATTCACTACGGGTATAGGATGAGCCTCGATTTGGGCGCTAAGGTAAATGGTGTTCAAGGGTTCCACATCTAATGGGCTATTCAAATCATCTGTGGGCACATCAAGGGCCAGGTTCTTCTCGTTAGGGTCCATTAAATCAACTTTTTCCCAGTCGGTTATCAAACCAGGATGTACAATGGCTCTCCTCACCAGTTCAATGGCTCTATCTGCGGGCTCGCGATCACAGTGAAACCTGTTCAAAACCCCCATAACAAAAATTTTTAAACGGCGTATATCACCCAACACCACCATTTCACCGTTCATAAATAGCCTTTTCTTGGCCTCCCAAAGTAGGGTGGGACCCAATTTCCCCAGTCATAATAGACCGAGAAATAGTCAAAGGCCTCTAAGGATAGCCTAATCCAAGATTTGGCCACTTTTCTATAGATACCCCCCAATTTCTTGCAAACGGCAAAGTTATCGAGAGTCATGCCATTACCCAACTCCAGAGGTCTTTTCATCCTATAGGTCATCCTAAGAAACAAAAGAAGTAAAAGAGATGAAGTAGATGAATGCAAATTACTTACGAAAAAGACTGACGGAAAGAAGTGTTCAAGGAAGCAGAAGGTAAGAATATTTCTCTCTCTAAGCAAGTTGAAAGTCTGAAGGTGATAAAAGGATTTGAAGGAGGAAGGGTTTGATATTTATAGGCCTACCTATACGGGTCGACCCGTATTAAATAGCCCATAAACCGTTCCCCTCGAATCACGAATCGGGGCCATCCTTTTAAATTTTGAATTATTAGCGTTTGGAATTTATGGCGCCTCTTGACATTCAGGCACGTATCATCCGTACCTGACATGCGCTGGCACTCTGACAGTCGAGGGGCCCACTCAAACCAGGAAGCATACCAAAGCTTCTACCAACTTCCACCAAACTTCCATCACGTGCTCCTCACATGTTCCGTATATAAGGGAATCTAAGCAAAGGCCAACGAAAAAACACTAACACTTGTGGCCGCATCAGCGATCTGACCGCAGATCAACCTTAGCATAATTAGCTCCTCGCTCAGACCATGAATGGATCCTTGCTCAAAGCTAGGGGCCACTGATGAGCCCGGATATATTGGACCGGGCCTAGAGCTCGATCTGACCCAAAGGCCTGATATGACATGGCATATCATAGACCGCGATCTCCTAAAGAGTGCTAGAGTTAAGACCACGGGCAGTCAGGCCCTCAGTGAGATGACCGTGCCAATCGTGATAGCGATCCCCGTGATCGCGACCAATGAATATTGACCGCGGGCTCATACCAGACTCCCGATTAAAGTTAAAGCTTGTAGAACAAGATTCCAGACTGACTCTGACACCAATAAGCCGGCTTGTGCCCATCGCATTAAATGATGGCTCAGGCGCTGAAATTACTCGAATTTCGCGCGGGGCGAAAGCGGTTGTCTTTCGCGGGGTTGGTGTCTGAGACCTCGCTTTCGGGAAGGAGAGGAGTCGCCACGCGGTTTTTGTATTTTGAGCCCAAACGTTGAGAAACGGCTATTGGTTGAAAATGGTGTCGTTTTTATTGGTAGCAAAAACTTAGGAAAAGGCTTTGAAAACGGGGTGTCATTTTTATTGGTAGCAAAAACGAGTAAAAAGCTTTTTTAGTACCAGAGATTGTTAGATTCGGAGGTCACGTTACGTTTCGGAAAGAGTATTTTGAGATCACCCGAAACGCCTCGTATGATAAGTCTTTCTACCTTTCTCGAAATCTTGTGCGTGTGTGTGTGTGTGTGTGTGTGTGTGTGTGTTTGCATTTTTGAAATGGGGGGGCTTGAATGACAAGCTTAATCTTGGTTTGAATGTCAAACGTTGATTATGGTTTTGTTTGAAAAGGCGAGCGTTTGAATGACAAACGTCGGTTTTGAAAGTTTTTAGGAAAAAGTGGCGCGAATGCTGATTTTAACTGTTTATCTTAAGTGTCAAATGTTGACTTTTAAGAAAAGAGCGTCTGAATGTCAAACTTCGGTTTTTTGAGTTTGAAAATGAGCGTTCGGATGCCAAACATCATTTCGCGCGTTTTGAAAGAGAGCATTGTTAGCATTTTTACGGGAAAAAGGCATTAAGATATGTGATCAACGAATCGGGTTGCGACTCGGACTTTTGAAAGGTAAATACTATCACGATCCAAACGGCTCGGACTTGTAAATGACAGTATTTAAA
Source organism: Adenophora triphylla var. japonica (assembly GCA_022495995.1). Taxonomy (NCBI): domain Eukaryota; kingdom Viridiplantae; phylum Streptophyta; class Magnoliopsida; order Asterales; family Campanulaceae; genus Adenophora; species Adenophora triphylla. Next base: position 229,248 of record JAFEMH010001967.1, on the reverse strand, counting down.
GTGCGATATCAATGGAATCAAACGACCCGGAATTGTAAAGTACGATCGACGAGCCAAACAGCTTGAAATTGTAAAGTTGCATGAAAGTAAATGACGTTCGACGGATCAAACGATCCGGAATTGTAAAAGACATGAAAGTAAATGACGATCGACGGATCAAATGATCCGAAATTGTAAATGACATAAAAGTAAACGGAACGGGACCGAAACGTCGTTTTAACCCGAGATTACTTCTCTTACGGGAAGGGAAGAGGATCAGGGACTAAAACGTATCGGACCCCGTTTAGACGATGACGTCTACATTTCAATAACGTCGTTCGAAACGGTTGTAGCGACTGGCGCGTAAACCGAGACGGAACGAGAGTTTAAAGAGAGAGGGAGCTACCTATGGCTAGGGTCGGCTCCTTTGGCTCGGGGGGCGTATACGGGATATGAAAAGGTGTTTGGAACGGTGTTTCGAGGTGGCAGGGGTCGTATTTGATCGAAATACGGAGTTTTCACGCAAAACGAGGTAAAACGGGGCTCGGGAGGGGTGAGAACCAGTTTAGGTCGTGGCTTTTGGGTGAAAGGGAGTGATTTTTGTTGTTGTAAAAGGCTTTGACATCCTCTGTATTTATAGGTGAAATTTCATGATGAGTCCGGACGGACTGAGGGTGAAAACCAGGGGGTTTTGTGAAACTTTGGAAATTGGAGGGACTTGCTGGCAATTCTGGTTTGTCTGCAAATGAGTCCGGCCGGACTGAGACTGTATACCAGGGGTATTTTAGTCTTTTCTCATTGATTTTTGATTGATGTTGACGAGGGAGCTGTGGCATGCACGCCACGTGTCCCTGTGACTCACCAGGTTGTGGGAGTTCACGCCATTATTCCTGGTTTTGTCCGTTTTTAAAATAACTGTCCGAAAAATGTCCGAAACGCCCTCGAAAAGTGCCAAAAAGTGCATTTTTCAGGGAAAGTCGTACTTTTACGTGCAATGACGTGTGATGAGTACGCTTCGACGTTGGGATGCACGGGGCAGTCCCGAGACGTCTCGTTGGCTTGAGAACGGGGAGCTTAACGGGTTCCGGTTAACCCTGAGCGGGCCAGTTAACGGATTACGGTTAACTTCTAACGAATTTTGGCGATCCAGATTTGGGTACTTACAGGCGCCTACTATGCCATCAATGCGCCGCGTCAACTATTATCTGTCCATGTCCACATCAGCGACATCCCTCTGCAATCTTACTTTACTGACAGACCAAACCAGATGCGGACACGTGTCCTAGGTCAAAGACTAAGATATCCTTAGGGCTGACGTCAGCGAGCAGCTCCCATTTACTATAAATATCAACCTTTTTCCCCATGTACAAGGTAAGTGCCAAATTATATTTGTAAGCCACATTGTCTAAACCCTAAACACACAACTCACTCAAGACATTGTTGGTGTAATGCCCTAGGCTTTAGTTATGTTTAACTGAAAACCGTTATGTATCATCTTTATCGTTTATGTTTATTATTTGATTATTATATAGTTTGCATATTTATTGTAATAATCTCCGTCCCTAATTATTAAGAGAATAATTAGTATAATTGTCAATGGATAATCATGTGATGATTATATGCATAAGAGATGCACATTGAAATTATGGGTACTTGTTAGAGAACAAGTGACTGGACATGACCCGCATGAGATTTATGTCATGGTCAAATGTCATACTTAAATCTCATACGGTTACTTCATTTATTTCCTAGACCTAAGATTATCGTAACCTTACATATGATGAAAGTCATGTTTGATTTTAGTCAAACGATATCTTAACACGATATCTATAAAGACTATCATTGGCATGATCGGATTCATGATGGGAAGGATGATAAGTCAAGAAGGAATTTGTCCTCGGAAGAGAGATGTTATGCTTGGGCCCTCGATGAGTGATAATGATGAAAGTGTATGGCCGTACCCCAATATGATTGGAATTATCATTATACTCAAGAATCGAGAAAGCATTGAACAATAACAAGTTGACAAGGACCATGACTTGTGTTCAAATATAACATCGTGAGACAAAGGGATAAATGGAAGTACACCATTGGAAACGTGAACTCTTACGTTGCATTATTTGGGTAGACATAATGGCTTGCTAGAGTCCGCTTATGTCTTATGAGGTTCGATATGATCGAACTCATTGCCAACATAATGTAATCCTATTGGGTCACACACAACTAGAATGAATTGGTTAAACCGGAGGAAGAATAGTTGAGAGTTTCTGTATCTGGCTATATATACCGCGCGACATATCAAGCCAATGGCTTGATATACCGTGCGACATAATAGGCCAATACGCGTTTTTAATGACTGTCTCTCCTAATTCGATTAGAAGAGGTATTTACACTATTGTAGTATAAATACAAGGGTTACGTCGGACCTAAAAGCCTAGCCGAAATTTTAAAGCAAAATTCACAATCAAATTCTCTCAATATTCTTCAAGGTTTTAGATCTAGCAATCATCAAGAAGTTGTTCTTGAATTCATTCAAAGGTGTGGATACCGAAAGAGGGTCTTCGCTCGTTCATCGATCAAGGCCTAGAGTTCAAGCAAGTTGAAGAACGAAGTTTGTGATTCGATATCACATAATCAAATCGTTCGATAGCTCAAGACCGGAAAGCGTTTCAAGGTTGGTTTAATTCTATCTCATAGGTATTCAAATTAATTGTATAGAAAGGATCCTAGGGCTTCTTGGGGTTGATGTTTTTAATGCTGAATTCCGCTGCGCATGGACCCGTAAAACCCAACAAAGTGGTATCGAGCCCCGTTCGTATGATTAAGTTTGAATTAACATGCTAGGTTTAAGATATAAATTGTTTATATGCTTATTGCATGTTTTTGTATGTGATAGAATTTTTAATTGTTTATGTGAAACAATGTGAAAATCGTTGAAATATGCTTTGAATTAAATCGTAAAAAGGATGTTTTACGTGATTTAATTACATGTAATCTGTATTGGTTCGAATGCGGAAATCACGTAACTCGGCGCTATGTCGTGCGACATATCGAGCCATGTGGAATTCGAGTTAAGCGGCAGCTGTTACGTCGCGCGACATATCAAGCCTCTGGCTGATGATGTCACGCGACATAACAAGCCAAAACTGGGCAAAATCTGTTTGTTCAAATTTTTCTGCTATTCTGTGATTGTGTTTACAATCTGATATGTTGATATGAAAATCTGGATGTTATAAAATTGAGTTTATAAGTCCGCGATAGATTGATTCATTGATATACATGATTAATTGATTAAAATGTGATTTTAATAATTATTGCAATGTATATGAAAATCTGGATGTTATAAAATTGAGTTTATAAGTCCATGCTAGATTGATTCATTGATATGCATGATTAATTGATTAAAATATGATTTTAATAATTATTGCGATGCATGAATTATTTGTTCTTAAGTGTTAAGAATTTTATTAGATGTTTAGTTGAAACATTGAATTGTGATTTCCTAAAATGTTTAGTTGAAACATTGCATTATAGTTTCCTAATATGTTTAGATTTAGACATTGTAAATTTTGGATTTTATGATTGTTTATGGAAACAAGTCATAATTACGCGAAATTTTAAAAGGAAACTAATTGTTTACAAAAGGTAGTGATTATGTTGCCAAATCAGAGTTGATTTCTAATTGTGCATGACTAGGAGAGTTCTGTCTAAGGAAGAGTTGGTACTTAAGTAGTCCTTGTGGCTCACCTATCTTCCCGGGAACTTACCCGGTGCATGATTATGACTATCTTTGCCGATATGCTTATAATCTACCTTAAAGAACCTTCATTTAACTTTTAAGTTCTTTATGCCAATCCATGATTTAAACACTTGAGACCACTCGGATAGTTTTGGGTGGGCTTGCCATAGCAAGGTGCTTTGATTCTATTCCGTTTGCGAGCAAGATGAGGAAATGGTGGTTCCTATACGTTTAAAATGGATGAACTTAATTGGGTTATCAAAATGGTTTTGGACCCAAGGCATAAGATGAGATTAAAATATGCTTAGACATATGATGTCTTAAATAAATCTCATAAAAGATCCTAAGAGTCATATATGATATGATTGATGTTTTCTACCTAATTAGTTTGATCTTGAGCGGTGCGCCATAGCGTACTTGAGATCAAATTAAAGATGGATCTTAGTCCTAAGAGTCATATACGATATGATTGATGGTTTTCTACCTAATTAGTTTAATCTTGAGCGGTGCGCCATAGCGTACTTGAGATTAAATTAAAGTTGGATCTTAGCCCATTAAATGCATATTATGCTTAATAGCATTGGAAGGTGTATGATTTAGTGGGAGTATTTGTAAAATACATTATTTGCTCTTAAATGATAAATGTGTTGATATTGATATGTGTTCATATAATTTGTATATTTTGTTGTAGAAGTAGCATTACATAATGATAATTGCGATTCGTCCTTATGAAGGACAAAATTCGAAAAGAACGGTACAAGTTATTCGATTTGATCAGACGCTCAAGAATTGTTCTTAGGCTAATGTGTACGTTCTTGACGAATCCGTTCCTACTAAACCCATTGCAAATGTTGCAAAGGGCAAATAAGGAAGCAACATTAGAAACATATTGATGATTCTGACAATATTGCTTGCCTTGAATTTGCCATCATGGTTGAAGGCTCTTATGAAGAACCTTGGGCACATGATAACTAATCTTTTGTTCTAGCATAACGCAAATAGGGAAATGTTCCAAGTGCAAGCTAGGCAAAAGATATATGTTGTGGTGAAGGCTCTTAATTCATATGATGAAAGAAGGAGCAATCCGCAAATTGTGTTAATGGTTGACACAATAAAAGGGTTCATAAAGGAAGGAAAAGAAGGTAAAGCAAAGTTGCTAAACCTAGGACAAATGTTGTCATAGCCGAAGAGGCTAAACCCAAAGTGTCTCAAAAGGATGCATTTTGCTATCATTGCAATAAGATTGTCATTGGAAGCAAAGTTGCAAGGCTTATTAGGAAGGCCTAAAAGGTGAAGAAGGGCAATATGATTGCTACTACTTCAAGTATCTATATGATAGATATTTTCCTTTCGACTTCTTGTTCTTGGGTATATGATACCGGATTGGATCTCACATTTGTTTAAATGTGCAAGGAACAAAGAATAGAAAGCTACTCAAATAAGGTAAATTAAACCTAAGCATGGGAATGGAGCAAGAGTTGCAACATTAGCCATAAGGGACTTATGAAGTCACTTTGCCTTGTGAAGTAGTACTTGTTTTGAACAAGTATGACTACGTTCCGGATTTGAGTAGGAGTATTATTTCCGTTTCTTAAATGGATGATGAAGGATATAATTTTCTTATTTTCAATAAGAAGTTTTATATTTATTTAATAATATGCCTTATTGTAATGCATATGTCATTAAATGGTCTTCATATCCTTGATGATGAGAAACAAGATAATATTGAAGATATCTATGATATAAATGGGAAATCTAAACCGAACAATATGAACAAAGCGTTTATATGGCATTGCCGGCTTGGTCAAATAAATAAGAAACATATATCTAAACTCCATTAACATGGACTTTTAGACTCATATGACCATGAATCAATTGAGGAATGTGGATCTTATTTATTGAGATTATCGACCAAACCACCCTACACTAAAGTAGTGGGAGGGCTAGTAACTTATTAGTCATTATACATAAGATGTATGTGAACTATTAAGCAGCATTGCTAGGGGAGGATTTTGGTATTTCATCATATTTCACTAAAGACTTATCTAGATATGATTATGTCTATCTGATGAAGTCCAAAGGTGAATCGTTTGAGATGTTTCGAACATTTCAAGATGAAGTGCAAAACAACTTGGCAAAACTATTAAGTACTTCGATTGGATCGAGGTAATGAATATTTGAGCCAAGAATTTGACAATCATCTCAAAACTATGAAATCGTTTCAAAGTTGACTCCACCCAGAACACCACATTGTATGGTGTTTCTGAAAGGAGGAATTGAATCTTGTAGGACATGGTTCGTTCGATGATGTGTCAATCAGACTTTTCTATTTCCTATTTCCTTTTGAGGATATGCATTAGAAATAATGCGGTTACACTGAATCGAGTCCCTACTAAATCGGTTCCTAAGGCCCCACATGTGATGTGGCATGGAAGAAAACTTAGTTTGTCTTTCATGAAGATTTGGGGTTGCGAATCTTATGTAAAGAGACTTGTCTCTTATAAGTTAGCACCAAATTTGACAAAGGTTATTTTCGGAAATTAATCTTACAATCACAAAGAGAACAAAATTTTTGTTGCTCTACACGATTTGTTTCTTGAGAAATAGTTTCTCAATAAAGAATCTAGTGGGAGTAAAATTAATCTTGAAAGAAGTTCAAGAACCCGAAAATAATATGGAACCAAGAGTAGAGATAGAACCAAGTTCACAAAGAAGTTGTGAAACCGGTTCAAGATGCACAAGTCCATCGTAGATTGGATAGGTTACGATCCGAACTCAAGAAATAGTGATTTCTCGTTGCGGAAAGTGATGAAGTGGAAGTCATTGAGAATGACGATCCTACTTGCTATCAAGAAGCGATGTCCTCTCCTAATTTGGATAAATGGTTAGGAACCATGGAATCCAAATTACAATCCATGTTTAACAATCAAGTTTGGAACTTGATTGGGCTACCTAAAAGTGTAAAAACTAAAGGGTGCAAGTAGGTCTTCAAAGAGCGACATGAATGTGAAGGTGTATACTTTCATGACTAAGGATTGTAGCAAAGGGATTTAGGTTAATTCATAGTATTGACTATGTTGAAACCTTTTCGCCGATTACAATGTCGAAGTACATTAGAATTTCAATTGCCATAATCGCATATTGTGACTATGTGATATGACAAATGGATGTCAAACGACTTTCTTTAAATGGAAAGATTATTAAGGATGTGTAAAGTACACAACCCGAATAGTTTGTCGATCCAAGAAACTCTAATAAAGTATGCATGTTGCAAGGATCCATGAGATGGATTGAAGCAAGCTTGAGGAATTGGAATCTTTGTTTTGATGAATTGGTCAAAAAGTTTGACTTTATCAAGTACAAAGATGAACCTTGTGTATGCATGAAATTTAGTGGGAGCATGGTGTTATTTCTATTGTTTATTACAATAATATCTTACTCATTTGAAAAACAAGTTCCGACACTTAAGACTGTTAAGTCTTGGTCAAGGAAAGGTTTCTCAATGAAAGATATGGGTAAAGCCGCTTACATCCTTGGCATCAAGATCTATAGAGATAGATCTAGAAGGATAAATTGGTTTGAGTCAAAGTGTTCACATTGACAAGATTCTTAGAAGAGTCTAAGAAAAGTGGCTTGTCAATGGGTCATGGTATTTTCTCTTAAGCAATACTCATTGTCTTATGACAATTGATGAGCAAAAGGGAATGAATGAAGTTCCATATGCTTCGGCATTTGGATCTGTCATGTATGCCATAATTTGTACTAGACCCAACGTCTCATATGCTTTAAGCATGATGAGTCGATACCAATCTGATCCTGTGATGAGAACCATTGGATGGCAGTCAAGATGATCCTTAAGTACTTAAGAAGAACTAAGGATACGTTCTTGGGATTTGGAAGATTGGAAGTTAATCTTGTTGTAAGGGTTACATAGGTGCTAGCTTCCAAACTAACAAAGTTATTTTAAAATCGCAATTAGAATTTGTGTTTATGCTTATTAGAGGTGCAGTTTTGATTGGAAGAGTTCCAAGCAGAAATTGTAGCCGATTCTACTACTAAGGCCATACTTTAGCAACATATGATGTAGCTGAAAGAGGCAGTTTGGATAAAAAGTTCATTTAGTATTTTGGAAATACTTCAAGTGTTTTTCCAAGTATCACTAATCGGTGAAACTTTTGTTATGACAATAGTGGTGCCACTTGTGCAAACAATGGAACCAAGGTCACAACAGTGATCCAAACACTCACTTAGACGTTCTTCGAGGAATTCATAAAGAATGAGAAGACGTTAAAATATACAAAGTATCAACCGATGATGACATAAGGGACTCACTTACAAAGACACTCGCATAGGCATAAGCATGATGGGCATGTTAGATCCATGAGTATTCGATACATAAATGGAGCCTAGTGCAAGTGGGAGACTGTTGGTGTAATGCCCTAGGCTTTAGTTATGTTTAATCGAAAACCGTTATGTATCATCTTTATCGTTTATGTTTATTATTTGATTATTATATAGTTTGCATATTTATTGTAATAATCTCCGTCCCTAATTATTAAGAGAATAATTAGTATAATTGTCAATGGATAATCATGTGATGATTATATGCATAAGAGATGCACATTGAAATTATGGGTACTTGTTAGAGAACAAGTATTTGGACATGACCCGCATGAGATTTATGTCATGGTCAAATGTCATACTTAAATCTCATACGGTTACTTCATTTATTTCCTAGACCTAAGATTATCGTAACCTTACATATGATGAAAGTCATGTTTGATTTTAGTCAAACGATATCTTAACACGATATCTATAAAGACTATCATTGGCATGATCGGATTCATGATGGGAAGGATGATAAGTCAAGAAGGAATTTGTCCCTCGGAAGAGAGATGTTATGCTTGGACCCCTCGATGAGTGATAATGATGAAAGTGTATGGCCGTACTCCCAATATGATTGGAATTATCATTATACTCAAGAATCGAGAAAGCATTGAACAATAACAAGTTGACAAGGACCATGACTTGTGTTCAAATATAACATCGTGAGACAAAGGGATAAATGGAAGTACACCATTGGAAACGTGAACTCTTACGTTGCATTATTTGGGTAGACATAATGGCTTGCTAGAGTCCGCTTATGTCTTATGAGGTTCGATATGATCGAACTCATTGCCAACATAATGTAATCCTATTGGGTCACACACAACTAGAATGAATTGGTTAAATCGGAGGAAGAATAGTTGAGAGTTTTACGTATACGGCTATATATACCGCGCGACATATCAAGCCAATGGCTTGATATACCGCGCGACATAATAGGCCAATACGCGTTTTTGACACTGTCTCTCCTAATTCGATTAGAAGAGGTATTTACACTATTGTAGTATAAATACAAGGGTTACATCAGACCTAAAAGCCTAGCCGAAATTTTAAAGCAAAATTCACAATCAAATTCTCTCAATATTCTTCAAGGTTTTAGATCTAGCAATCATCAAGAAGTTGTTCTTGAATTCATTCAAAGGTGTGGATACCGAAAGAGGGTCTTCGCTCGTTCATCGATCAAGGCCTAGAGTTCAAGCAAGTTGAAGAACGAAGTTTGTGATTCGATATCACATAATCAAATCGTTCGATAGCTCAAGACCGGAAAGCGTTTCAAGGTTGGTTTAATTCTATCTCATAGGTATTCAAATTAATTGTATAGAACGGATCCTAGGGCTTCTTGGGTTTTATGTTTTTAATGCTTAATTCCGCTGCGCATGGACCCGTAAAACCCAACAGACATTTCAAGTCTTATTTCTCAGTTATAAACCCTCAAGAAATCTTACTCTCACACTCGAGGGTTTGAGCTGGATTAAATCTCGGCTTTGACCTTAACGGTACTTCTTGTTGTTATTGTGTTCTAGGTACAAACAAATATCAAACCAGTTATTTTAAACCATTCAGACACCCGAAAGTATGTGGCGTCATCATTAAGTAACCAATCTCTCAAAAACCTCAGTTTAGAGGAATTGGTTAATTGTCATGGTTTCAAAACAAACATTCTACATGTGTGAATCCAAATGAAACTCACGATGTTATACTCCGCATGAGAGATTAAAAGAGGTACAGGATATTTTAGCTTTACGTCACCCAATTGTATGTTGGGATTTGGATCCTAAACTGCAAGGGAGAAATCGTCGAGGAGCTTCTGCGTAGGAGAGCGGCCGCGCTCGGGGTGGAGAGCGACCGCGCTTGGTGGTCAAAATTGGTTTTGGATTCTCGGCAAAGGAGGGCGACCGCGCTGCTGGGGTGCGCGGCCGCGCTGGCGACGGGGAGGTGTTTTCCTAATCTGATTTTGTTTCCTATTTTGTGTAGATCTCTTCTTAAGTTAGATTTAGGGTTCCTTGTATTACTATATAAACATAAATCCGACCTAGAACTCATTGTAGCAACATATTAGAGAGGATACTAATACATATTGGCTTGGCAATTGCCCCCGGACGTAGTTCACGAGTTGGTGAATGAACCGGGTAAACAACTCTTGTGTTCTTGTGTGTGATTGTTTCTTTCTTGTACGTGTGGGTGTGTTGATTTCTTTGTTTTGATTGCAACGGAGAGCACCAATTTCACAACAACTGGTATCAGAGCTTTGGTTCGGAGGATTCAAAATCTTTTCATTGGTTGATTAATTTTGAATCGCGTTCTTGGGGATTTTGGTGAAGCAGTCAAGATGAAGAACTCAATCGAGAAATTCAACGGTGTGAATTTCACGTTTTGGAAGACAAGGATTGAAGACTACCTTTATTGTAAGGATCTTCATGGACCCTTGAAGGCGAAGCCCGAAGACATGTCACAAGGAGATTGGGAGACGTTGGAACGGAAGGCGTTAGGAGCGGTAAGGAGTGCCCTAACCGACGACGTTGCACGGAACGCTATGGAGGCCAAGACAACGGTGGAGTTGCTACAAACGCTGTCGGACATGTATGAGAAGCCGTCGAATATCAATAAGGTGCATTTGATAAAGAGGTTTGCGAATGCGAAGATGTCGAGGGGGCAGCAACGGCGGCAAGTCATATCGGCAATTTCAAAGGTATGGTGGACCAATTGAAAAGTGTTGATATTACTTTCTCCGATGAAGTGCTAGCTTGTTTTCTACTAAAATCATTGCACGATAGTTGGGAGGTTACTGTCACAACGATTAGTACGTCGAAAACAAAGATTGGTGTATACGGAGGTTAGAGATCTCATCCTTCAAGAGGAGTTGCGAAGGAAAGAGAAAAGGGGAGAATCGTCCGTAGATGGGGCTGCACTTAGGGTGGAGAGAAATAGGGGGAGACCTAAGGGAAAAAAGGTCAAGTGCTACAATTGTGGTGAATTGGGGCATATCATTATATTTGTCCGGGAAAAGGTGGTGGTGCGCACGTGGTGGATGATGGTGGTGATATATTAATCCTAGGGGAGGAGCGGTCGGGTGAAGATTGGGTGTTGGATTGAGCTTCTTGTCATGCTAGTGGGGATGCGAGAATCAATGAGGCGTTACAAAACCGGAGATTTTAGGGTTCTCTATCTTGGTGATGGTCAACCATTGAAGATCAAAGGTAAGGGGGATGTAATGATGAAGACACCTAATGGGGCTGTTTTACAACTACACAACGTGATGCATGTTTCGGATTTGAGAAGGAGGGTGATTTCTGTGGGACAACTTGACAGTGAAGGATACGGTGTTTCTTTCATTGGTGGGTCTCTGGGAAGTCACAAAAGGGGCTAAGGTGTTGGCTCGTAGGGTTAAGGGAAGATGTTGTACTCTACCTACAATATCGATGTTCGTTCCGGTGGGAGCAAGAGGCTTAAGAACCGGCCTGTTGGTGTAAAAAGGGGAGACATCAAGAAACGGTATGTTGGGGAGGACACAAAGTTGATCAACGCGGTGTGGATGTCCAAGGGCCCTAACAGAGCGGTTTCAGACCAAGAACGATCGATGCAAGAAACAAGGTGTGTCCAAGTTTCAAGGGGAGGCATTGCGAGGAAGGTGGGTCTGGAGGGAGAAGGCGAAGTTAGACTTGCGGGGAGAAATCAAGGGAGAAGCTGATTTGAGGAGGCAAGAACGATCTAACACGGAGAGGTTGAAACGTCGCTTGGTTTCAACTCGCCTTAGTACTTGAGGAGAGGAGCGGTAGTGTCAAGCGAATATGGAAGAGGGGGAATGTGTTCGAAGGTTTTTACTCCGTGGTGGGAGTTAATGGGTGATTTTGTGTTTGTTGGTTTAGTCTCCGTGGGAGATTGTTGGGATTTGGATCCTAAACCGCAAGGGGAGAAATCGTCGAGGAGCTCTGCGTAGGAGAGCGGCCGCTCGGGGTGGAGAGCGACCGCGCTTGGTGGTCAAAATTGGTTTTGGATTCTCGCGAAAGAAGAGAGGGCGGCCGCAGACTCTGTTGGGAGTGCGGCCGCGCTGGCGACGGGGAGGTGTTTTCCTAATCTGATTTTGTTTCCTATTTTGTGTAGATCTCTTCTTAAATTAGATTTAGGGTTCCTTGTATTACTATATAAACATAAATCCGGCCTAGAACTCATTGTAGCAACATATTAGAGAGGAGACTAATACATATTGGCTTGGCAATTGCCCCCGGACGTAGTTCACGAGTTGGTGAATGAACCGGGTAAACAACTCTTGTGTTCTTGTGTGTGATTGTTTCTTTCTTGTACGTGTGGGTGTGTTGATTTCTTTGTTTTGATTGCAACGGAGAGCACCAATTTCACAACATTGTATATTTAAGTGAAAGCCCAAAAAGTCGGCTTGAGAGGAGGGCGTGTTAAAACAATTATCTCACATCAAAAAATTAACTAGTCAATCATTGACTATATAAAGATTATTAACTACTTCTCTCATTACAAATTGGTTTTGATATAAAACCTCATACTTTCGCATTAGAGGCTTTGGGAATTAAATCTGCAGTGACCGCAACAGTTTTGAATTCTCTCGTTGCCCCCTGTCAATAAATGAATGTCCATTTTCATTAAAAAGAAAATTGTCATCAAACAAAAATTATCACCTATAATTGTGTTACTCCTTCCGTATTATATTTGCTAAACTAAATATTTAGAAAATGAAAAATAAAAATATTTATTCATCTTTGCTATTTAATTGTACAGAAAGCAAACATTATTTTCAGAACACCCCCTAAATGAAATTAGCAAATTCATTTAGCGACGAAGGGAATATAATTTATGATAACATGAGTTAAATCTTTCAATAACATGTACTACATTTTATTGATATGCGAAAACATTATAATTATAGTAACATGATTTACTTACGGTTTATACTAAGAATTTCGGTTTTCTTGCATATACTAAGGATTTCGGTTTTCTTGCACACATAATCGTCAAATTCGGAGGAGTAAAATACGGGGTTTGCACACAGTTCGAATGCACGACAGTGGTATTAGTCTTAAATAAAATATAATTCATCCCTTATTATATTTAATTAACCTATACTATCACACGTTACCAATATTGAAATTATTTAAAACATTCCTACTACATGCTCGCATGGAAAATGTGTACCGAAAAGGGCATAAAATTACCAGTATTAACACGATGTCCCTTCTTGATTCGGATTCATTTAGTCCGAGAGAGTACCTATTACAATTGGGGTTAGGCTGATAATTGTGCGGATTGAATTGGATTAAGTCTGGTTGTTACAGGTTAACAGGTTGAAATGGATCGATCTCAAATTTGAGGTTTTCCGGTGGTTGGAATCCTATGCTGATACTGAAGTAATGCCTAGACAACCCAATTGAATACCATATTTAAGAGGAAAGAAACACCTCAAGAATTCTCAATCTCTATATATTGCTGTCTTAAAATAAGACGCCACTAGAATCAAATGAGAGAAGGTGGGGCCATGCATCCTTGAGACAATAACATCACCTTGTTTTCAATAGATTTTTGTGGGCTCCATTTAATTTTTCAAAAAATAACTGTCCTTGATCTCGTGATCATAATGTTGTTGTCCATATTAAATTAAAGTAGAATGTATTCATACAGAAAATACACCAAAACTTATTATTTGTAAAGTGCTTAAAACCGATGAAGGTGATCCAAAATCAATAAGTTATAAAAGAAGTTGAACGGAATAAAAGTGTTGGACTAGGCCCAACGAACAATCTCAGTTACTTACTTATTATTGTCACTATATTTTCAGTGGGCTAAGCCTAATTATTATCAGGCCCAAGGTCCATCAGCAAAATCAGTCGACCTAGCTCATTGTTTGACCTACGTGATCCCGACCTAGCTATCGTCCGACATACGATTCAGATTCTTCTATTCGGGTATGGACCCTATCCATTAGTCAGGTCGACCTGAATCCAAACAGGCGACCTCGACCTACGATAATACGTCGACCTACAGAGTCCAGGCGTATTTACGATTCCTTTTCTTAACGGAATTCCTACAAAATATGAGTTATATTTGGACACAATATCTTATACAAATCTGATCCGTGATTATAGGAATTTCATACAATCCTTCCACAATTACATCTCTCACCAACAACTATAAATGCATGACAACATCAGCCGTTCCAAGGTAATTGCTATTTGTTATTCTGAAACATTGTTCTTTATAACTTATCAGCTCTCATATACACCATACTTACTCTCACGCCCGAGGGTTTTTGCCGGAGACCATTTCGGCTAGTCGTGGGTTCTGTTTTCAGATCAACAGCCAGGAGATCAGTCTTGCAGCTGGACGAAGATTGATTACAGCACGATTCCTGTAGCATCAGAAGTCATAAACTTTTATTTCTAACCTGAGATAAGTGTTTCAACACGTCTCTTACGGGTGATCAATATTTGAGCTTATATCGTAGACTTTTTGGTGCAAGTGACGCGAAGTTAAAATATCGTGAGCAATTGTGAGAGAATACTCTAATACTAAGATGAAGTTAGAGGTAAAATATCGATTGATTCATTTTAATTTTTGTTCAAATAAAGTGATAGTTATAATTCAAATATTTTGTTAGTCGTATAAAATTAATTTTACTTTAATTTTGATGATCAATGATCTAATTTTAACCAATTTTTATGAAAAAACCATTTCTCCGAATGATATTGTAAAAGAAAGTCATGGTTAAGCGGCTAAGAAAGCTATCAATAATAAATTAAATTTTTGCTAAAAAGATAATGCGTATTTTAATTATTTCCTTCGTCCCATAAAAAATATTGCATTTTAGTTTTTTTATCAATTAAGTTAATATTTAATGATAAATTATTTACCTTCTTAAAAATTTTAAAATATTTATGTATAATATTTTCTATTTGTGCATCAATATTCATTTTATAACAATTTAAGGATAGTTATGTATAATATTTTTTATTGGTGTATCAATAATCATTTTTAAAATAGTACGAAAATAATTAAATTTTCATATTGTTCGATCAAAGTTTAATTTAATTGACCAATAAAATTGCGACATTTATTATGTTGGGATTTGATGCTATCTAACTTGGGAAAAATTTAAAGTATTGAACAAGGGACAAATCAATAATTCCTGTGACAGCACCTATGGAGAAACCGCGACAGGCATGGAGCGCGATCGCGCATAGTTTCTCGAATTTTAGGGCGATCGTGCCCTATGAATGGGCGTTTGCGCAGTGCCTGTTTTGCGCAGACGGGCCAATCGCGCCCTATAAAAGGGAGATCGCGCCCTAAGCGGTTTCGGGTCTGATCAGTGCCATATTTGATGCAAAACTCTAAAAACCTGTAGGGTTAGAAATAGAGTATAAATAAAGCCCTATTCTCTAGCAATTTTTTTATGTAATTAATAGGTTAATGGAGATCAATAATTCTAGCTGTTCCAAGGTTGTAATTTCTAGTGTGATAGATATCAATAACTATAGGTGTTTCAAGGATTTTCTTGTCTCTCTGTTTCTCTATGTAGAGGGTTTGCAGAGTTATAAATTCTTGTTATCAAGAATTCGTGTATTAAATTATAGAGTGTATTTGGTGATTATCAGTTGATAATAATATTCTTGCCCTCTGTCCGTTTACGTAGCCAAGTTGGTGAACCACGTATATCGTTGTGTTAAGTGATTGATTTATTTTCTGTTTTATAAATATATATGTTATAACAAAATGGTATTAGAGTCGGTTAGGTTGATAAACGTCTAGAGTGTTCCGCTGCAGAAGAAAATGTGATCAGGAATCGAATCACCTGTTGACAAGTTCAATGGAAAGAATAGTTTTTCTCTTTGGTAGATCAATATGAAGGCCTTGTTGAGAGACAAGGGTTTGTGGGCTCCGCTAGCTGCTGCAATCAGGAATCGTCAGTATTTAAAGGGCAAAGCGGTAGCAAGTTCCATAGGTATTGTAGCGGCTGCAACGACAGATGGTTCGGGAAAGGCAGCTGATAAGGAAGAAGCATATCTGATCGCGATAGATGAGAAGGCCTACTCTAAAATCCTCAGGTGCCTATATGATGATGTTCTGGCGCATATTGCATATACTGATTCCGGAGGTGCTATGTGGCATGTGTTAGAAGATATTTATCTGACACGATCATTGAACAACAATTTGTATCTGAAACAGAAGTTGTATTCTCCCCGAATGATGGAAGGTAGGCCCATTAGGGAGAACTATGCCCTAGTAACTGAAGAAGACAAAGGTATGATAGATACATGTATTTTTGATTCTGGGGCTTTTTATCACATGTGTTTGCGCAGGGAATGGTTTACAACGTACGAGGAGACGGAAGGGGTGATATTTATATTGCTAACGGTTTTGTCTGCAAGGTAGTTGGCATGGGTTCCATCATGGTGCGAACTTTGGGTGGTAAGTTTTGTACATTGAACAAGGTTAGGCATGCATGTTCCTGAAGTAACGAAGAATCTGATATCACTTAGTCGGCTAGACAAGATGAGATACAGTTTCAAAGGTGGAGCAGTCAATGTCTGAAGGGGTTGGAATGTAATTCTGAAAGGGGTAAAACATGGTTCCTTGTACGTCCTCCAAGGTTCTACGTATTTGGGTGTTGAGCATCGTACAACAGATTGTATGTTAGAGACACATCTGAAGGAAGCATGTTGAATGGCTTCACGTGGGGTTGTTGACAAACAGGTGGAGCAGGAAGTTGATTAAGGTGGAGTTGAACTGGGCAAGCCACGGTTAATAGGTCAACGCACACAATTGGGAAGCGAGGAAGGTATCAAGGAAAAGGTACATACTATTGGGATTCCACGGATATGGTCGTTTCATTTGTTTAGGTTGGCAAGATTCAATGTCGACTGAATTTGCCCAATTGCCGGTTGGGCCAATTTTGAGTGCCTACTGCAGTGGCACATTTGGGTGTCTTGGAGACACATTGGTGTGCTCGGCGCAGCACAGTTTGGTTGTACAGGGGGATATATTTGGGTGTCTGGTAGACACGTTTGTTTACTTGTTGAACGGGTCTGATCAATTGTTACAGCAAGTATTTTGGTGTTCGGCGTAAAACATTTGGGTGTCTAGGGAGATACAGTTTGGTTATCCGGAGGACAAGTTGGGTGTTTGGCATAACACATCTAAGGCAGAGGGGAGTTCTGGTTTTGTGATCGGGAGATTAGATGTCAAGGTGGAAATTTGTTAGGTTTTGATGCCATCTAACTTGGGAACAATTTAGAGGATTGAACAAGGGGAAAATCAATAATTTCTGTGACAGCACCTAGGGAGCGACCTCGCAAGGCATGGAGTGCGATCGCACGGAGTTTCTGGAATTTTGGGGCGACCGCGCGGTGCCTGTTTTGGGCGGACGGGGTGATCGCGCCCTAGACAGGGGCGATCGCGCCCTAAGAGGTTTCGGGCCTGATTAGCGACAGATTTGATACATGACTATAAAACTCTGCAGGGTTAGGAATAGGCGGTATAAATAAAGCCCTATTTCCTAACAGTTTTTTTATGTAATTCCTATTGTGATAAAGATTGATAATTCTAGGTGTTCCAAGGTTGTAATCCTAGTGTTAGAGATAAATAAGTATAGATGTTACAAGGGTTTTCTTATAACTCTGTTCTCTAGATATAGGGTTTGCAAAGTTGTGAGTTCTTGTGATTAAGAATTCGTGTATTATATTAGAGATTGTATTTGGTGATTGTCAGTTGATAATAATATTTTTACCCTCTGCCCGAGTACATAGCCAAATTGATGAATTATATCATTATTTTGTGTGATTGATTTATTTACTCTCTTTTAAATAGATCATGTTATAAAATATTATTACGTGACAGATGAGGTATTATGTTGCCCCTATTGAGAATTTTGACCTTAAAATAATCTTTAAAAAATCATTAAGAAAAATAAAGAAAAGAAGAGGCATTTACCAACTAATCCCTCTAAAGAAACAATACTACTTTTTAGGACAATTTTTAATTTACTTAACCATTTAGTCCCTAGCTTTATAACTACACTCTCCCAACATTTTACTAAGTTTATCCTCCTATCATTTCACTAAGTCCACTCTCTTTAACAATTTAATTTCTCTCCAACCACCATCACCTTAGGTCACCCCCTCCCCATCTTCTCCGGTCAACACTTCCGGCAACCATCAACTCCGGAAACCAACTCCGGCGACATTTTCCAGCGACTTTTTTCGGTGACTTTTCCCGACGACTTTTTTTTTTATACGCCGGCGACCACCAACTCCGGCAACCTCTCCGGCGACCAAACAACTGAGAACTTAACTTATCAGTAAGTTCTCAGTTGTCAACTAAACTACTAAGAACACAATTAACACCGGCGACCACCAACTCCGGCGACCTCTCCGGCGACCAAACAACTGAAAACTTAACTTATCAGTAAGTTCTCAGTTGTCAACTAAACTACTAAGAACACAAATAACTCCGGCGACTACCAACTCCAGCGACCACCAACTCCAGCGACCTCTCCGGCGAGCAAACAACTGAGAACTTAACTTATCAGTAAGTTCTCAGTTGTCAACTCCGGCGACCTCCTCAGCGATTACCAACTTCGGCGATCAAACAACTGAGAACTTAACTTATCAGTAAGTTCTCAGTTGTCAACTAAACTGCTAAGAACACGATCAACTCCGGTGACCACCAACTCCGGCGAATAAACAACTGAGAACTTATCAGTAAGTTCTCATTTATCAACTAAACTAATAAGAACCTATTTTTTTTACTCCGATGACCTCTCCGACAATCGAACAACTGAGAACTTATCAGTAAGTTCTCAGTTGTCAACTAAACTACTAAGAACCTTATTTTTTGTTTTGTTGACCTCTTCGGTAACCAAACAACTGAGAACTTATCAGTAAGTTCTCAGTTATCAACTAAACTAATAAGAACACGATCAACTCTAGTGACCACCAACTTCGGCAATCAAATAACTGAGAACTTATTTGTAAGTTCACAATTGTCAACTTAACTACTAAGAACATAATCAACTCCGACGATCCAACTCCGGCGACCAAACAACTGAGAACTTATCAGTAAGTTCTCAGTTGTCAACTAAACTGCTAAAACCCTTTTTTTATTAAACTTCGGTGACCTCTCCGGCAACGAAACAACTGAGAACTTATCAGTAAGTTCTCAGTTGTCAATTAAACTACTAAGAATGTTTTTTATTTACTCTGATGACATTTTCGGCGACCAAACAACTGAGAACTTATCGGTAAGTTCTCGATTGTCAGCTAAATTGTGGGTCACTTATCATATCCACTCATTTCTTTCCTCTCACAACCATTTTTCCACTCATTATTTTTCTGGCGACCAAACAACTGAGAACTTATCAGTAAGTTCTCATTTGTCAATTGAGTCGGCTATCAAATTCTACCGGAAACCAACAACTAAGTTGTTCTCAGTTGTGCAAAATATAGTACTATATTTTGGAATAAAGATATTAACTATAAAATTTTCATATTTATTTTGAGATAGAAGCAGTAGTACTTAAATTAAATATAGTACTACTGCTTCTATCTCAAAATAAATATGAAAATTTTATAGTTAATATCTTTGTTCCAAAAGTTCCAAAATATGAACGTTCATTTCTACATTTACTTTTACTCAAAAGAAAACTTGCATGTTTTCTATATTCATTTTGTACAAGAAAATTGAGTTGACTTTGGGATATGTGTGTGTGTTTAAATAAAATTTGTACTCCCTCCGTCCCAGACCAAGGGTTCATCTTTCCCTTTTGGGACGTCCCAGACCAAGAGTTCATTTTCAAAAAAGGCAAGTTTTTTAATATATTAATACCCTTATCATCTTCATATATTTACAAAAAAACCATTCATTATATCCTTATACATTCTCTCTCCTATTTTCTACCACACATTTAACTACTATTCCTCCCACTCATTCTCTCTCCTATTAAATATTTTTAACTTTTACATTCTCTCTCCTATTCCCTACCACACATTTAACTTTTACATTATCTCTCATATTTCCTACCACACATTTAATTACTATTTCCTATCTCATATTTAACTTTTATTCATTTTTTAAAAAAATTCTTAAGAAGCGTGAAATTCCCCCCATATACCCTTGGTCCGGGACGGAGGGAGTATGTTTTTTATAGTCATATAAACCTTTTCCAGAAGTTATTTAAATAAAAACATGTTATCCATTATATTATGATAATATTTTCTCAATAAAAATTACTTGTGGTTGTGACAATAATTGACTTGTTTTAGTCACAACAAAATTTGAAGTATCAAATATTTAATTCATCTTCTGGGCAAGCTGGATCTAATCCCACGTTTTTCATTTTCTTGGTCTTACCCACTACATCTGTACACATTTTTTTTCTCTTGCAATTTAATAATTTCCTCCACTTTCTTCTTTCGATCTATCTTCTTGATCATCTTAATCTTAGCCTGCTGGTAGTACAACACAATCAAAGTAGCAATTAGCGACATTGAAGTCGGAGAGATGGTCGATGACGGTTATGGCATCACAGATATTCACGCAGACGACGAAGGCAGTGCCACGGGTGTCCTTCTTAGTTCCGAGTCGTAATTCTGTGTTCTGTTCAACTCCGGTGACGAAAATGTCCAGATCTGGACAAGATCTGTTCAAATCTGCCGTAAATTCTGGATCTGCCATGAAATCTGCCGTGAAAGCTTGATTGAGAGTATGGGATTCGCCGGAGTTGAGGGGGACGGTCGCCGGAGTTGAGGGATCGGCGCCGGAAGTTGTGGAGGGGAGGGTTGGTGACGGGAGAGAGGGAGTAGAGAGAGAAAGTATGTGTGTGTGTGTGTTTGTGACAGGGTGGGTGGGTGGGTGGGTGGGTATAATTATATCATTTAAATTAAGTGAGGGATTATATGGTATGATAAAATATTTTTTAGGATTAGGAAGTAGATTAAAAAATAGGGTGTCTTAGAATGTAGATTAGATATTATTGAGGGACTATGGCGTAATTTTCTCATCAACTATATATAATAGCAAAAGTTTTTTAAACTCCTAGAAAACTCCAAGTGGCACAATATCATTGGTCAATCTTTCCATCATCCACAATTATCCATTTGAAATTTAATTAGTTACTTTTAAAATAATATAAAAATATATGAATTATGAAAAAAAAAATCAAAAAATTTAAAAGAACATTTATTTTGAGAAAATAATGGTCATTCAATCTATATAATTTATAAAAGCAGAAACATTTCAAGATCATACATCTCGCCACGTGGAATTCCAAGTCAGCTCTATGTTCACCAATTATTAGCCGCCATGTGTCACATTCAATGAAGAGTTTTATTTTAGATTTTGATTTAAACACAAATTTTAGCTTTTAAATCCAAAACAAAATATTTTTAAACGTAATAAATTCAAACTACAGCGTTTCAATTACTTCATCCGAAAGAATGTGATGGTGGTAGAAAGTAGAAACATTGTCTTGGAGCATGCACTGATTTCTCTTATCATTATCCCCCATATTAGACTTTAGATTATTAGATTAGTTTATTTTTTTGTATTAAATTTAATTTGTTTAAATTGTATTATTCTCTCCATCCTAAAATGAATGATTTTTTTCAAAATTTAAGAATCATTTTTAAAAAATTAATTTTAATCTAGAAAAAATAATAAAAATTCTTTTAATTCATTTTCAAAATTTTAAATTTGTAAAAATATAATGAATTATGAAAAAAAATTAAATCAAAAAATTTAAAAGAACATTTATTTTGAGACAATAATGGTCATTCAATTAGAGATAGAGGAAGTATCATTATCCATTATCCCCATATCAGATTATCATATTAGTATATTTTATTAGCTAAATTTAAAATTTTGAAATTATCTTCTTTGTAAGTCTTTTTAAGTAAGATTTCCAAATCATATTATCAGATTATATTTATTATTTTTAGCTTATCAAATCAGTATATTTTATTAGTTTAAATTTAAAATTTGAAAATTGTCATCTAATGAAAGTCTTTTGAAAGTAATAGTCCTAGAACTTAATCTCTTTTTATAACCAGAAATCACTATCATTCATTTGTATCTATCATTCTTTTGCAGACGTTTTCACGCATCTGACTCTTCCAAGTTTGTCTTTCTTTTTTCTCTCAAATCCATTTTTTTTAAAAAAATAAATTTGTGCTGCATAGTTTCAATAGTGATTAATAATTAAATGATATTTCAATTTTTAACGAGCTATTATTCTTAGGATATAATATCATTGTTTTACTAACATTTAATATTGTTTACTAACCTTAATGTATATTGGGTTGTTAGATGTTATAATCAATTTCTAATGCATATTAACTTTGTTTTGCCATTTGAGCCTGCCTTCTTGATTGTTTAATACTTGATTAATAAAATACTCAACCAAAAACATACGAGTAATTATGATTTTCTAATTCCTATCAAGTGTACTAAGTGATACTTGGTGATGGTAAAGAAACTGTTGTTAAGTCCGCGCCGAGCATGATCTCGCAAAGAAGACAAGCAACCAAAATCCAACAAAGCTAACTTCATTATCCTAATTTTTCATTCTCCGCATTATGGCCATTGAAAGCTAAACCTCCACGGACATATTTAAATCGATTCTATCATTCTCTTAGTATTATTTAATTTGATCATCTCAATTATAGTTTTTAAGAATATTTTTGTTGTGATTTTTAACTTAGGTAATTATCTTGATTCTTTTTTTTGTGTGTTGATCAAACATGTTCCTTTTTTTTATGAAACTGATCAAATATGATCCTAAGCATTACATCGTTGTCAAGGTCTCTTTTTAGAAATAGTGTACTCCGTCCCAAAACGAAAAACTAAATTATTTTTCTAATTTTTTTTTTGATTAACGATAAATTTAAAATATTTTGGTCATTCATTTTGGGATATAAATATTATTATATTAAACAATGTACTCTAGGCATTTAATTTTTTATATACTACTAAAAGATATAATCAGGTTAAAAAAAAACCTCAATTCATGAATGAGTAACACTTTTATGTTTAGTGAATCATATTTTGTGAGGTAATTTTGAAACTATATTTGTTTATGTGATACAAAATTTATCTCTACTATGTGCATCCATTAAAGTGAAAATTAGCTTTTGGTATAATTTGCATAGTTTAATATTTTAAGTGATACTTCTTTCATTTTGGAATAAAAATGTTGCAGTCATATTGCACGTTTGTTAAGGAAAAAAGTGGGCAAACAGTTTGAGTGACTTGAAAACTTAATTATCAAAAACACTATTTATGATTCAAGTTAATTGAAATACGAAGTATGTACATTATGTTGTGGTTTTTTTGTAATTATAAGCATGATAAAGAGAAAAATTGTCATTATTTTCCATTTTAAAACTTTACTCTAGGATGAACGTAAAAAAAGACGAAATAGAAATCTTACTTACTTTGGGACAAAATGTGTATAATATTTTTATTACTAAGAATATTAAGAATCTTATGTTGAATATTTTCAGGTTGAGTCACAAGGATATAATTTCACCATGTTGTTTTTATAATATTTAATTATTAGATTCATTATGCCCGTCGAGTATCGACGGTTTACTGACTAGTAAAAGAAAGAAAGAAAAAAACTTTTAGATAGTTGTAACGGCCGGCAAGAACATAAAATGAAGAGAAGTGATCAGACATCTGGACACGGTTATGGCCGTGAAATCAACGCCGGGAAATGAACTTAAATTAATAATTCTACAAGTAGTTAAAGTTACTTGCCTCATTTGATTACTGTCTTCTTTATATAAAGAACCTCTCTTCTCTAAACCTAAAACAAGCTGCTATGTGTGTGTTTGTTTGTGTGTGTGAGAGAGAGAGAGATGGCCAACGGTGAAGTGAAGCAGAAGCAAAGGCAAAGGCAGGAGAGGCATGGCGGTGGCGATGGCGGTGGTGTGTGAAAGCGTGAGCTTTTTAGGGAACAAATACTTGTTTCCTTATTTAAAAAGACTTCTATTATGGTAAAAAGATTTTGGGACTTTCATGGAAGATTTATTAATATCCTACCTTGACTAGGAGATTGTAAATATGTAAATATCTTTTATTTATGTACATAGTTTTATATTAGGACTAACCTACTAATATTTGATTTCCTTGTGAGTGTATTTTATGTTTTCATATAGGAAAAGAGATCTCACAAAGGAAGATGTTGATTGCATGAAGATCTTCTCCATGGTGCACTATAAATACAAGGCATTCAGCACAAGAGAAGCTACGGAATTTTAGAGAGAAAATTACTCATTCTTCATTGTATTCGACATTGTGTCTTTAGGTTGTGAGTGAAGGTTGTGTCTTACATCCGTAACTCACATCTAGGTTTTCATAGAGTTCTCTTGTTTTACTTCTGACTAGAATAGATCCTACTTGAGAAAGAGGAGTTGTTCTTGTCATAGAAGGTGATTAGAACTCATTTAGTATTTTCATATTTTAGTTTTTCACTTATTTATTTTTGTAAGAAACAAAAGTTTTTATAGTGAAAAGTTTTTGGGCGTAAGCCTAGTTTGCTGATCACATTGATCAGTAAGCGTAAATAATTCTTGAGTTATTGCATTTAATTTTCTTTTAATTACTTTATTCCGCTGCATTATCTGTGGATGTGTGGACAGTTGTGAGACACATCTGTACTCACATCCTTTGCCTGTTGTGTGATTAAGTTTCCTAGCTACACGAAACTTTCAATTGGTATCAGAGCCAACTCTCGATATATTATTGAGTGTTGATCCAGAAAGTGTAGTCATTATGGAATGCCAAAATCACCAAAACAAACCTCCTGTCTTGGATGGCACCAATTATTCTCTTTGGAAGTCTAAGATGCGAAATTACATCAAAAGTATTGATGAAAGGGCTTGGATGTGTATCCTTGTTGCATGGCAACCTCCTACTGTGGAGAAGAAGCCTACATCTGGTGTTGGTGAGTCTATTTTCGAAAGAAAAACTGAAGATCAATGGACTCTTGATGAAATACAAGCTGCAAATTATAATTCAAAAGCTATGGGTGCTATTTCCAGCCATGTTTCTGGGAATATGTACAAGCTTATAACAAATGAGAGTATAGCCAAAACTGCTTGGGATATTTTTGTGAATGTGTGCCCAAAATTTTTGTTTATTGGAATTCACGCGAGTTTGAAGACATCCGAGTTATTTGAAAAACGGAGTCGCCACGCCATTTTGATTACCTCAAAACTTTGAAAAAAAGGTTTTATGGGTTCGGAGGTTAAGTTACCCCTTGGGAAGAACGTTTGGCGTTCACCCAAAGTGCCTTGCCGGAGCAAGTCTCCCTAGATTTCATTAATCGTGTTTGCTTGCGTGTTTTCTTTGTGTGCATGTGTTTGAAAATAAGGAGGGAATGTCCCAAGTCGTCTTCCGGACGTACAAACCATTTGTTGGTTGTCGCTCGGGATTCCTTGGAATTTATGTATTTGGGATTATGATCCCGTCCTCATCTTATGACTTATGATCATCGCATTTTAAACCTCGGGACCCTCGGGACTTGCGTGATCGAGAGAATGACTCTCTTTTGGGTCAAAGATGAGGTTCTTTAGGAAGGAATGTCCTTAGCCCATCAATCCTACGCTTTAAGACGGTCGAGCTCGTATAGAGGCTTCATACTCATTCTTAAGCGATAATCGGAGATATAGGGTTCAAGGTTATCCTTTTCCTAAAGAAATCATGAACCTTTAATGGAAGGAACGATGCAAAGATGAGAACTTTTACACCGGTCCGTTCCAAGGTTGGGGAAAGGGGAAATGCATGATGAAAAATGAATCTTTAATGAAAAGATGACATTTTTAGGTTGCAAATGATGCTTTTTGATTGAAAGAAATGATCTTTATGCAAATGATGCATAAAGATTTGATTTTTATGCAAATGATGCATTGAAAAAGGGGTTTTGATGCAAAGGATGCATTTTTATTGAAAAAGATTTGATCTTTATATGCAAATGATGCATAAAGATAACATTTTTATTGGAAAATAGGGATTTTAGGTGCAAAGGATGCACCTTTATGAAAAAAGACTACATTTTTATGATAAATGAGGTCTTAATGCATGCAAAGGGGGAAGGGGATGATAAAGATGTGATCTTTAAGCTACCAAGTCCCAAGCAATATAAAGACAATGCAATGAGCAATTTATAAAGCAATTAGGATGCAAGGATAGGGTGTGCGAGGTTACCAATGACTTCCTTTGCTTCTCGGGACGGAGCTAGGAGGAGAGGTCGATCTTTGGTCTTCAAGGAGGAGGGATGAAGCTTCTTGGCCTTCCTTCTTCTTCTTCTTGAATTCCTCAGCAGTTTCTTTACGTCTTTCAGAGTGGATTGAGTATTTTTCTCATATATTGTGTGTTTTGAAATGGGTAGAGGAGGGCTCTATTTATAGGCAGTCTGGATAAGGCTAATGAAGCCGTGCGGCTGCAGGCTCTTTGCAAATGAGGCCGTGCGGCATTATCCATAATGACTCAGCATTCTAGAACCATGCAAGGTGGCATCATTCTAGAAGCTTCCCCCTAATTAAGAAAAACGTGTTTTCTTAATTAGGAAGGCTCCTTACAGCCATAATTTTAAATTTGGACTGTTCCAGACATTTCCTAACACTAGGAAGGTCCGGGAATTACCGGGAAATTTACCGAAATGTCGGGAAAATTAACCGGAAGGCATGAGCCGATTTGGGTACTTACGAAGCCCTCGGCAACGTCACTTGCAAGGCGAGTGGGGTTGTCGATAGAAAAGGATCCGATCTCGCGAATGCCGAGACGGATCTGACTGACCAAGGTGGTCGAATGGCTGGACCTTTTATAAAAGGCTACCTACGTATCCCGGAGGAATCAAGCCGGGCCGTAGTTCGGAATTAGGATCCTCTGGGGAAGGAAGAAGAGAAAATGACCTAGGAGGTCAAGCAATTGATCCTACTGGGGATATGCTAGGAGTGACCCAGGTGGTCGAATATTTGAACTTCTATGAGGGGGCGCTTTGTCACTGAGGAGTGACAAAGGAACAGGGTGACCAAAGTGGTCGAATGGCTGGACCTTTTATAAAAGGCTACCTACGTATCCCGGAGGAATCAAGCCTTGATCGTAGTTCAAGCATCACTAGATAGTTAGGAACGATGTCTAGGATCCTTGAGATTTTGACAATTCGGAGGCTGTCACCTGAAGAAGCTAGAGCTTATGGCGCTATCTCTTTATGACGGAGATAGAGGTAACTTAAGTTGGGAAACTTGAGCGTACGTCACTATTCGCGGATAGAGGTAGCACAAATTGGAATGACTTGGGCATACGTCACTATTCGCGGATAGAGGTAGCACAAGTTGGAATGACTTGGGCATACGTCACTATTCGCGGATAGAGGTAGCACAAGTTGGAATGACTTGGGCATACTTCACTATTCGCGGATAGAGGTAGCACAATTTGGAATGACTTGGGCATACTTCACTATTTCGCGGATAGAGGTAGCACAAGTTGGAATGACTTGGGCATACTTCACTATTTCGCGGATAGAGGTAGCACAAGTTGGAATGACTTGGGCATACTTCACTATTCGCGGATAGAGGTAGCACAAGTTGGAATGACTTGGGCATACTTCACTATTCGCGGATAGAGGTAGCACAAGTTGGAATGACTTGGGCATACTTCACTATTCGCGGATAGAGGTAGCACAAGTTGGAATGACTTGGGCATACTTCACTATTCGCGGATAGAGGTAGCACAAGTTTAGAGTTCTGACAATTCGGAGGTTGTCGCCTAGTGTTATCCGTTATAACGGAACTAACGGAGGCGACTGGGAATAGAGCTTGATTGCTTCACAGATGAGAGATATTTTCTGAAGAGATGTTATCTTGGTTAAAAGATAACGGAAATTGCACGCCCAAGTGGAAGTTCCAGGGGCAGGATTGTAATTTCTGCTCAGAGCGAATGAAGCCGCCCGGCATGAGATGGAGAAAAAGAAGCCGTACGGCTAGAGATCTGGTTTTTCCAGATTATTTAAAATCAGAATTCGAACGGGGACTGGGCACTTGTTGCCGCCCACTTCAGCCGAGAGAGAGAGAAGAGAGAGAGAATTTCGAAATTCTTCAATCCTTTTGCTTCCCTTTGATTTGAAATGGATCCGGAGGGCAATCCCATACCAAGGCAAGCGAGGAGAAACATCTCGGCGGCCGCGAGAAGGAGGAGGAAGGAGCTCGTGAGGACGGAGAGGAA
The DNA here is from genome assembly GCA_022495995.1 of Adenophora triphylla var. japonica. NCBI lineage: Eukaryota > Viridiplantae > Streptophyta > Magnoliopsida > Asterales > Campanulaceae > Adenophora > Adenophora triphylla. Next base: position 200,900 of record JAFEMH010001967.1, on the reverse strand, counting down.
GTATGACTTCCTTACGCCTCCATCGGAGCTTTACCCGGGGAGAAGGGAGCACAAATCAACGAACCCGCGATCAGTTGGGGTAAGCATTCTCATTTTGCTCAAATCCGATGATTTTGCTTGAATTTTGAATGATTTAGGGCTTGACCCGAATTTTAGGATTTTTGAATGATTTTTTTTTTTTTTTGAATGATTTTGAGATGCATGAACAACCTATGAGGCTAAGAATATGCAATGTGCAATTTGTTTGGTGAAAAATATGAGAATGACTCACTTTTTTCTCGCAAAATGAAGTAAAAAAATTTTTTTTTAAAATATGAGACGGAGTTCTTGCCTTGTGCTAGAACTAGGTCAAAATTCTGATTTTCAATGAGAAAACATGATTTTGGAAGATGAAAATGATTCATGCATGCCATTTTTTTTTTTTTTTGAAAAATAATGCTTATGTGCAAAGAATTGTGATTTTGTGCTTTAGGAAAGCAATGACGCGTTTCAAGTGATGAAAGACACGTTTTGATGCAAAAGATATGCTAGAAAAACTTTTATGAATGCTTTTCTTTTGAAAATATGTGCACTTTTGAATATATGCATGCTTTTGAAATGATATGAAGGACTGACGCTTCTTTTGATGTGCTTGTCTACAGGAGAACAAGTCTAGAGGACCGTCGGAGATAGCGGTCAAGCTTTGGCAGAGGATGCCAGACTTTGAGAAGGATGGGATGAATCCCAAGCAGCTGGTGAGGGCTACCGGCTTGGATGCATTTGTAGAGGCTATCGGTAGGGGTGTCCACATCACCTCTAAGAGCAAGGGCTTGGTCCAGGCCCTATCTGAGTTTTGGTGGGACAGTACACATAGCTTTCACCTGAGCTGGGGAGAGCTGACAGTGACTCCTGCCGATTTCACCGCTATTACGGGCTTACAGTTCACCGGGAGGCCCGTGACTTGGAGGGACCATATTACAGCCGAGGAGTTTCAGGCTTTGGTCGGGTTTGAGCCGATTCCGAAGGGGCCGGGGATGGAGACACGGAATGTCGAGGTGGCACCCGTACTTCCATACGTAATTTTGCCGCTAATGATGTGACCGCCCAAAGCCACCGGCTAGAGCATTCATATGGTTGATGCTATCGGTCACCATTTTTGCTAATTCTGGGACGATAGCTATGACTTGCCTCCTCGACTCTCTGGAGGATGTTGGCGGGATTGGGACGGTCTCGTGGGGAGAGGCCGGATTGGCGGAGCTCTACTTCTCCCTGGATATGTACAGCCGTAACAAGGCCGCCTCCACGGATTGCTTCTCTTTGCCCTCGAGGTAGTCTCCTTTCTTTTCTTTTTTTTCTTTTCTGTCTTGAGACTTTTATAAGAGAGAGAATGACCTTTTGATGTTTTGAACATGCAGGCCTGGTTTTGCGAGGTGATCGGGTTCTTCCCTTGGAACCAGCAGAGTGATGTCACCATCTTCCCTGCTATGGTTCGCTGGAGGGGAGACGCGAGAGATAAATTCACGGGGAAGACCCGGATTACCTTCGACTACAAAATGGTGAGGCCGGTCATCACTGTGGATGGGCACGATGGAGTGGACTTCTACCCCCGGCGGTGTATCCAGCAGATCTTGGCCGGGAGATGCTATAGAGGTGACGAGGCAGCAGGAGGTGGCTCACCGGGCCGACATGTGATGTCATTTATCCGGGGACCGCTTCTCGAGGCAAAGATGGTCATGTTCCCCCACTAGATGCCATTACTCCTTCGACCCTCCAAAGACGGATGCCGCAGCCTGTGGATCGCCAGAGGATGAGATAGCGAGGTACTGTGTGTGCGTGGCCGCGGAGGAGTACTTCGACATGGACACCCCCTACGCCGTGTTTGTGGAGCAGCCGCCCGAGGACGCCACGTAAGCTAGTGAAGCCGGCGGTCACTCAGTGGATATGGGGAGGATGAGCCTACCGACCCGCCGATCCCTCCCGCACATCCGTCCTATGTGGTCCATGGAGTGCCAAGGAGGATGAGGATACCCGTCCCCGATGCTAGGGAGCCCCAAGACACCTTGCCGCCCGATAGCACCGTAAGTGTACTCTTAGGGTCTTATTCCCTTTTTAGCTTTCGCATTTTCTCGCTTTTTTGCTATTTTCTCGAGATTTTCGAGATTTTTCTTCTTTTTTTTTCTCGTGTTCCAGCTCGCACTTATGATAGGCCGGTCGTGCGTAATAGGGGCTGGAAGGACATGTGCCGGCCTCTTCGAGGAAGCCGGCTCGCGCTTCAAGGCGGCAGCGGATGCACAGGAGCTCGAGCGCAAGAGACGGCATGTCTGGGGCACAGCTGGCCTACCTCATCGGCCTCCTGAGTACTCTTCCAAAGGCTATGCCTCGGGGCGGGGGCCCAACGCCGACATTCTCGGGAGCAAACTGGCCGAGTATGGGCACGATAATGTCCATTTATCTCGATGTGAGTGACCAGGAGGACTCCGATGAGGGAGGCTAGCATCTACGAGCCGAGCAAATGATGAAGATGAAGAAGAATCGGAGGCCTAGGAGGTCTCTAGAATAGATTTGGAACAAAAACAAACAATTTACAATTTTTATGCACACTTTGTTTATTTTTTGCTTTATTTGGGCGCCGATGGGGCGAAAACATTGTATTTACATTTTAATTGCTTTTCTAATTCATGCTTTTTCAATTTGCATATTATCTGAGCCTTGGGGCGACTTTTTTGCTTGGAATTGGGGCTGAAAATGGGCCAAAATGATTTATAATGGTGTATAAATGCTTGAATGGCTTCGGACATGTTTTTGTACGTGTTTTGGTTGAAAAAGTGGGGTGAAAACTCCCTTGGGCAGCAATCTTGGTTGCCGCAGAATTTTTTCGCAGAGGGCTAATGTAGCCGTGCGGCATGGCCTTGAGGGCAAAATGAAGCCGTGCGGCTTACAGCCTGTCTCGAGCCGGTTATTTTCTGAATAAAAGCAAGGCTTGGCCATTTCATTTCATTTTCACTCTAGACTTGTCCCAATTGTTCCCAGAGCATATTTTGGACCTAAAAGCACCATCTTTGATCATTTTGCGATGGAGAATCCCGTTAGATTGCAAAGGGGGAAACGAGACCATTTTCTATCCGGTCTTCAATCTTGGGCGAGATATAACTTTCAAAATCACAAGGGGCTGCTTGATTCTTCCTTCAAGATCAAGTCTTTATGGCATTTGAGGGATCTCCCGCCCGATTGGGATCTCGTTGAGAGCCGCAAAGAAAGTTCCGGGATGTCCGGAGACATGTTTACTGTTTCTCTTACAACGAAATCGTCCCAACGCACGAAGACTTCAGAGCCTTGATTGGGGGTCCCGAGATTGAGGCTATATCTATTCCGCTGATCGGAGACGTGCCGGTGACGGTAAAGCTTGCATCTTTTCTGCAGATTCCTTTGGGAGAGGCTGAGAGGATGATGGTAGCCCCGGATAGGATTGACCTTTCGATATCCCGGCAGGTTTGGGTCTCCAGATATGGCTGCGACCACGGTGGCTATGGATGCTTTCATTCTCTCGCGTATTCTCTATTTTGTTCACCGCCGAGTCCGTGGGGACTGGCCATAGTGGTCTCTTGGACATGGTCGAGATCGCAGTGGTCGGGAAGGATATTGTCCCGCCGGTTTTGGGAGAGACATTTCATGGGATTGATAGGATGGCTCGGGAGACCGTTTCATGAGGTCCGGGAGTCCGGCTATGTTGACTTTGTGGTTGCAGGAGAGGCTCGGGGCTTTGCCTGGGCTTTGCCGACTCTGCCCCTTGGGTGATTTCTGAGAGGTGCACCTAGGCAACAGAACAGTGGTAGCCGAGCCGATGATGGCTAGGCTATCCACTTCGGACATCCGTTGGTGGATACCACATTGGAGGTTGCGCACTCAGGAGGATATTTCAGGGTCTTATGCCGCGAGGGTTCCAGATTCTCGCCGGTCGTCCTTCTACATACCCCGCTTGGTATCCAGCAATTTGGGGCTTTACAGAGCCATTGAGTGATTGGGAGGACATCCGGACCATGGAGGTGGTGTCGTTGGACATGAGAGATCCAAATGCCTTCTCTTTCTTCTCGAGGGCTTGGACATATACTCGCTTTCCCACCTGTGGGCTATCTTCAGGAGCAGTGAAGAGCACCATCTTGACCACCGTCTACTTGGACCGGTACGAGAGGGAGATGGGAGTGACTGTGCTATCTTGGAGGATAGGCGTCGAGCTTTATTGGGAGCCGACCGTGACTCGAGTAGGACTCGAGGGAGACCGAGGCTAAGGCGAGTTGCCATAACCAATCGTGTGACTTGGTCAGAGATATGGAGGCTCGGTACAAGAGATTGTCCGAGGTCGCTCCTTCGACCGAGGCTCGAGGGAGGAGGTGCGGACTCGTGCTCGTATAGAGAGAGCGCTCATTGACACGGGGTTGGGTAGAGGCTCCAGTGAGGATACCGCAGGTCGGGATGAGGGATACCGACATTATTGAGAAGAAAAGGAAGAAGACTCGACGAGGCCGAGGAAAAGGGAAGAAGATCAAGAAGACTCAAATAATGACGATTGACAAGTCTTTTCTCAAGATCCTCTTATTGCCATTTTGCAAACACATTAGTTTATTTAGGCATTTTATTGTATTTTAGATCTTTTTTAGCAAAGTTAGCAGAGTTAAGAGGTAGACCGTGCTTGAACTCATCAAGAAGCTTTTAACTTGTAATGAACAAGAGATATTATCTTTAAAAATTAATCAAGACACATTTCATGGAAACTCAAATGTCTCGATTTATTTGGGACCCGTTTATGAAAACCGAAATGCCCTTTATTTTTATTTATTGTTTAGGACGCACTTCATGGAAGCTTGATTGCCCTCTTTTTTTTTTTTATTGTTTAGACCGAACCATATATGGCCGCCTACGTTCCCTTTTACAAGAAAGGCTAAGGGGCTCAGTCTACGTAGTTCATTCTCGGTGAACTAATTTTTTTATGTGCACTCGTCTTTTGCCTAGACCGCCCTTTTGGGGTTTTCACTTAGCCGGGCATTACTCTTTTTGCACTAGGATTTTTTTATCTTTCTTTTTTTTTTTTTATATTTTTTTCATGTGCAACCCCGTCTTTTGCCTAGACCGCCTTTTTGGGGTTTTCAAATTAGCCGGGCATTACTCTTTTTGCACTTTTCTTCTTTTTTTTTTTTTTTTTTTTTTTTTTTTTTATTTTTTTTTTTTTTTTTATCGACATAGTATCTTCCTGGAGTTTATCACCGTTGACCGGGTGGACAAAAGGGTTGCCATCCAAGTCTCAAGCTTCATTGCTCCTCCCGACGCATTTTCGCACCACATAAGGGCCGATCCAGACGGGTTCCCATTTTCCTGTGGGGTTGTCTCCGGTAGGGGGCTTCACTTTCAACACTAAGTCACCCTCTTTGATGTCTCCGGCCTCGACCTTTTATCAAACGCTCGCCATTCGCCCGGTAGGCTCGGTGTGTTCCATGGCTTTTAGCCTTCTCTCGTCAAGGTGGCTAATTCGTCATGCCGGCCGCGCAACCATTCCACTTCATTGACACCGTTTTCCAGAGGACCCTTAATGACGGGATTTCCAACTCCACCGGTAACACCGCTTCCATCCCGTAAGTTAGGCAAAAGGAGTTTCTCCCGTGGCCGTTCGACAGACGTTCAGAGCCCCAGAGTGCTAGGTGCAGCTTTTCGGGCCAATCACGACCACGGGTGGCCATCTTCCGGATGATCCGCCGAGTGTCTTATTAGCAGCTTCCACGGCTCCATTGGTCCGAGGTCCGTACGGGGACGACTTGTGGCGAGTAACTCGAATTCCGATGTTAGCCTATCGCAGCCTTCCTTCGAAGTGTGACCCATTATCGTAAATGATCTCGCTGGGCACCCCATATCTCGCACATTATGTTTTCTTTGATGAACTCGGGCCACTTTTCTCGGAAGTGAGGACCTTGTAGGACTTGGCCTCTACCCACTTGGTGAAGTAGTCGATGGCTACCAACACGAACTCGTGCCCATTGCTTCCGCCGGGATATTTTCCCTATCACGTCAATGCCCCAAGTTGCAAACGGCCAAGGAGTCGTCATGCAAGACATGTGTCATGAGGTGGGAGATGATTGAGGTTGGCAAACCGCCGGCATTTGTCGCAGTTCGGACGTGCCGAATGCGCCTGCTTCCATGGAGATCCAAGAGTAACCCATTCTCGAGGATCACTTGCATCGTGGCTCGGCATTCATGTGAGGACCGCAGTGGACCATTGTGGACTTCGGTCATCAACTCTTTGGCTCTTTCTTGAGTGACACATAAGAGGAGTGGTCCTTGATACCGCTTCTTGTATAGGTTGCCTCCTAGAATGACGTGACCGAGAAGCCAACCTTTCGTGGCTCGCAAGCTTTTAGCTCGACTCCTTCTTTTGGTCTACCTTCTTCGTCTCCGAAAGCCGACTCTCCGTCTTTGAGGAATTGGTAACTGATTGTACCAAGGTTCCTTTATAGGCTCGAGTCCTGTGTCCACTTCACAACGTAAAGTCGGGGCTTCTCTTCTACCCACTCAAGGGCTTTATGGCTTTTCCTGTGGATCTCTACCAATGAGGCTAGAGTAGCTAGGGCATCCGCGAACTGTTCTTTTCCCTAAGTAGTGGAAAGTCACTTCTGAACCGTCCAAATCAACTCCTCCATATAGGCATGATACCGTTGCAGATTAGGGTCTACGCCTTCCACTTGTTGGAAACTTGGTTGATGATCGTGGCCGAGTCTCCGTAAACTTCGAGCTCCTTGACATTTCTTTTCTAAGGCGGCCTCCAAACCAAAGAATGCAAAGCTTCATACTCGGCGGCATTGTTCGTGGCAGAAAGTTCAACTTGAGGGCTATGGGGGTATGCTCATCTTTTGATCGACCAATAGCATTCCCACACCATTTCCTCTTTGTTAGCGGCTCCATCAAAGAATAATCGCCATCTATTTTCGTGCTCAACCGCAAAGATCCCTTCATCTCGGAAATTGGGGTTCAGCCCTCTCGTCTTCATTATCGGGGAAATTTGCTAGGTGATCCGACAATGCTTGACCTCGATGGCCTTTCTCGGTCACATAGTTGATGTCGTATTCTCGCCAAGAAGAAGGACCACTTCGCTAGACGCATCGATAGGGAAGGCTTGTCAAAGATGTACTTGATGGGGTCCATTTTCGAGACCAAGTTCACAGGTGGGCTTCGTATATAATGCTTCAACTTGCCGACTACCTGCACTAGTCCCGCATGTGTCTTTTCACACGCCGAATAATTGAGCTCACTCCCCGTAGCTTCCGGCCGACAAAGTAAATGGCACTTTCTACCCGAGAATCTTTCTTCTCTTGAGCAAGCATAGCCCCAACCGCCGTGTCTCGGATGTGCTAGATAGAGCAGAAGAGGCTTCGTCTATGTGGGGCATAGTACCGGGGATGCACTAAGTATGCCTTGATCCGGTCAAAGGCGTCTTGGCATTCTTCGGTCCATTCTCGTGTCCACATTCTTCTTCATGAGCTTGAAGATGGGCTCGCACATAGTGGTCAACCGATTGACAAAACGGCCGATGTACCGCAATTTACCCATGAAGCTCTTGACTTCGTCCGGGTTTGAGGTGGCCTCATATCCATGATAGCTTTGATCTTTCTGGGGTCAACTTCTATACCTCGCTCCGTGACCATGTACCCAAGCACTTTTCCCCTTGTCACTCCGAAGGTGCATTTGGCGTGTGGTTTAGTCTCATGGAATGTCTCGGCCTCTCAAAGAATTTTCGTAGGTCAACAAAGTGCCGCCCACCTTCTCCTTTCGGAGTGGATTATCATGTCGTCTACGTAGACCTCAATCTCCTTGTGGATCATGTCATGAAAAAGTGCGGTCGCCGCCCTTTCGTAAGTAGCCCCGCATTCTTGAGCCCGAATGGCATTCTTGTATAACAAAGGTTCCCACGGTGTGGTAAAGGCATCTTTTCTTGGTCTTCTTCGCCATCTTGATCCGGTTGTAGCCCGCAAAACCATCAACGAAGGATTTGACTTCGTAGTTGGCGGTGGAATCCACCGGGATGTCTATGTTTGGCGAGAGGGTAGTCGTCTTTGGGGCTGGCCTTGTTCGGATCTCGGAAATCCACACAGCAGCACCTTCCCATTGGCCTTGGTTACGGTCACGATGTTGGACAACCATGTCGGGTATTCAATGACTCGATGAATCCTACCCTTGCAGCTTCTCAATTTCTTCTTTGACATGTAGAGACCATTCCGGCTTGATTTTTCTCAGTTTTACGCTTCTTGGTTTAGCATACGGTGCTAGAGGGATTCTGTGCTCTACTATCGAACCGTTCTAGCCCCGGCATATCTTTGTATGACCATGCAAACACGTCGACGTATTCTACGAGCGGCTCAATCAATCTGTCCCTTTGACCCCCCGGAAGAAGCTTTCAATACGTGTCTCTTTAGGTTCCTCAATAGTACCCAAGTTCACACTTATCAAAACCTCCTCGCGGCTTGGGCCCGGTTTTCCTCTTTTCCGAAACTGCTTAAAAGATTTCTTTAATGTATTGTTCGTTTAGTGTGTTTGCATCTTGTTCAAATGATTCATTATTAAGCGTTGTTAAGTTTTGAGTTAATTTATCATTTGTTAAGTTGGCAATAAGAGGATAATCGAAAGATCTGTCATTTCATTCAAGATAAGGGAAAGATGACATCGATTACATTTTCATAATCCTCGGGCGTGAGGCCTTCGGATGACTACGAGGACTGGAATTCGAAGATTCTGACTCAGCGAATAGACGACACCGACTCTGGACCCTACACTACTTATTGACTCGAGGGGACTTGGCAAGGGTTAGACCGGGATCTCACTCGTTCTTGCTTTGTTGCCCGAGAGGAGTAGCATCTTGTCGGCGTTCTTGAAAGTTGGAGACTTCGGGCGATCAAAGCTTGCCGGAAATCATTAATGTGAGTCTTGTGGAAAGATGGTGAGGGAACTAAAGTAACTTGTTGCAATCTTTCGGCTAGCTCTTACGTAGCGGCTGGACTCATTGACTGAAGTGGTCCGGCTCATCTTATCAATGCATTGCGATAACTCATTTTCTCTTTCGATCTTGGACACCACAACCTTGTCGAGTGTAGCCAACGAAGGGTTGGCTTGGATAATCTTGATGAAGTCTTCTTGAGAGAGATCTTGATTCTTCCTTGAGCGGCTACGTATTCAATAGGCTTTACGTGTTCCGCTTCCCGGATCTGCTAGCTTCTTATTGAACTTCACGATGGCCACAAATTCAGCACTTTACGCTTCAAGAGGATCACCTTGTACACGGGGGTATCAGCCGGATATCGTGCTTGGGGTGACGGGTTCCTTGATGGGTTCCTTGGCATAACCGACATAGTAGTCGAACTTGCCCGAGGGCTCTCCCAAAGTTCCTACGCTCTTGTCCCCGGCTTCGTATCTTTCCTTAAGCTTCTTTGTGTGGACTTTCTCTTCTTCTTCTTCCTTGAAGGAGCGTCCTCATTGATCCATTCTTGATACTCATACTCTAGGCGGTCTTCGCAATCACATACATCATACCGAGATGTGAGGCACAGGTTGACCTGGGATAGCCCCTCCAACTGCTTGGTTATTACCGTTGTGGATTACCATGTTAGCCATTTTGACACTGAAAAGCCGACAAAGCCGAGGATTCTCGCGAACCGGCCCCGAGGATTCTCGCGCTAACAAGTCGGCGGCCGGTGTTCTCACCCACTTCTTTCTCGGCTGCGGGAAAGGGATAGGAAAGGTTTAGACTCGGGGTAGGTGTTTAGGTGAAGGCTCGTGCAATATGCAAATTAGAATCTTCAAGTTTACTTAAAGCAGTGTCTTTTATTAATATCTATTTGGTTGGAAAAGGGATTCCGCCCTTCTTTTTCACAACTACTCTAGATCCTGGATCGGTGGGTTCCGTCACTACGTCTATAAGCCCCTCGTATTCCACCCGTATTTCGACCTCCCAGGTGGACGGCCCGGGCGAGGGTCCTATAGGGCACGCGGATCCCACCGACCGAGAGTAAAGAACGCTCCTATCGGGCCTAGCGGGTCATAGGACCTTTCAACGCACGAGCGATGCGGATTATAGTCAAGGCAATACTGGGAAAGTCTCGTCTCTGCCTTGACGGATCTTTGACAGAGTTTCGCTTGAGCGAATGACGGTTTTTTGACTTTCGGTAATGTCCGAGAATATAATAGGCATGGGTCGGGCGGCAAAAGCCGGATGACGCAGTGTCACATTGAACTTCGTTGCATACGCAGTGCGCTTGAGTCGGAATCGAAGTCAATGCCGGTCAAGATCTTGCCAATTTTTCCTTGTCGGAATTTTGGCAGAGCTTCGCTTGAGCGAAAGATCTTTTGATTTTTGGCAAAGACTTGGTCTTGACTCTTACGCATTTCGTGCGGGTCAAGGTCAATAGTCAATGTCGGAGTCAAGATCCCACCGATTTTTCCTTGTCGGAATTTCGCGGAATTTCGCTTGAGCGAAAATCTTGGTTTCCGTTATGAGCTAAGGCTTGACCTTTACGTGGGTATGCACCGGGCTATATGACACGGACTAGACCAAAAACCAACCAAAAGTCACGGATTTTTTGAAACGTGTGACACGGACTGTGCATTGGTCGACACCGGCCGCCATGGGAGGTTGGGATGATTCCGTGCGCGCCCGGAGCATCGTAAGGCTGTCCGTGATCCGCACTGGAACCACCCTCGGGTTTGAGGGACGTGCGTGCAAAAGTGTACAGGATATATCAGGTGCGCGTAGTGTGCGGTCTCCTAAAATTGTTCCTTTTTGAGTTAAAACAGAGATTTTCATAAATGTGTTTTAAAGGAATGATTTTCGGGACGGGGAAGAATGCAACACATAAGCACGTAAATTTTTCTCGGGAAGCCCAGCCAGCCATGGAGCCGAGTAGCCCCAAGCCGCTAGGACCGCGATTAACCATGATTTTTCCTGGTGGAATTGCCACTGAGGTCGTATGGTCAGAATCCTATGAGGATTAGCCGTGCGACTGCATGGATCAATTTTCCAGGTTCCACTCCTTTTGCTATTTTTCGGGTTGTTTCCCGTTTCGAAATATGCACAGATTCCAAGATGCAAATGATGCAATGCATGGTAAAAGAAAGCAAACATGATTAATGAAATCGGCGATGGGAGTCTAACCCACTCAAAGGGAAAAGCTTTTTGTATATTTTTTCTCAAAAAATTTTTTTTCAAAAAGGGATACTGGTACGTGGGATTGTTAAACCACCTTGTTATCCCAAGCCCCGGGTTAGGGAGCGATACAGGAAGGGTAAGTGGGGTCCACCTATATACCAAGTATCGACTTTTGTTTTGAAAATAAAGCTTTTCTCCTTTGGGATGATCCCCAGCGGAGTCGCCAAACTGTGAATGTGTGCCCAAAATTTTTGTTTATTGGAATTCACGCGAGTTTGAAGACATCCGAGTTATTTGAAAAACGGAGTCGCCACGCCATTTTGATTACCTCAAAACTTTGAAAAAAAGGTTTTATGGGTTCGGAGGTTAAGTTACCCCTTGGGAAGAACGTTTGGCGTTCACCCAAAGTGCCTTGCCGGAGCAAGTCTCCCTAGATTTCATTAATCGTGTTTGCTTGCGTGCTTTCTTTTCAGGTGCATGTGTTTGCAAAATAAGGAGGGAATGTCCCAAGTCGTCTTCCTGACGTACAAACCATTTGTTGGTTGTCGCTCGGGATTCCTTGGAATTTATGTATTTGGGATTATGATCCCGTCCTCATCTTATGACTTATGATCATCGCATTTTAAACCTCGGGACCCTCGGGACTTGCGTGATCGAGAGAATGACTCTCTTTTGGGTCAAAGATGAGGTTCTTTAGGAAGGAATGTCCTTAGCCCATCAATCCTACGCTTTAAGACGCCGAGCTCGTATAGAGGCTTCATACTCATTCTTAAGCGATAATCGGAGATATAGGGTTCAAGGTTATCCTTTTCCTAAAGAAATCATGAACCTTTAATGGAAGGAACGATGCAAAGATGAGAACTTTTACACCGGTCCGTTCCAAGGTTGGGGAAAGGGGAATGCATGATGAAAAATGAATCTTTAATGAAAAGATGACATTTTTAGGTTGCAAAGGATGCATTTGATTGAAAGAAATGATCTTTATGCAAATGATGCATAAAGATTTGATTTTTATGCAAATGATGCATTGAAAAAGGGGGTTTTGATGCAAAGGATGCATTTTTATTGAAAAAGATTTGATCTTTATATGCAAATGATGCATAAAGATAACATTTTTATTGGAAAATAGGGATTTTAGGTGCAAAGGATGCACCTTTATGAAAAAAGACTACATTTTTATGATAAATGAGGTCTTAATGCATGCAAAGGGGGAAGGGGATGATAAAGATGTGATCTTTAAGCTACCAAGTCCCAAGCAATATAAAGACAATGCAATGAGCAATTTATAAAGCAATTAGGATGCAAGGATAGGGTGTGCGAGGTTACCAATGACTTCCTTTGCTTCTCGGGACGGAGCTAGGAGGAGAGGTCGATCTTTGGTCTTCAAGGAGGAGGGATGAAGCTTCGGCCTTCCTTCTTCTTCTTCTTGAATTCCTCGGCAGCTTTCTTTACGTCTTTCAGAGTGGATTGAGTATTTTTCTCATATATTGTGTGTTTTGAAATGGGTAGAGGAGGGCTCTATTTATAGGCGATGCAGGATAAGGCTAATGAAGCCGTGCGGCGCAGTGCTCTTTCGCAAATGAGGCCGTGCGGCATTATCCATAATGACTCAAAGCATTCTAGAACCATGCAAGGTGGCATCATTCTAGAAGCTTCCCCCTAATTAAGAAAAACGTGTTTTCTTAATTAGGAAGGCTCCTTACAGCCATAATTTTAAATTTGGACTGTTCCAGGACATTTCCGGAACACTAGGAAGGTCCGGGGAATTACCGGGAAATTTACCGAAATGTCGGGAAAATTAACCGGAAGGCATGAGCCAGATTTGGGTACTTACAATTTTGCAAACTCAATGTGAGGGAGCACCAAGTGTGAAGGCTACCAGGCTTAGAATTTTAATGGATAGTTTTGAGTTACTTCGAATGGAAGAAACTGAGGACATTGTGTCATATGCTGCTAAGATTCATGAGATTTCGAATGAATGCACAAGTCTAGGAGAATCTATCTCCAATGCAAGACTTGTAAGTAAGATTCTAAGGACCTTGCCTGAGAGGTTTAACATAAAAGTGGCTGTGATTGAGGAAACAAAAGACACAAACACTGTAGGTCTTGACACAATTATAGGAATCTTGACTGTGTTTGAGCTTAACCTTGAGGCTCAGAAAAAGAACAAAATACACAGTCTTGCTCTCAAAAGTGCTGCTGCACTTCCAAAAGAGCTTGTGAAATTATCCTCTGAGATTGACAAGTCTAATCTTGAAGAAGAGGATGTTGCTCTTATTTCAAAGAAGTTCAGTTCAATACTGAAAAATAGAAGGATAAGTAAGTTTCCTAACAAACCTACTCTCAGTGCTCCTGAAAAATCAAAACCTAGCACTGACACTGGATTCAAGAAACCAATCTTTGAAAACAAATCATCTGAATCTGTCCAATGTAGGGCGTGTCGTGGCTTTGGTCATTATGCCAATGTGTGTGCTAACACACTTAAAAAGAAAGGAATGAGCTTAACTGCTACCCTTAGTGACAGTGAGGATGATGAAGAAGAAGTGGCTAACATGTCTATCATAAACTGCCATTCTGTGTTTAATGCTTTTTCTGCAGATATAGAAGAAGATGCTCCTGAAAAGTCTTTGAATATGGTCTCAGTTGTGAACACATCTGGTGTCACATCTGAACTGTTGCTGAACTGTTTCTCTGTAAAAGGAGATTCAGATGAAGAAAGGGACATTTCCTATGAAGAACTTTTTGCAACATACAAGGAGCTGCATACAGATTGGATGAAAAGATTGGACAAGATTGAGGTACTTGTTAAGGCAAATAAATCTCTTTCTGATAAATTGGCTGCTTGTGAAGATGAAAAAGCTGTTCTTTCAAAGGAAAATGATGCTCAAAAAGATACCATTGCAAGACTTGAAGTCCTTGTGACCAAAAGAGAAGTTGACCTTGAAAAATTCAAGAATGAATGTGAAAAAGCTGAAAATACTTTTACTAAGTTAAATAAAAGTAAGATGAAAATGGAAGAAGCTTTTTCTGTAGGTCAACGTGACAAAACTGGTTTGGGTTTTGAAAATAATTTTGTAAAGGAGGGATGTGAGACTTCTACCTCAAAAAGTGTGAAAAAACAAGTTTTTAAAGAAAAAGTCATTTTGAGTGAGAAAAGACCTAGGAAGAGGCACTACATCTGCCACTACTGTCTAGCTCCTGGTCACATTAGGCCCTTCTGTTACAAACTCAAGGCTGATAAAAAATCTGGTCACTTCAATCAGCCTCAGATGTGTGAGAAGATGTATGCACATCCGAACACACATTTTGGTAATCTGAGACCTCTGCAACCCAAAAAGAAAACTGTTAAACAGTGGGTGGCCAAACCAATCACCACCTGCAATGTTGTTTACTCTTCCCTCAAGAGTACTGTCTCTGGCTCTTGATATTTTGATAGTGGGTGCTCTAGGCACATGACTGGAAACCAAGCAGTTCTTCTTGACTATGAAGTGGTTAATGGAGGGAAAGTAAATTTTGGTGGACGTGCTCAAGAAAAGATTGTTGGGAAAGGAACCCTAGATGTTAAGGGTCTCCCAAAATTACACAATGTGTACCATGTGGAAGGCTTGAAAGCCAACCTAATAAGCATCAGTCAACTATGTGATGATGACCTTTATGTGAAATTTGATAAGCACTTGTGTGAAGTGTTTGATAAGGATAATACCTGTGTATTTACTGGTCCTAGATCTGCTGATAACTGTTACCAATTTGGTGGCAATCTTTCTTGCCTAAGCTCAAAAGCTAATGATGTCAATCCGTGGCACCAAAAATTAGGGCATGCTAGCTGTAGAACTCTGGAAGAACTTCAAAGGTTTGAAGCTATAAAAGGTCTCCCTAAACTGAACTTCAAGAACCCTGATGTCTGTGGTTCATTTCAAAAGGGAAAGCAAACAAAAGCATCACACAAAAAGGTTCAACAATGCTCCACTTCTAGGTGTTTGGAGATGATTCATACTGACTTAATGGGACCTATTAAAGTTGAAAGCTTTGGTAGAAAAAAGTATGCCTTTGTGTGTATTGATGATTACTCTAGGTACACTTGGGTAATGTTCTTAAGGGAAAAGTCAGAAACAATTGGAAAATTCAAGAATTGGTACAAAAGGGTGAGAAACCTTTATGGCCTTAAGACTGTGAGAATTAGGTCTGACCATGGCACTGAATATGAGAATCAAATGTTCACCAATTTTTGCAATTCTAAGGGAATCACTCATGAGTTTTCTGCACCAATCACCCCACAGCAAAATGTAATTGCTGAAAGAAAAAATAGAACTTTGCAAGAAATGGCTAGGGTCATGTTAAGTTCTAAAAACCTGTCCAAAAAATTTTGGGTAGTAAGCTTTAAACATTTGTTGTCACATTGGCAATAGGGTGTTTTTAAGGATTGGTAGCACTGTCACTCCTTACCAAATCCTCCTTGGAATGAAGCCAACTGTGAAATATTTTCATGTGTTTGGATGTGTTTGCTACATTCTCAAGGATAGAGAATATCTGTCCAAGTTTGATTCAAAGAGTGATAAAGCAATTTTCATGGGCTATTCCACTAATAGTAGAGCTTACAGAGTTTTTAATCTCAAAACTAAGACCATTATGGAATCTGCTAATGTTATTTTTGATGACTCACTTGATCTTAACCTCAAGACTGCTGAGGATGATGTTTCAGATTGCTTACTGGACTGGAAAGATACAGAAACAGGTGCTGGAGAACCAACAAATGTTGTCCGATCTGAAAAACTTAACTCCGATAAGGATGTAACCAAGGATGTGGACACATCTGCTTCCACATCTGAACCCACATCTGCTCCCACATCCACTCAAAATCCTGTAACTGAGGACAGTTCCTCTGATTCTGATCAGGATGATGCTCTAGAAGATAATGTGAATGGGTGTGTGAATAGGTCAAAGGATATCCCTTCAAAAATCCAGAAAAACTACCCCACTTCACAAGTTGTGGGAGATGTTCATGCTCAAGTGAGAACTAGACAAAAGGACAAAGTTGATTATAGAAAGATGGCTGGTTTATGGAGTTGCTCCTCAGCATACTCCCAGGTAAGTTTTTGTTGCTTTGTTTCAAAGATAGAACCTAAGAATGTTGCTGAAGCATTGAAAGATGCTGACTGGATTCTTGCTATGCAAGATGAATTGATTCAATTTGAAAAGAATGAGGTGTGGACTCTTGTTCCTAGACCCTCACATGGTAATGTCATAGGAACCAAATGGATTTTCAAGAACAAAACTGATGAGCAAGGTGTGATCACTAGAAATAAAGCTAGGTTAGTTGCTCAAGGTTATACTCAAATAGAGGGAATTGATTTTGAGGAGACATTTGCTCCTGTTGCAAGAATTGAGTCCATTAGGCTTTTGCTAGCCATTGCTTGTTATCTCAAGATTACTCTTCATCAAATGGATGTTAAGAGTGCTTTTCTGAATGGGATATTAAATGAGGAAGCCTATATTGAACAACCTAAAGGCTTTATGGACTCCAAGTATTCTAACCATGTGTATAATCTGAAGAAAGCTCTGTATGGGCTAAAGCAAGCCCCTAGAGCTTGGTATGGTAGGTTGACCGACCATTTGCTTCAACTAGGATTCAAGAGAGGTGAGGTTGACAAAACACTGTTTGTGAGGAAAAATAAAAAGGAGATTCTTGTGTCACAAATCTATGTAGATGATATTGTGTTTGGGTCAAATTCTGACCCTATGCTAGCTAAATTTGTGGATAGCATGACTTCCACATTTGAGATGAGTATGGTAGGTGAGTTGAATTTTTTCTTAGGCTTACAGATTAAGCAATTCAAAGATGGCATGTTCATCTCACAGTCTAAGTATGCCAAGAATCTTGTGAAAAAGTTTGAACTTGAACACTCTTCACATCAAAGAACACCAATGGGATCTTCCCAAAAGCTAAGTCATGATTCTGATGGTGAGAGTGTTGATCAAACACTGTACAGAAGCATGATAGAAAGTCTACTTTACCTCACTGCAAGTAGACCTGACATTATGTATAGTGTGTGTCTTTGTGCAAGATACCAAGCCAACCCTAAAGTGTCTCATCTTAAAGCCTTGAAAAGAATCATTAGATATGTGAGTGGGACTGTGAACCTAGGACTGCATTACTCCAAAGAAACAAACACCAATTTGGTTGGGTACACTGATTCTGATTGGGCTGGAAATAGTGATGATAGAAAGAGTACCACAGTGGATGTTTCTACCTAGGAAATAACCTTGTGTCTTGGTATAGTAGAAAGCAAAATTGTGTGTCCTTATCCACTGCTGAGGCTGAATATGTTGCCCTTGGGAGTTGTTGCACACAATTGCTTTGGATGAATCAAATGTTAAAAGATTATGGATTGAATAGCAAAGTTTTGACTGCTTTTTGTGATAACAAAAGTGCCTTGGACATATCAAAAAATCCTATCCAACATTCTAGAACAAAGTACATTGATAATAGACATCATTTCATTAGAGATCTTGTAGAACAAAAAACTGTGTGTCTGGAATTTGTTGGGACTGAAAATCAATTGGCTGATATATTTACAAAGGCATTAGATTTGGAGAGATTTTCCTCCTTGAGGAAGTCTCTTGGCTTGTGTGATATCTAAGATTGTGAGGCCAAATGTGTCTCACATCCTCTAACACATCTGTATATTAGATTAACTGGAAAAAAAATTATAAAAAAAAATAAATAAAAATTCAAAAAATATCATGCATTAGCACGAAATTTCTCAGTGTGATCACTTGTGAGTCTTCATCTTTGACATTATTTTTGATCACTTAATTGTGAGCACTTCCTGTCCATGTCATCTTTTGATGACTTGGTATAACCTTCCTAGGTATCTCACAGTGGGTGCTTTAAAATATATATATATATATATATATATATATATATATATATATATATATATATATATATATATATATATATATATATATATATATATATATATATATATATATATATATATATATGTGAGAAACAGCTGCTTCACCCTTAGTATGAAGCCAGATCATTGTGATCAAGTGATTTTCATAAGAAAACTTGAAGTCAAACTTGATAAGATCATTGGGAAAAAGGGCTATCTTTGGGATCAAGTAAAGTGAAGGCTACTCACAAATGCAAAAATCCACAACAAAAAATTTGGTGGATGCATCCTAGAGGCTGTGCAGATTGGATTATTGCTCATTGACTTTTTGTGATCTAAATGTGTCCCCTTATGTGACTCACATCCTATGCCACATCCTTAAGCTGAGAATATTTCCATCACCTGTGTGTTTGCATCATGCTAGGCATACTGCATTTTTTAGGACATATAGGAGCTTTGTAAATATACTAGTTAATTAATTTTCTTTCTTAATTCATTCTTTGATTTTATAGGTTTTTGATCTCCAATATCTTTCATGAAAGAAAAAGGTGTGTATCAATCCATGTTTGAAAAGGTTGAAAAATTCAATTGGGATTATGTTTTAAAATAAAGATATGGCTGAGATATTTTTGTTTCCATAAAAATCTATCAAAATCTTGTTTTATTTTGATCCCCTATTTCTTAGAAGGTGATTGTGTGTGGTAACCTCAAAGGTTTCTAGCCGTTGGAGGACTCTTAAAGAATTTGGATTGTGTTAAACCTTTTTGGAGAAGGATTCCTAGTTCTATTTGAAAAGGGGAAGCTGTGAGTATTTATGAGACCTCACATCCGTCCCATCCCCCATAAACCCTTACTAAAACCTCGTGTTCTTCCTCCGTTTTGCACACAATCACACATACACTGCATTAATTTCTCCCTTACTGTTCAACCTAACCACCGTGTGCAAGATTAATGGCGGATCATTCCAATATTCGAGAAGAGGATGTTCTCGACATTGCCCCTATTTCAGTAGCTAAAAACGAATCCTCCATAGTCTTAAACCCTGCTATTTCAAAATTCCTTGCTGAATTCTCTTCCCCATCGCCTTCGTCTGATCCTATCATGGAAGCTACTTTCCCAAAATCCCCTACATTGGAACCCTTGCATGTTCCAGCCGCTTTCGAAAACCCTAATGCTCCAACCTCTCCGGTGATTCCACCATCGGTTATTGCCCCTGTTTCTCCTGCTGTTGAACCTTCCACAACCAAGAAAAGGAAGTTAGCTCCAAAGAAAACTGCGGGGCAAAGCTGCGATCCCTGTGCCCCAACGCAATCTTCGACGATCGCATAGGGTTAGGAAATTGTCAGAGTCTGACAAGTTGAAGAACCTGCAGAAACCAGGTGGTAAACCTTCTACCGCCATAGCATGTGATGATGGTGAAGAAGAAGAAGAGGTAATTTCCCCTCTTGTGAGAACTAGGGCTAAATCTGCTATTTCTCCTCCCTCTGTTATTGCCCCTGCTATTGATCCTGTAGAGACTATTTCCCATGCCGAGTCTGTTTCCCATGCTAATACTATTGCTCCACCATCCTCTCCCATATTGTCATCTGATCCCATTATCCCCATTACTACTCCTTCCATTGTTGCCTCATCTCCTGTGGTTGATGCCTCTGTTCCTATTGTTGATACTCCTGCTCCTATGGTTTCAAGTCCTGTTGAAGATCTTATTTCTTTTAGTGATGAAGAACCCTTAGCTAGTGTTTTGATGGAGCTGAAAGGGAAGAAAAAGGTTGCCCCTACTGATTTAGAGCCTCTTGAGGAAGAAGCTTATGAGTCTGAATCAAGCTATGAGAGTGATGACACTGCATCAGATGTCAACTACAAACTGGGAAGAGATGAATTAGAACAAGAAAAAGAGGACCAGGAATTAGATTCCTTTTTTGATGATGAAACCGAGGTAGAATCCATCAAAGTTCCATTCTCTGCAAAGGATGTGTCTGAGGATGTGCCCACATCCAGACGCACATCTACAAGAAAGAAAGCTGACAAGGGTATGTCTACAACTCTTTCTATTGCTCCTTCCCAAAAACCCTTCTCTAAGAAATTTTTGACCAAAAAGGCCTCTAATAGGTTTGGCCTAATTTCCTCTAAAGCCTTTGTTGTAGAAATGAAAAGAGATAGGAAAACTTTCTTTAAGCTTGGTATGGACAAATTTTTTGAGGAAAGAGGACTGTTTTTGACTGTGGATTATTCTCTCCCCTTCTACCCTAAAATGGTGTATGAATTTTATGCCAATTTGACCAAGGGACTAGATAGATGCTCCTCTCCCTTCTCTGTTTATGTTAGAGGAATTTTTGTCCCCTTTTCCCCATCTGTGGTGAATGATTTTCTTGGGTTGAATGATTCTTTGGATGAGTTAGTTTCTATTGATGATGATGAGCTTGTGGCTGCTATCACCCATGGAAAGGTGACTTCTTGGCCTGTGAAGCCAAAAAATTTGGGTAGTGGATCTTTATCCTCTCTCTACTGTTTTCTCCATTCCATTCTTGTTACCAATCTTTGCCCCTCAAATAACAAAACTTCAGTTACTAGGGTGCAAGCTCTCCTTCTTTATAGATTGGGCATTAAGAGGCATATTAACTTTGGAGATTTCATTTTTAGGAAGATTTGTGACTATGGAGAGTCACCATCTAAAAAGTGGTCTTTACCCTATCCTTCTTTGATCTCTCAAATCCTGATAGCCAATGGAGTTAAGCCTGAAAAAGGAGAAGAAAAGTTTGAAAAATTTGCTCTGTTTAAGGAAACCAAAACCCTGCTAGACCCCAAGCAAAGGCATGTGGATCTTCCTTTGGGCACTGTACCTGAGATTGCAATGCCAGATGTGGACACATCTGAACCCACAGCTGATGATCCCTTTGAAGCTCAAATGAAAGACTTGGATGCTGAAATTGCCCTTGCTGAAGCCCAAATTCAAACCTCCACTGCTCATGCCAACATCCTTAAAGCTCTTAAGGACAGACTTCTTAGGTGGCATTCTAAACTTTCTAGTCAAAAAGGGGGAGAATCAAGCTCTGTACCTGCTGCTGCTGATGCTGGAAATAGAAAATGGGATGCTGCTGTATCTGCTGCTGGCTGGAGGCATTGGAAACTTTAATTTAGGGGGAGAAATTCTTTTTGGTTGTTTTGCTGTTACTTTTTAATGAACTGTTGTTTTCTGCTCTAACTATATTTGTGCAGTTTTTATGTGTGGATGTGTATACACATCTAGACATACATCCATTCAGGGGGAGTTATGCTTAGTTATGTTTACTCTATGTTTTATGTTTACTCTGTGGTCATAAATTGTGAATTCTGTAAATCTTTGGTTTTGACCAGAAAGTCCAAAATAGGGGGAGATTGAAAGCGTGAGCTTTTTAGGGAACAAATACTTGTTTCCTTATTTAAAAAGACTTCTATTATGGTAAAAAGATTTTGGGACTTTCACGGAAGATTTATTAATATCCTACCTTGACTAGGAGATTGTAAATATGTAAATATCTTTTATTTATGTACATAGTTTTATATTAGGACTAACCTACTAATATTTGATTTCCTTGTGAGTGTGTTTTATGTTTTCATATAGGAAAAGAGATCTCACAAAGGAAGATATTGATTGCATGAAGATCTTCTCCATGGTGCACTATAAATACAAGGCATTCAGCACAAGAGAAGCTACGGAATTTTTGAGAGAAAATTACTCATTCTTCATTGTATTCGACATTGTGTCTTTAGGTTGTGAGTGAAGGTTGTGCCTTACATCCGTAACTCACATCTAGGTTTTCATAGAGTTCTCTTGTTTTACTTCTGACTAGAATAGATCCTACTTGGGAAAGAGGAGTTGTTCTTGTCATAGAAGGTGATTAGAACTCATTTAGTATTTTCATATTTTAGTTTTTCACTTATTTGTTTTTGTAAGAAACAAAAGTTTTTATAGTGAAAAGTTTTTGGGCGTAAGCCTAGTTTGCTGATCACATTGATCAGTAAGCGTAAATAATTCTTGAGTTATTGCATTTAATTTGCTTTTAATTACTTTATTTCGCTGCATTATCTGTGGATGTGTGGACAGTTGTGAGACACATCTGTACTCACATCCGTTGTCTGTTGGGTGATCTAAGTTTCCTAACTACACGAAACTTTCAGGGTGGCAAAGGGGGTCATTTAATATTCCAAATGCCGGTGCACTACCCGAGGTACACAGAATTCGACTACGAGAACATGCCGGAGTGGAAACTTGATCGCCTTCTTTCTCAGTACAGCCTTCCACTCGCCGGTTCCCTCCCCGACAAGCGCTCTTTTGCTATCGGCGCCTTTCTCTGGCCTCGCTAATTAATTAATTAACTGCTATTTCACATACATCAATCTCCTCATGTTCATCCCTTTTCATTTTTTGCTATATAGGTCCGCCTCATCAATATCATATTGTATAATAAAATAAATATATGATGCATGTATTTCTCTTTTATTATTATTTTTGAAGTACTAATGTCAATCAATGTACAACCCAGACGACGGCTCATGTTCCAGGCGGGGATGGGGAGAAACACACTGGCTGTGATGCGGGCGCCTCATTTCCTTTCGTGCGGGCGCCTCAAGGAGAAAGAAACATGGCCAAACATTCGGAGCTCGAGGCGGGCGCATGACTCACTCCCAGGTTGATGCTTCAAGAGGGTTTTTGGTCATCCAAGGCTGCGGTGTTTCAGGCGGGCGCCTGGTCCTCAACCAGGCGGGCGCCTCGCGACGATTGAGTTTCCTTATTTACGTTTTTTTCGTTCCAATTACTAAGTAGTTAGTAATCAAACTTGGGGTATTTTAGTCCTTTGATTTATTAATTGTTTCTTAGGGTTTAGGGAGTATTAAAGCAACGTTGGAAACATGTTTTAGGCAGGCTTTTATGAATTAAATTCAGTTTTATATCTCGCAAATTTCTTGGTCAATTCTATTGGCTTGCAGAAGGATTTCTTCGGGGATTCTTGTTTACTAAGGAATTCTTATTCCTTGCAGAAGGTTTGGTTTCGATCAGGCCTTATTGTTACTATTCCGCTGCGTTACTTTACATCAGTTGGTATCAGAAATCGGACGATCCTAGGGTTCTCCGACGAGGTGATGGCAAACGATGGGAGGAACGACATCACTGCAATCCTTGAACGCATGGAAGCAACCAATGAACGTATGCGGTTAGACGGAGAACATCGCAATCGACAACATGTAGAATTAATGGCGACTTTGGTGCAGTTGCGGGTAGGTGGTGGCGGTGACGCCAATCCACAGCATCGGGCAGGTCCTCGCGGGGAAAATCTCCACCGTGATGAGCCGATGGGCGGGGAGGTTTCTGATAATGATGAAGGGGAGGCCAGGGCAGCGCCTCCACATGACCAACGTCCTAAGATTAGGGCGGATATTCCGGCTAATGGTGAATTATCTATGGAAGATTTCTTAGATTGGCTTTCGGAGGTTGAAAAATTCTTTCGATTGATGCGTATTGAGGAAGATAGTAAAGTCCCTTATGTTGCTTACAAACTGCGTGGTGGTGCATCTGCATGGTGGGATCAATTGACTAGGCAGAGGTTGCGTGAAGGGCAGCCCGAAATTTGTTATTGGAACCATATGAAGAGGGAGTTAAGGGAACATTTTCTTCCGCGAAATCATGATCAGGATCTCTATATGAAATTCTTATCTTGTAAGCAAGGTAGTCGTATTGTTGATGAGTATGTTCATGATTTCCATGCGCAGTCGGCACGCACTGATTTATATGAGACAGAGTCGCAGATGATTGCTAGATTTATGTCGGGTCTACGGGTCAATATCAAACATCACATAGAGTTGTTTACTTCCTAATCTTTGAATGAAAAAATTTCCATGGCGAGGAAGGCAGAAAGACAGTTGGCAACTCCGTTTCGTGCTCCGACTACTTTTAGGCGATTTGGTGATGCTTCTTCGTCGAATGGCAAGGGACAATCGTCGGGTACTAATATGGAGGGTGGCAAGGAGATTTCCCAAGTTGCGGGTCCGAAGGTTGATGATGGCAAGAAGACTACACCTCCGGCACCCACACAAAACCCACTGGCTCGTCGAAACACCAACGCACAAGGTAATAATCCTTATGCAAAACATTATGGAGATAAATGTTATAGGTGTAATCAACCAGGGCATATTTCCAATAATTGTCCGCAACAACGGAGGGGAGTTAATATGGTGGAGCACGATGAGTATGATGACGGGGTGAATGAAGAGGATGGTGACGTGGTACATGTAGATCCCAATGGAGATGATGACGAGGAGGAAGAGCACGAATCTTATGTGGTCCGAAAGCTTATGTTGACTACTCCTGCGGAGGAGGCCAATCCGGAGCGACACAACATTTTTCGCACCAAGGGGAAGGTTATTGATTCTGCAGTTATGATCATTGTTGATAGTGGGAGCAGTGAAAACCTAGTGTCTTGTGGTTTGGTGGAGAAATTGAAGCTCGAGGTACGCAAGCATCCTACTCCTTATTCTGTGGGGTGAATTAACAACGTGGGCACTATTAAGGTACATGAGCAATGTCTTATTCCTCTTTCTATTGGTAGCTATAAGTATGATGTGTTATGTGATATAGTAGATATGTCTTCATGCCATGTATTGTTGGGTAGGCCTTGGCAATATGATCTTGGTGTTGTGTATAATGGTCGTGAGAATTTTATTCGTTTTACGAAAGATGGGGTGCGTTTTCATTTGCATGCTTTGAAAGGTGGTTCTAGTGGTAAACCTAAAGGGAAGCCTATTATTTCTTTGTGTACTGCCCATGAGCTTGTGGAGGATATTGTGGATGCTCCTTTTGTGTTTGCGGTGGTACAAAAGGGAGTTTTGGGACAGGTTAGTTTGGTCCCCACATCTTTGCAGTCTTTATTGGATGAGTTTAGTGATGTTATGCCTGACGAGCTTCCTGCAGGGTTACCTCCCTTGCGTAATATTCATCATAATATTGATTTGGTGCCAGGTGCCTCTTTGCCTAACCTCCCACACTACAGGATGAGTCCTGCAGAACATGAGATTTTGCGTGCACAGGTGGAAGACTTATTGAAGAAGGGTTATATACAAGAGAGTTTGAGTCCATGTGCAGTCCCGGCTCTACTTGTTCCTAAGAAGGATGGTACTTGGAGGATGTGCGTGGATAGTCGGGCGATCAACAAAATCACTGTTAAGTACAGGTTTCCGATTCCTCGTTTGGATGACATGTTGGATATGCTTAGGGGTTTCAAGGTGTTCTCCAAAATTGATTTGAAGAGTGATTATCATCAAGTTCGTGTTCGACCGGTAGATGAGTGGAAAACCGCCTTCAAGACCAAGGAGGGCTTGTATGAGTGGTTGGTGATGCCATTCGGGTTGTTTAATGCTCCTAGTACTTTTATGAGATTGATGCATCAAGTGCTGCAGCCTTACAATGGTAAATTTTTGGTGGTTTACTTTGATGATATTTTGATCTATAGCAGGTCAGAGGAGGAGCATATGGAGCATCTTCGGGCAGTTCTGCAAACTTTGAGGGACAATGAGTTGTATGTGAACCTCAAAAAGTGCAGTTTTATGATTGATCATTTGTTGTTCTTGGGCTATATTGTTTCTGCAGATGGTATTCGGGTGGACGAGGACAAGGTTTGCGCTATTCGTGAGTGGCCTATACCAACGACAGTCAGTGAGGTTCGTAGTTTTCATGGCTTTGCCACTTTCTATCGTCGTTTTATTTGGAATTTTAGCACTATTATGGCTCCAATTATGGAATGTATGAAGAAAGGGAAGTTTCTTTGGAATGCTGAGGCGACAGCTAGTTTTGCTTTGATCAAAGAGAAATTGTCTAGTGCACCTTTGCTTGTTCTACCCGATTTTTCTAAACCCTTCGAATTGGAGACGGATGCTTCGGTGATTGGTATAGGGGTTGTTTTGCTTCAAGGCAAGAAACCGGTTGCTTTCATGAGCCAGAAATTGGAGGAAGCTAAGCGGAAGTGGACTGTTTATGAGCTTGAATTCTATGCAGTGGTGCAGGCCATGAAGCATTGGGAGCAGTATTTGTTGCAGCGTGAGTTCATTCTTCATACCGATCATGAGGCCTTGAAGTATATGAATGGTAAGAAGCCGCTTAATCGTATGCATGCTCGTTGGGTTGCTTATTTGCAGCAGTTCACTTTTGTTATTAAACACAAAAGTGGACAACATAATAAGGTAGCGGATGCCTTGAGTCGAAGGGTCAATTTATTGGTGACAATGGAGAATATAGTTGTGGGTTTTGATTGTTTGAAGGAATTGTATGCCACTGATGGTGATTTTGCAGGTGAGTGGGCGAAGTGTAGAGATGGGGATCCTGTTGGGTTGTTTTTCTTACAGGACGGTTTCTTATTCTATAAGGACAAATTATGTATTCCACAAGGTTCTATTCGTGAAAGTCTTATCGATGAGGTCCACAAGCAGGGACATTATGGGAGAGACAAGACGGTGGAGCTCGTAGAGAAGAAGTATTATTGGCCACATCTCCTTCGGGACACACACAGATTAGTTCAGAAGTGTATGGTTTGTCAGATCAACAAGGGCCAATCTCAAAATACGGGTCTGTATACCCCTCTTCCTATTCCGGATGGACCTTGGGAGGATATTTCCATGGATTTTGTGCTTGGGCTTCCGAGAACGCAATGTGCCAATGACTCTGTTTTCGTGGTGGTAGATCGTTTCTCGAAGATGGCTCATTTTATTTCTTGTCGAAAGACTCATGATGCGTCGCACATCGCGGGTTTATTCTTTAAGGAGGTTGTCCGTCTACATGGGGTCCCGAAGTCCATTACATCCGACCGTGATACTAAGTTCCTTAGTCATTTTTGGCATACTTTGTGGCGTATTTTTCAGACAGACTTGCAGTTTAACAGTTCTTTTCATCCGCAGACAGATGGCCAGACGGAGGTAGTGAATAGGACAATGGGTTCTATGGTTCGTTGTCTATGTAGTGAGTACCCGAAGAAGTGGGATTTGGCTCTATCAACGGCTGAATTTGCATTTAACAACATGACGAATCGGACGACGAGGAAGACTCCTTTTGAGATTGTGTATCAACGGCCTCCCAAGCATACTCTTGACTTGATTCCTTTGCCTAGAGTTCCGTGGTATAGTATTGCAGCTGAAAACATGGCGGAGATGATTGATGCGGTTCAGACCGAAGTCAAGAAGAACATTGAAGCGTCGAATGCCAAGTATAAGGAGATGGCAGATAAGCGGCGTCGTTTGAAGGTATTTGTTGTTGGTGATGGTTCATTTGCGTAAGGAACGGGTTCCTCAGGGTACGTACCACAAGCTTCACCCCAAGAAGATTGGACCTTGCCGGATAGTGAATAAAATCAATGACAATGCCTATGTTGTTGATCTACCTGAGGGATGGAATATTTCTAACACTTTTAATGTCTCGAATTTAGTTGAATTCCACCCTGATGTTCCCCTTTATTTAGATATGGATTCGGGGACGAATCCTTTTGTAGTGGAGGCGAATGATGTCAATCAATGTACAACCCAGGCGGCTCATGTTCCAGGCGGGGATGGGGAGAAACACACTGGCTGTGATGCGGGCACCTCATTTCCTTCCGTGCGGGTGCCTCAAGGAGAAAGAAACATGGCCAAACATTCGGAGCTCGAGGCGGGCGCATGACTCACTCCCAGGCGGACGCTTCAAGAGGGTTTTTGGTCATCCAAGGCTGCGGTGTTTCAGGCGGGCGCCTGGTCCTCAACCAGGCGGGCGCCTCGCGACGATTGAGTTTCCTTATTTACTTTTTTTTCGTTCCAATTACTGGCGCCTGGTCCTCAACCAGGCGGGCGCCTCGCGACGATTGAGTTTCCTTATTTACATTTTTTTCGTTCCAATTACTGAGTAGTTAGTAATCAAACTTGGGGTATTTTAGTCCTTTGATTTATTAATTGTTTCTTAGGGTTTAGGGAGTATTAAAGCAACGTTGGAAACATGTTTTAGGCAGACTTTTATGAATTAAATTCAGTTTTGCATCTCGCAAATTTCTTGGTCAATTCTATTGGCTTGCAGAAGGATTTCTTCGGGGATTCTTGTTTACTAAGGAATTCTTATTCCTTGCAGAAGGTTTGGTTTCGATCAGGCCTTATTGTTACTATTCCGCTGCGTTACTTTACATCAAGTA
The DNA here is from genome assembly GCA_022495995.1 of Adenophora triphylla var. japonica. NCBI lineage: Eukaryota > Viridiplantae > Streptophyta > Magnoliopsida > Asterales > Campanulaceae > Adenophora > Adenophora triphylla. The sequence goes on along the minus strand of JAFEMH010001967.1, from coordinate 172,671 downwards.
CTAATAACAATAGTGTGTATAACGGAATATCTCATTAGAGATTAGTCCAAATTGTGATTTGTAGAAGATTTTTCGCTTGTGCTACGAATTCACGAACTTGTGTCTTCAATCACCACACTTCTCTCGTCAAGCCGATACCATAAAGTCGAAAATCTAGCAATGATTTCACTCTTAAATCCAAAGCTCTCGATGGTAACTTACAGAAAGTAATGTAGCTGAGATAATATATACTCCCTCCGTCCCCAACCTAGATGCACACTTTGACTTTTCACGTAAATTAAAGAGGAAGTATTATATTGAAAGTGTTGTGAGTGTGAAAATAAAATAGGAGTGAAAATGAGTGGAGGGAATAGTTAATTATAATGGTGTTGTGAGTATTAAAATAATGTAGGAGAGAGAATGAGTGGAGGGAATAGTAAAGATTCCTTTTCATTTTAGAAAATGTGCACGTAGGTTTTGAACGCCCAAAATAAAAAGTATGCACTTGGGTTGAAAACGGAGGGAGTATAAATGAGAGATATATTTTATTTTATTTTTTTTTATTACCTAGGTTCCCCAACTTCGCCGAATCAATTCTGAACCATCAGGTACCGGCCCCTCATGATATATTTTGCACATATAATATCATGAGGGTAAAGGCTATATAATTAACTTGGTTATGGTCACTATCCCACTTGCACGTACAATATTATATATTATGACGATAAATACCCTTTATATATGCACAAAATCTAGGGAGAAACGCGTTTCTCCATAAGTTATGGAGAAACGGGTCCCGACATGTCGCGCGACAATGAGCTAGATAGCCAGAAACCTATGAAAGTGATATCCAGAAACCTTCAAATGAATATCCAGAAACCTTCAAAATGTTTACGAATATACATTGAAGGTTTGGATATCCGAAAACCTTCAATAGCAATTTACGGATATGCCCTAACACATTTCTGGATATGCACCTAACAGCTTTTACGGATATGCACCTAACAATTTACGGATATACATTTCACATCTTTCCTGGCTATCAAATACAAAGCACGGATATCAACCGCAAAGCTTCGGCTATCAAATGCGAAAGCTACGGATATCCGAAGCTTTTAGTCTTGGCAGGTTTTTACGGATATACATTTCACATCCTTACTGGCTTATCAAATACAAAGCTTCGGATATCAGCTGCAAAGCTTCCATTATCAAATGCAAAACACGGATATCCAGAAGCTTTTGATCTTGGCCTTGGGTTTTTTTTTTCTGGTTATCAAATGTAAAGCTTCTGGCTATGAAAAACACGTTTCTCCATAGTTATGGAGAAACGCGTTTCTTAGCAGACGCACTCTTATATATGGTTAACTTGCTTACCGTTACAATCTCACTTAATTTTTTATGCGTTTAGTGAACAAGTGACGATCCAGACTCGATTTGGGCTTTGGAGTTGATCTAAAAACGTTTTGAGTTGTGGGCCTGACATTTTTTTCTTTATATTCTTGTCCAATCAATTAAAAGTGCGCGTTTTAAACGACACAGATGGTGTACAATGAAAAAAAATATACTCCCTCCGTCCCGTAAAGTATCTTTTGACACGATTCTTGTTGTCGGGAATTAAGGAAAAAAGTAAAAGGTTGATGTGTTGTGAGTGTAGATAGTTAAGTAGGAGAGAGAATGAGTGGAGAGAATAGTAAATTATAATGGTGTTGTGAGTATTAAAATAATGTAGGAGAGAGAATGAGTGGAGGGAATAGTAAAGATTCTTTGCCATTTTAGGAAGTGTGACTTATCAGTGGGACGCCCAAAATAGAAATGTGTGTCAAGTATTATGGGACGGAGGGAGTATATGAATTTAATTTAAAACACTTTTTAAATTATAAAAATTATGTGATAAGTAAAATATTTCTCATTTTTTACAGGTTTTAATTCGAACCATCCACCTCATAAAAAAATTAAAAAAAAAATAAAAATAAAAAATAAAAAAAAATTGAAAAAGAAAAGAGTGTCAAAATGGTATGCTAGAGGTGCGGGTAGATCCCACAAATGCAATGGAGAGGAAAAAGTATCGCCAAAGAAATTGGTAGGAGTGGCCGTCATTTTCTCTCAACAAACATCAGCGTTAAAAGGGATTTTGAGCATTCATAGATTTAATTGAAATAGTCTTTGTTTGTTGAAGAAATCCTCCCCAAAGTTGTTGGCACGAACAAGGATCAATCTGTTTGAAAAGCTCTGCGCCGTCGGCGATAGAGGCGTCGTCGCATCGCAGAGTCTAAAAAACAAGCACACAGCAAAGTTAATTCTAACATAAAAAAGCAAGAATAATTAATAAAACTTGCTATTTAATTTTTATAAAGAAATATTACAAGGGAAGGGAAGAAGAAATGGCGGTGCGTAATAAGGTATCATCAACAATTGGAGTGGTGATGGCTCTTGTCATTCTCACCCTTGCTTTCCCATTTTCCATGGCTCAGTCTCCAGCTCCTGCTCCAACTAGTGATGGTATTGTCTCTTTTCAACCATACGAAAATTATTGCTTATGTAATATCATGCATCAATACGCACTATTTTTAGTAGTAGTGTATGACCTTCTATATATCACACTAAATTTCCACATATTTCCATCGTACCCCTGGGCTAGCTCGTAAGCTTTAAGGCCGGGGTTCCGTCCATCACATGCCTCCAAAAATTCAATGGATGATTTGATGTTTAATAGTAGTGCATGAGCCCTCTATATATCACACTAAATTTCTACACATTTCTGATATGAGATGGGAATATCACACAAAGTTTACGGACACATGATATGTTAACGGTTTATTTCAGTTGAGTAATTTTGTTCGTGTTTGTGATGGATGATGAGCGCAGGGACAGCGATTGATCAAGGAATAGCGTATGTGCTAATGCTGGTGGCATTGGCGGTCACGTACCTTGTTCACTAAATTATCTCTCTATTCCTCTTCCCCCAAAGAACCTTCTCTCTCGACAAATTTGAATGCTTCAAAACTGTAAAAATGTCGGATTTCTTGTAATGTAATTTTGGTTCTTGAGTTGGGGTACGTAGAGAGATTTCGTTTTTGGCAGAGATTTCATTCATGCAGTTGTAGGCAGATTTGTTGTTGTAGTATAATAAATCCAATTCTCTTTCAATATTTTAAATTTATTCACTGCATTTTCAGATTGTTTAATTGATTTTTTAACAATCTGTCTATTGGCTCAAAGAAGAAAAGAATTGTGCTTTAGTTCTGCAGTGTTCACAAACAAACAAACAAACAGGCAACGTTATAAAGAAAGTTTGGCAAAAGATGATTTTATTATGAGAATAACATCATATATATATATATTACAAAGGATGTATCTAAATAACCCTAAAGATATGTACGATTACAATAATCAAGGAAAGGATTTACATTGATAACTATAGCTAGGATTAAATAAAGAAACATGATAAATACAAATATTCACAGTTGCTGATGTTGAGCCGTGAGAGGAGGAGGAGGATTAGGAGAATCCTTAATACGCCCCCTTGAGATGGACGGTCTTTGAGTGAGGCCAATCTTGGAAATAAGCGAAACAAACCGAGCCCGCGAGAGTGGTTTAGTAAGTGCGTCGGCGAGTTGGTCATTGCCGGAGATATGTTGAACACGAAGGTTGCCGAGTTGAACTTGCTCACGAACAAAGTGGAATGCGAGAGCCAAATTAATGTTTCATGCGGGAGTGGAAGACGGGGTTGGCGGAGTAAGTTGTAGCGCCAAGGTTGTCACAAAACACGACTAGTGTTGCAGTAGAGAGAATGCCGAGTTCAGCCAAGAGATTGTTGACCCAAAGTAACTCGGCAGTGGTGGCAGCAACTGAACGGAACTCGGCTTCCGTTGATGAGCGAGCTATGGCACGCTGCTTTTTGGAAGACCAAGTGATTGGGTTACGTCCGAGATAGAGAATGAAGCCTGTGGTGGAGAGGAAATCATCTTTGTCCCCTGCCCAATCGGCATCGCAATAAGCGTGAAGAATGGGTGGAGACTCTTTGAACAATTGAATGCCCATGTGAAGTGTACCATGAAGATAACGAAGTAATCTTTTTAGAGCTGACCAATGAGACTCTTGAGGGTGATGAAGAAATTGAGCAAGTTTGTTAACCGAGAAGGCGATATCGGGTCGTGTGAGGGAGAGGTATTGGAGACTGCCAATGATGGCACGGTATTCAGAAGGGTTGAAGATGGGAGTTCGGGGGTGAGCTGAGAGAGGAGGGTAGGTAGACATCGGTGTGGATGATGGCTTGGAGTTATCCATGTGGTGGCGAGTAAGGAGATCACTAATGTACTTGGATTGGGAGAGAAGTATGCCATGGGAGTTGGGTGTTATTTCGACACCAAGGAAGTAAGATAAGGGTCCAAGGTCTTTTAGAGAGAATCTAGAAGCAAGACAGGAAATAAATGAATCAAGAAAGGTGGTGGAGGGTCCCGTAATGACAATGTCATCGACGTAGACAAGAAGTAGGAGATGGTGGGAATGTTTGTGATAGGTGAAAAGAGATGGATCAGAAAGTGAGGGGTTAAAACCATAGGAGACGAGAAATTGTTTGAGGGCGGTGTACCAAGCACGTGGTGCTTGTTTGAGTCCATAGATTGCTTTGGAGAGTCGACACACATGAGAGGGTTTTGTGGGATCTTGAAACCCAGGGGGTTGAGACATGAAAACTATTTCAGAGAGACGACCTTGTAGGAAGGCGTTGTTGATGTCAAGTTGGCGAAGAGGCCATCCTTGAGTGATAGCAAGGGAGAGGACAAGACGGATAGTGATGGGTTTTACAACGGGACCGAAGGTTTCGGAAAAATCAAGGCCGGGTCTTTGGTGGAAGCCTTTAGCGACAAGGCGGGCTTTATATTTGTGGATAGTGTTATCGGGATTATATTTGATGCGGAACACCCATTTGCAGCCAACAATGTTTGGTGCTTCGTGGGAAGGAGCTAGGGACCATGTTTCATTACGCATGAGGGCACTGTACTCTTCACACATGGCTTCGTACCAATGAGGAATGGATAGGGCCTGTTTGGTGGTGGTGGGAAGAGAGGAAGAAGAAGATAAGGTGGAGAGGTTGGCATACTTGGGGTTGGGTTTGCGTATACCATGAGAGAGACGGGTGGCAATGGTGTGTGTGGGCTGAGGTGGGTTTGGAGTGGCTGAGGGAGGTTCAGTTGGGTTAGTGGGAGAGCTGCTGCTTGTTTCGAAAGGGAGGGGAGGGGTTTGGTCGGAAGAAGGGGCGGAAGTGAGCAGTGGTTGGGTAATAGGTTAAGTAGGTGGCTGTGGGGTTGTGGATGATTGGGCAGTGAGATTGGGTTGGAGAGGTGTAGTAGGTTGGATAATGGGAATGGAGATTGCACACCATTCTGAGGAAGAGATGGGTTGGGAGACAGTGGTTTGTGTGGTGAGAGCTTTGTAGGGGAACTCGGTTTCTATGAATTTAACATGACGGGAGGTAAATATTTTGTGAGTTGTGGGATCGAGACAGTGGTAAGCGCTTTGAGTGGGTGAATAGCCAACAAAAATACATGGGGTTGATTTGGGGGCTAATTTGTGTGGTGTGTATGGTTTTAGCTAAGGGTAGCAAAGACACCCAAAGCTTCTTAGTTTGGTGTAGTTTGGAGGCGATTTGAAGAGACGGATATAAGGTGAGTCATTATTGAGAGTGGGGGTTGGTAATCTGTTGATAAGATAGGCGGCGGTTGTGAGGGCATGCGACCAAAAATTGAGTGGGAGGTTCGCATGTGAGAGAAGAGAGAGAGAGAGCGGTTTCGACAAGGTGGCGATGTCGCCTTTCGGCGAAGCCATTGTGTTCGGGAGTATGTGGAGGGGTTGTAAGGTGAGTGACTCCATTTTGTAGAAGGGAAGGAGTAAGCTTGAGATATTCGCCACCATTATCGGAAAAGAGTTGTATAATGGGACGGGAAAAATATTTTTCGACAAGTGCCTTGAACCGATTGAAGGTGGCAAATGTGTCGGATTTGTTTTTCAAGGGATAGAGCCAAGTATATTTTGTGAAATGGTCTACGAAAATTACATAGTATTTGTAGTTATCGTAGGAGTATAGAGGAGATGTCCAAACATCGGAAAATATTAATTCAAGAGGAGCAGTAGTCCGAAGAGTAGAAGTAGAGAAAGAGAGTTTGTGGCTTTTATTAATATTGCAAGGATTACAAGAATGAAAGGAACTAACAGGAATACGTAAAGAAAAGTGCTTGCTTAAATAAGAAATAATAGGGGGGAGGGGTGTCCTAGTCTATGATGCCACGAGTTGAGAGATGTTGTTGTGCTTGGATGAGCTTGAGGAGAGTGAGGATTCCAGAGATAGATTCCACGATCAATTGTTCCGTGGAGGAGGATGCGGTGTGTCGAGATTTCCTTGATAAGAAAGGAAGAATGAGAAAATTCAATGAGTGCATTGTTATCTTTACAAAACTGAGAAACGGAAAGAATGTTTCGAGTGATAGACGGAACATGTAGAACATTATTGAAACGAATAGTAAAGTGAGGAGTAGGAATAGAGAATCTACCTATGTTAGCGATAGGAAGCGCTGAGCCGTCTCCGATGATGACTTCATCATTACCATCATAGGGATGATGAAGAGAGAGGGTGGAGAGGTCATTTGTGAGATGGTGTGTCGCACCACTGTCCAATAGCCATGGGTTCGGGGAAGGGGAGGGAGAGGCTGAGGCCGTGTGAGCTTGGGGCTGGTTTTGGGTGTGAATGGTGCGGCTTGGGCGGCTGGAAGATGGGGGAGGAGGGAAGACAACGCTAGGATAATCACGTTTGAATTGGCGGCATTGAGAGATTACATGCCCAACATAGCGACAGTATTGGCACTTGCCCTTAAAGGGCTGGGAAGATGAGGAGCGGGTTGAGGGAGGTGTTGGAAAAATGGGATGGTTTGTGTTAGTTGGTGAGTAGCGTGATGGGTTATGGTGCGGCAGAGAGAGGGTGTGATGGGCAAGGTGTGCGAAAATGGGGAAGGTGGATGGTGTGGGTTGTTGTTTAAGGGAAAGCTCATGGTGGATTAACTTTTCATGGAGGGCTTCGAAGGTTATGGGATTGTCTCTAGCACGAATGGAGTCAATTATGGGTTTGTAGGATTCGTAATCTAAGCCTTTAAGGACCTTGGCAATGACATCCTCCGAGTCCATTGGTTTGCCTAGAATTGCTAACTTATCAGTGCAGGATTTTATGGACTGCATATAATCGGTAATGGAGAGGGAGGATTTGGTTATCGAGTCAAGGTGATCTTTGAGTTGTAGGATGTGACCACGCGAAGGGTTTGCGTAGGTCATTTTGAGAATGTCCCAAGCTTGGCTAGAGGTGGTGGCTTGGTAAACAAGTGGGGCAACGGAGGTGTCGAGGGTTCCTAAGAGGGCACTAAGAATGAGGCGATCTTGCCTATTCCAAGTGGTAGAGCCTGGGTTGGTGGTTTCCTTGCCGTCGGCTTTGTAATGGTGGCGGCGGAGGAGGTGGGTGTGAGCCATCTACAAACTTGAGGAGGTCCAAGCCGAAAAGAAGAGAGGTTACTTGCGAAGACCCGGCGAGAGGTAGGTGAGGGGTGTTAGGGTTTTGCATTGAGATAGGTTCACTAAGATGATAGGGTGATTTGGTTCGGCTGAGTTGGGGATAGTGGTGGTTGAAGTTTGGTTTGCCATGGGAGGAGAAGGGTGGGACGGCAGCAGCACAGGGAAGAATTAAGTTTTGAAAAGATCACAAGGCTCTGATACCATAAAGAAAGTTTGGCAAAAGATGATTTTATTATGAGAATAACATCATATATATATTACAAAGGATGTATCTAAATAACCCTAAAGATATGTACGATTACAATAATCAAGGAAAGGATTTACATTGATAACTATAGCTAGGATTAAATAAAGAAACATGATAAATACAAATATTCACAGTTGCTGATGTTGAGCCGTGAGAGGAGGAGGAGGATTAGGAGAATCCTTAATACGTAACACAAAATAAATTTACAAAAAGGTGGATACAAACTGAGCTGGCGAAATTTTATTGGTTGCATCAATTGTGGTTCCGCTACAGTCTAGTTAAAAAAACCAATAAAATCTTAACACGTAATTTTGTAAACAAAAAATTGTAACTTCTTTATTTCATTTCACAAAATAATGACTTACGCCCCATTTGTTTACTAATGCCTTGGAGTTTAAAAAGTGCATTTAGATTTTACACCAATTCTTATGTTAAATAGAACACTCAATTTTGTGCACTACTACTATTAGGGTTTGATTCCTCCTCTCATAATTAAGGAAAATAAAGCAATATTGACAAGGGAAAAAAAAAAAAACACTCTATGCACTTTCGATTGTAACTGTTTTAAGTTTATAAATTTACTTTTTCTTAAACGTTTTGCAATTATAATTTTAATTATATGTCCTGTAAAATAAAAAATATTTGTGATTATGCCTATTGCGTGCAACACGTTTGGGTCATCCCTCCGTTCGAAATGATATTTCTACTTTGAGGAGGTCTCCCATGAGAACAAGGGGATCCGTCTCATGCATGAGACGGGTCGACCCATGACCCATGGGGCATGATCCGGCCATCTGAGGAAAGGGAAAGACGGGAGAGGAAAGGCAACACAAAGATACAAAACGTGGCTCACCAAACCAGAAATATTGACTTTGAAATTTACTACTTACAAATGCCCCCTTCTTACACCTACACCATCACTCATCAATTTGCAATTTCCGTTGGATTGGGACCTATTCCTCCTGCTGCTGCTGCTAATTAAAGCTCCTTCCCCCCACCCACATCTCTTAGACCATTCCCATCAGTGACCCTGACCCAACCCAACCTCAAATAAAATATTAATTTATCTCACCCAACCCAACCCAACCCAACCTTATATAATTTATACTCCCATCAGTGACCTCGACCCAACCCAACCCAACCCAACCTTTTAAAAATAAAATTAATATATAAAATATATTAATTTTAAAAATATATTTATATAAATACAAAATCAAAATAATTTGATAAAAAAAAAAAAAAAAAAATAGAGAAAAGGCATAACCGGGGTCAACCGAAGGTTAGATGATTGCCCGAGTCATGCGTTTCATGACTTTCATTGATTTTTTTTTTTTTTTTTTAAGTGACTCTGACCTCATTGAAAAAGTCACCATAGTGACTGGTCTTATCTATCAAACCCCTATTCCTCACCTTCAGGTTTGATTTATAATTTCTTCTTGATGGGTTTTTCTTCTAATTGCATTTCGCCCACCAGGTTTTGGGATTTCTAGTTTCTTTTTAATGTGTACAATAATCATTGGTTGAGTCATGTTCTGTTAGGCAGAACATGATGTTCCTCTTTGTTTCAAACTCAAAAAATTGAAATTCGGGAGTAGCTTTTTCTTGGAACACAACTTTACAGAATGTGTTCATTTCCTTTAATTTTATTTAATTTTTTATTTTTTTTGCTTTTTGCTTTTTTTTTTGTTTTTATATTATTTTTTCGGTTTTTTAGTGGTTTAAAAAAAGTAATAGTTACCATCTCTTAATGTAATGACTGTATACATATAAAGTAACATTGTTCATAAGTAAACGTAATACCTGTTTAAAAAAAAACAAAAGCTCGTTTTCACCCATTTTTTCAAATGTAATACAAACTATATGTATTACGTTTGAAATGTAATAACTTGTGTATATGAATGTAATAGTTTATACAAGTAAATGTAACACTTTGATAGATGAAATTGTAACATATTTCTATAGATAATGTAATACTTTTACATGTATCATGATAAATTTGAACTCATTGTAAATTATTGTTTGAAAACATATAGATATCTATACATATGTGTTACAATTATGTACAAATACTATTACATATAAATAACACGTTTTTTACATTTTAGTTATAATAAGTATTACTTTTGCCAAACAAAGAAAACATAGGGAAAAACACTATTACTTTTCTGTATATATGTATTACTTTAATGTATACAAACTATTACTTTATATGCATACAATCATTACATTATGTTATAGTAACTATTACCTTTCACAAACCGAAAAAAAAACAAAATATAAAAAAAAACAAAAGCTCGTTTTAAAAAGTATTAGTTACCATCTCTTAATGTAATGATTGTATACATATAAAGTAACATTGTTCATAAGTAAACGTAATACCTGTTTTAAAAAAACAAAAGCTCGTTTTCACCCATTTTTTCAAATGTAATACAAACTATATGTATTACATTTGAATGTAATAACTTATGTATATGAATGTAATAGTTTATACAAGTAAATGTAACCCTTTGATAGATGAAATTGTAACATATTTTTTAAGATAATGTAATACTTTTACACGTATCATGATAAATAACACGTTTGTTACATTTTAGTTATAATAAGTATTAATTTTGCCAAACGAAGAAAACATAGGGAAAAACACTATTACTTTTCTGTATATATGTATTACTTTAATGTATACAAACTATTACTTTATATGCATACAATTATTACATTATGTTATAGTAACTATTACTTCATAATTTTTAATAAAATCAAAGGATAATTATGTCTATTTACAAAAATAATAAATAATAAATTTGTCTGGTTGTAAATTTTTGTACTGAAAAAAACAAAAAAATAATAGTGAGAATAGCTTCTCCCATAAATTATTTGAATAAATTAATAAACTATTACTCCTGTGAGTGGAAAAGATTATTAAGTCATTTATAGTTAAAGCCAAAGTCAAAATTGTTGGCTATTTCTAATGGCAGGTGGTCAAGTTTATTTGCTGTGCTTAAGTAACTATCTTGAGATGACTTGATTGGTGTTATCAAGCGGTGATAGTTACCGGCTTGGGGTTGTGACTGGCGTTGCTGAGGAGCGACGGTGGCGAGCGGGTTTAGGATCTGTAAACAGAGGGAAGAAGGCGATCGGTTTTGGGTAGAATTGAGAGAGATGGATTGAGGTGAAGAAGAGGATTAGAGAGAGTAGGGTGAGGTTTCCGGTGAGGTTTTCCGTTCAATTGGGGTTGAGGGAGAGAATGGTTGTTGTTGATTGAGAGGGAAATTGGGAGAGGTTGGATCGGTGAAGAAGGTAATTGAGGTAGAGGGAGGTAGAGCTTGGGGATGGTTTTGGCCGGAGAAGGAGAACGGTGGTCAAGGTGAGGAGGAAGCTCGTTGTTGGTGAAGAAGACCGGAGAGATGGGTGGAGGCTGTGGTGCGTTTAGAGAGAGAGAAGACTGGTTTCCGTTTAGAGAGAGAAAGGGTAGTGAGAGAATGAGAGTGGTCCGTGTGTGTTCAAATGGGCTGGGTCATGGGTCAATGGGCTGGGTCATGGGTCAAAAATGACCCGTCTCATCCATGAGACGGGTCATAGTGTTCTCACATAAGTTTTTGTCTTCTACTTTTTATATCGTTTACACGAAAATACTTAGGGCAATAATTTAAAGTTGATTCAATTATCCGAATGAACATATAAAAATTGTTATTAATAGCATTTATAATGGTGTATTGATAACAAATTTTAAATTTTCATTAGGATAATTAAATCAACCTAAAATTATCACTCAAATTACCTTCGTGTTAACAAAAATAAAAGGAGAAAATCATTTCGTAACGAATTAAGTATAATCTAAACCATCAAAAACTTTCAGAGTAACATATCCTGTAAACTGAGCCATCATCCCAGCAAAAACTGTTAATCAAGATTGTAGCTACTAATACAAAACTCCTTCAAAATTGATTCCCAGTTCTTGAAATCTGAAAAAAAACAATAATTTTCCTGCCAAGAGGTAACTAAAATGAGCACTTAATCTACAACTACAAAAACTGCTCATCTATCCGCTATCATATCCCAGTTACCCTTTTGCGACAGCGAAAATAAGACAATGGAACTAACTATCTCTATCTCTCTCATCATGAAGTCGCCAACTGATGATGATGTAGAGCATACTTGACTACCTCATAAAACGAAACCACGATTCCAACTGAGGGTCCCGCCCTACCAACACGAGGACCAGCGCCTGTAAATAGTCCCCGCATCCCTCCATCTCTGCTCCAAAAACCAAAAAAATTGAGTTAAGAAGTCCTGCGAAAACCTAGATACATTCATTAACTTTTGTCATGAATTAGAACACGATTGTTTCTAGATGGATTCCTAGATGCTTTTCAAAAAAAAATAATGCATACTATAGTATACCTCCAAATTTGTACAAGAGTATGCCTTGTCGTCATTCTCATCGCTTTTGCAGGATCCTTCTGAACAGAATAAAGATAAGCCATAATTAGGTAAGGCTCAGCAAAAAAAATAAAAAATGTTTCGCATATGCTCCCTCCGTCCCATAAAAGATGTTCCCATTTCCGTAATAGTTAGGTTAAAAATCATTGAACTTCCGAAATTGCCGACCAAGGAAGAGAGGAGAGGATGAGAGCCAACCAAGGAAGAAGAGGTGGTAATGGAGTAACAAGTAAACCTCATTAAGGTTAGTGATAGAACTGAAAATAGGGAGTATAAAGCAGATAAAATACAAATGATTGATTCTATAGTAACACCAATTCTGGTGTTGAGCATTCTCTCAATACCTCTATTTGTCTTCGGGTTTTTGCAACATCCAGTGGACATGTGGCAGCAGCAGCAAGGCTTCCTGCAAGGAAACCTGCTGAGAAGTTTGCTCCAAGAACACTGACGACATTGGCTTCATCATTAACTAGACCAAGTAGTCTCCTTCGAGTCTGCAATAAGCATTTATTGAGCAATTCAGTCCACTTGAAATGGACTGTTATTTCTACAAAATCACGCATTGAGCAGTAATCTTACTGGCTCTAGTGTTGACCAACATATGGCAGAAAATGGCACATCACGAGCAAGCTGGGCACCAAGGCCTGTCCATAGGGACCGGTAATTTTGCACTGCAAATAAGTAGATAAATAAATAAATTGATGATAATCAGGGAATTAAATAACTATCTGAAACAAAATAAGATTATCCGAGGGGATCTCTTACAGCTGTGCTGAAGATTACTTGGGCTCTTAACACTGGATAGAATCTCCCTCAGTGTCTTGAAAACTCCAGGAGGCTTACCACTATTAAACTGCTTAAAAGCCTATAAACAAACACTTAAATATATGAAGAAAACAATTATACTTGGAAGGAAAACAAACAAAAAAGGAGGTGAATTATGTACCTGCATACGGGTTCTGGCAAGTTCAATAGGGTAGCAAGTTGTGCATGCCAAAGAGCGAGCTAATGAGCCTGCCACTAGGGGGGCATATACAGACATGCTGGGTGCATATTGAGCTGTAAATTCCTCCAGGTGGTTGCGAAATACATCATATAAAGGCAAGTAGATTCCAACCTATCCATGAAACTCAAGTTTAGCCTTTATCCATTTAAAGCATTTACACCCAAATTTTTCATACTGACTGTTCTGCCAAAGGGGAGTAACAAGAACATGATCAAGTTAGCTTACCGTTGGTACAGCAAGTGCCAAACCTGCATTAGTGCCCCTCCATAATCTTGCAATCCCTTCCTGCAAACACTCCCATTAACCACGTTTACTAGAGTGAGATAAACCTTGCATATATGGACTTGCATGGCTAATGATCAAGCGGAATATAATTTTCTTCATTTTTCTATGTTCTTTTTTTATATGGTTACCCCGCACAAAATACTAAGGCCAGAAAATGAATACAGCAAAAGTGGCATGAGTAAGGCTGCAACAATAATGCTGGAAAATAGTTCTTATTAATAAAAAAAGGACAGATAAATGAAATTGGACAGCCAACATAAACTCTATTCCAAGTCAAATGTGGCCTATCGAATTTGAAAGAAAAGGGCTAATAGGTATGCACCCAAGCATTCATGCCAAAAGTCAAATGAGGACATATTCCACCTTGAAATAGGACCAAATTAAAATGCCTACAAACAAGTCAAAAATATTGCACCAACCTGACGAATAATTTTATAGAAAACATCCAATGTTCCTTTGTACTGGAAACAGTCTGGAGGACATATAGATACAGTACCATGAACACCAGCACGGGCACAAGATGGAGAACATCTTAGATCTGCGAACATCTGAGAAGCATATTGCCAGGGTAAAGGTAAGTAAGCATTCAAGAACCAAAGCTATCGAAGAATGAAAGAAAAGGATCCATGCTACATTGGGTCCTTACTAGAAAAGATCCCAAGTAGTGATTTATTAACACATACTCCACTTCAGCACTCACTCGGTGCAACCTAAACCTAGTAAACTATAAGCACACATAGGAGAGGTTTTCGCATATACGAGACATAGTTGTCATATCGTGTATCGTATCGCGTATCGGAGACCCTAAATATCGTATCGCGTATCGTATCGTGTATCGTATCGGAGATACGGAACACAATGACAAAAAAATTGAAATACTCTAAAGAATATCAAAAATAAAGTAAACAATATCTTCTTTCTTTTTTCCCATTTTTCAAGAACCTAAATATTGAAAAAAACAACAAATATATTCAAAAAAATAATATTTTTCAAGAACCTAAATATATTACAAACAAGTGAATCAACACAGTGATTAATATTTAATAAACATTCAATTTTAATCCCAAAAAAACCTACAGCCAGATATCTTTTCTTATCAAAAAAAAAATATATATAAAATCATAGGTCAAAATAAAATAGAGACAAGTCAAAATAAAATTAGAGAGAAAGAAATGGAAACTTACGGCCCAAATGTCGGCGGGGACAAGGATGACGATGGAGAGAGAACAGAACCAGGTGTAACCGACGGTGAAGAGGACGCCCGGCGTTCGGCGATTGAAGAAGAAGGGGCGACGGCGATGAAGGAGGAGGAAGAAGAAGCGACGACGGAGGAAAGGAAATTGACCGAGGACGAGCTCAATTTTTGAATCGTCGTGACTCGTCTGTGTCCGATTTATAAATTGTCCAACCCTAAACCCGACCCAAATTTGACCAAAACCCGGCCCAGGCCCGACCCAAGCCCTTTTTAACTGTATCGCCCGTATCGTCCGTATCGGCGATACGCACGATACGATACGTGTATCGTAGGATACACACGATACGGAGGAAATATCGATACACCCTACGCGATACGTATCGAAACCATACGTATCGCGTATCGTATCGCCGATACGTATCGTGTATCGGGATATTTAACAACTATGATACGAGAAATAGTTGTTTTCCGTACGTACCATATTTGGTCCAAAAACTGCCATACGACTAGTAAGATTACTCATCGGATGAGAGTAAGCAACTCCAGCAGCCTGTGCTTGCAACCTTGTCTGCAGAATTGAAAGATAAAAACATTCCATAGACAGTGAGAATTTATGATTATTATTAGACTCGGGAAAGAGATCACGCACAAATACAGTAAAGTTAACCAGATTAAAATACCCCAATTGAAAATAAATTATGCATTTGGATAGGTGGCAACATATTGAATCCAAACTTCTCATTCCCATTACACACTTAAGTGTCGAGACAATTCACAAAGACATTGGTAAGGTAGAAAAAGACAACAACAATTGTACTTCAAAAATTATCAAATGAGGCCCGACTTGATGATCCTAGAGTGCAGATATTATCAGCTTAGGGAAGCTCCAGCTTTGTCCATATTACATGTGGTTGGCTACATGAATCCATTTTATTACATTCTGACGCAATGCTAGATAATTACAGAACAAAATGCCAATTTCTTCATAAGCCTAAACACTAAACTAAAATTGAACACACTAGAAATCAGAATGCTGAATTCATCAAACAGTAAATAAAAAACAACAAACAACCCCAAATCAAAATACACAAATCGACGAAACTGGGATAACGAGAAGGGGATATCAGAAATTAGGAAGGGAACGTACCTTGACGACGTCAAGAGGGTTAACGAGAACGGCGGAGAGAAAAGCGGCACCGGCGGCGGACAAAGCTCTCTCGTGAAGCCCTAATTTATCGTCGGACTTGGTGGTGCTGGAGTGGCTTTGCTCCGGCAGTGGCGGCGAAGGCTCAATTCGTTCAATCATTGATTCATCAATCAAAAACTCATGCTCATTCTTAGAAGATTGATCCAAGCTCATCCACGTCGTTTGTTCATCATTCCTTCCTTCAACCATCCCTAACAAGGATCACCCCTAATAAATTATCAAAAAAATCAAAATAAATTGGTATACAACTATGATTCTTAACACAAAAAATCAATCAGTTCATAGAAATTTTACCTTTCAACGGTTATGCTTTAAGAATTTGTTTTGTCTTTGTTTTTCCAAATTACTTGGAGAAGGGGAAAGCAGAGAGAGAAACGCTCCCACGCCACACAGAATTTTGAGGCGAGGTGGAGCGAGAGAGAGATGTTGAGAAGTGTCTTCGTCTCTCTATGTGTGGGCTTCAGTTTAGGGCTGCGTTTGGATGGATCCGTGGCATGTCGACTGCAGCTGTCCAAATTTAGTCTAATTATTCTTTATCCCTCAGTCTCCTCCGAAAATACATAAAAATCGATTTTTTTTTTAAAATATTCCATTTTAAATCCATATTTACCTAAATGACTCAAGGGAAAATTTATGTACCAAAATGACCACATTTTGAGAAATTGGCATTGGTAGTACCGTTTTTGGCTTAAAGTCGGCACTACCAATGCCGATTTTGGTCAGTCAAAAGTCAGCCATTGGAGGAGGATTAATTGGGAGGATTAAATGGGAGGTTAAATTGCCTTAATTACGAAGGTTTTAATTTTAAGTAAAGTCGGCATTGATAATACCGACTTCATTTAGGGCTACAGTGAAGTCGGCATTACCAATGCCGTTTTCTGGAAAAGTGGGGTGAAGTCGGTATTGGTAGTGCCGACTTCAGCTTTAAAGAATCCCGTGCATCAGATCCCCTTCCCTTCATCCCTTCATTCCCATCTTCTCTTCTCTTCTCTCATCTTCTCTCTATCTCTCAGCCATAGCCATATGACTTTCATAATCTGAATCATCATCGTTTTCACGTTCCTCTACCTCTTCCGCTTCCCCTTCCACTTCCACTTCTGCTTCCACTTCCGGTTCCACTTCCCTTTCCTCTTCCCAATGTGTTTCAAAACCAAAAGCATCTCTCTCAAGGTAGTTATCATTTTGTATCGGCTCCTCACGTGTTTCAACCTCATCGAACGCACGGTATTATCAAGTCTAAAATCCATGATAATATACAACCGCAAGCTACCAATCCCGCCTAATTGAGCGAAACATCAAACATGACTTTCACACACATATCATTTTCGACTTCAAGCGGAATGTAATTTGCAAACCCATTGCCCATAATATGAGGATATCTACAAATAACTTTCAATTTAATATCCCTTGGATCTATATCAATTTTCTTATATAACTTCCTAATCAATTTTTTGTAACTCGAACGAGTTTTTGCCCTAAGGGGAAATTTCGGCCCCTGTTCAAGATTACTATCTCCAAACGGGTTTTCATCATCTCCTCCCGGTAGCACATGAAAATAAGTGGAAGTCCCCTCATATTTTTCCCTAAACAAATTAATTCAACAATCAAAATATATAAAAAAGCAACAAATCACATTATACAAATCAAAATATATCAATTCATTCGACAGTCAAAATATATAAAAAAGAATAAAATGTACCTTGAATAATGCTTAATTCACAAAATATTGAAGAATGTTGAGCTCTGAAATTGAAATGGACGGAGAAATGGTTAGGAAAGAATGAGAAAGAAGAGGCTGTGAGGGGATTTATGTTGGGTTGAAATCGGCATTGCCAATGCCGACTTCACTATAACCCTAGTTGAAGTCGGTATTGGCAATACCGACTTCTCTTAATCCAAAACAGCATTAATTAATCCTAAGCCTAAGCCTTCCTCGCTGACTTTTGACTGACCAAAATCGGCATTGGTAGTGCCGACTTTAAGCCAAAAACGGTACTACCAATGCCGATTTCTCAAAATGTGGTCATTTTGGTACATAAATTTTCCCTTGAGTCATTTAGGTAAATATGGATTTAAAATGAAATATTTTAAAAAAAAAATCCATAAAAATCTGAAGAAAAAGATATAAAGTTGGAGTAAGTTTTGGGAGAAATCAGTTTCTCCATAAATTATAAAAAGTTCAATTTTTTTCAACTTGCAAATATTTGACGAATATAAGATCAGTTTAAAAAAACAGAATTTTTTATAACTTAGGAAGAAACTAGTTTCCCCCAAAATATTGTGATAAAGTTGGCCTTCAACAAAAATTAAGAAAAATTTATAGTGTAATAAGTAATTCATTCATTCGTCTCAAAATGTTTGTACTATTTAATTTTTTTATTGAACTTTGATCATAAATATATGACAATTTAATTATGTTCATGAAATTCTAAAATTTTCTATTGATTCACCATTAATAATATTATCAATAACAACTTTTAAAATTTCATGAACATGATTAATCTCTCATAAATTTGTGGTCAAAGTTCAACAAAAAAGTCAAATGGGACAAACATATTAGGACGGAGGGAGTATTATGAATATAAAAAGTGAGGTAAAAGAGATAAAGTGCGATAGAAAATAGTTAGAGCCGTCAAGTTGGGACGGTCCCGTCAGGACGTCCCGTCCCGCCATACAAATGGGACGGGATGGGACAGACTATTTTAGTCCCGTCCCGTTTCGTCCCGTTCCCGTCGCGGGACAATTTAGTTTTGTCTCGTCCCGTTATCTCGTATCTTCTTACGCAAATGTACATATCTTACGCAAAGATTTCTCAGTTAGTGTCTCTCTGTCTCCGTCCAATGTTTGTTTCTCTTTACATAAGAATCTTGCTTGGTACCTCTTTTTGGGCAGCTGGTGATATTGCCTACTGCATCCTAGTACAATGCATATTAATTAAGGTACATGTCTTCTCATGCATAGCTAACTACAGTCTTGAAATTGCTCAATAACTAAGATGATGTGGGTGATGTGGGTTTTCATCTTTTGATTTTTGAGATTGCGCCAGTGATTTACAAGTACAGTAGTTTTGGAGCTTATAGCATTAGGGTGCTTGGATGCGCTAGAAAGTTCACAATTGAGTTTGAACATAGTTTTTCGTATTTATGGTGGTATTTTTGCTGAAGAGTAAAAAGTGAATTCTCCAGGATAGGAAAAAGTAGTAAAGTATTGGCTTAAGGCAGGACAAGAACTGTGGGAACAGAAGTGTAAACATGAAGCAGTTCTGAAGTCTCTATGGACAGAAGTGAGCAGCAAATTAATAAATCAAGTTGTTAATTATATGCGTGACTATGATGGGGTCAAAGCATGGTCAACGGGTCCCGTATTGTCCCGCGGGATCCCGCGTCCCGCAAATGGTACGGAGTATTTTAGTCCCGTCCCGTTTTGTTCCATCCCGTCTCGTCCCGTTCTCGTCGTGGGACAACATAATTTCGTCCCGTCCCGTCTCGTATTCTCGAATTGACAGCTCTAAAAATAGTATGCGAATAATTATTGTGAGTTTAACAAGCAGTTTCATAAATAAATAAGTTTTAAAAGGTTTTTATTTCGAGTATGTGCCTTTTTAAATGAGATGCCCAAAATAAAAACTTCTGCATTTTCGGAAAGCATGAAGGAAGAAAGTATGTATCAAAGAAAAAGTTGTTTTTTGATTTTTTTTTTTTTTTTTTTTTGTTTCATTACAAAGGTTATACATATCTAAATATTAAATTTAACCATTGAAGACTGATGTGCAATCAAATTATATGCTTACCAAATGTACATTAGACTCTTTATATAAGGAAAATTTTAACAGTTGTATTAATTTCATAGGTATCAAAATTAAAATTTGATATGTAACGGTTACTAATCACTAAGTATCAAATTGTTATCTTCAACAATATTTATCAGATTTATGGTATCAAATTAATTTTTGATATTTACAAATTATATTAATATTTCAAATGTTATCAATAATTTTAGCATGTGACTATTGGTTAAATTATTTGTTTAATAGATAAGTATTTTTAAAAAATTGTAGATATTCTAGTCATCATTTAATCATTATATAAACAATTAAATAAATTATAAATTAAACCAAGTCACCATCTCCAATAATAGTTATTATGAAATTTTAAACATGATTAATTAATTATTTCCTTCGTCTTATAGTAAATGTTATATTTTCCATTTTGTTTGTTTCGAAATAAATATCACATTTCTAAATGAGTAACTCTTGTGAAAAATTAATTTTTTTCAAAATGTTATAAAAAACTAGTTTTCAGAACAGTTCATCACTCTTATTAGTTAGACTTAGTGCTTTAAAACTAGTTTTTTTTCTTATGTTACAAAAAACTAGTTTTTTGCAAGATTTTGGCTTTCTAAATAAGAAAATAATGCAAAAAAATTAATTTATTTCTTAAATGAAGAAACTATATTTTTAGTGATAAAAAAGAAAAATTATATTATATTAAATTATTTCAATTTTGAGCTTCATTTATTTATAGAGAATTATAAAATATACATTTTGATATAAACAAATATTTTCTTCAAAATGTAATTTCAATTTTATAGACATATAAATATACATAAAAACTGAAATTAAAATTTCATCAACCAATTGAGAGGCTTCAAGTGTCCCACATTCACATTTAGAGATTTCAATACGGGATGGCGGGACGGGTCCAACCCGTCATTAAACGGGTCGGGGCGGGCTTGCCCAAATTTCTGGCGGGCTGGAAATATGTCATCCCAATCCACTTTGGGTTAGTGAGCCAGGCGGGCCAATCAAATAAATGAAATTTGGACTTGAAATTGTGTATAACTGATACCAAAAAATAAAAAATAATAATAGTCAAACAATCACAAACTGTCAAACACAATAATATCTCAAAAGATAACAAAAATTATAGCAGTCAAACAAACACAAACAAAGATTAATATCAATATAAACTAATTTTCAAGCAGTCAACACAAGTAAACATTACACAAATTGCTACAAATAAAGACAGTTAAATCATGATATTAGAAATAAAGATTTATATCAATAAGAATTAAGATATATATAGAGAGAGAGAGGGGGATACATGTAACGACCCTAAACCTAGGCACCTATTTTAGTATCATAAAATGTGCTTTTAATATTATTTTTTTTATATTATGTGTTTAATTTATATCTTTGATTTCTTAATATTAAAATGAAATGATTGGGAAATAAACAATATTCTTGGGAAGGGTATAATAATAGAAATGGATAAAATAAATAAAATGTGAGTAGTTATTTGTGTAGGGAAAAATAAATAAATAGAAAAGAAGTAAGAGATAAAAGGAGGTTAAATGGCATGGGGGGCCATTTTCCCCTCCTTAAATCCCTCACCATGTCCCCCCTCTTTAGTCAAAAAGCCCTCACCCCTCCCATACTTCTCCATCCTTCCCATTATACTTCACCATTTTTCTTCTTCTCTCTTCCTCCAAAAATCCTCCATGGAAATACTCTCTCATTAAATTCCTTCTAAAAATTCTATTAAATCCAAGCCTTCTCCATTTGAAGATCCGGGTGTACTTTTGGATTCGTGGAGTCAAGAGGAGCACTTTGAGCTAAGAGAATCCTTAATCCACTTCATAATTGCTAAGTGAGTTATTATGATTTCCCTTCTATGTGATGTTCATAAACTATTAAATGTTGTTCTTATTGTTGAAATGGTTGATTGATACTTAGAAACCTTCTTGGAGTTGAGAAATTTAGTAAATGCTTTAGAATGTTGTTGTTGGTTAAGAAAGTGGGTCAAGAGGGTACGCAAATGGGTTTAATTAAAGTAAGAAGTTCAAACTTGGATGAGGTAGTTAAATGGGTGGAGTTAGATTAGAAGATTTTTTAGCTTGAAATAAGATGATGAAATGGGTGGGAACTAAAGTAGTAAATAATCTAAGTCTATACTATTTTGGGTTTGGATGATTTAGGTTGAGGATTGAAAAGTTAGAAACCATTTTGGTGTTTATGGAAAAAGGGTGTTAAAAGGAAAAGAATGTAAGCAAAAAAAAGGGATTAGAATTGGGCAAGGGCTGAATCGCCACTTGGGCGGTCGCCCATGGGGGCTTGAGCGGCCGCCCATGTGGCCAGTAACTGGAGTGCTTACTTTTCCTTCTTGGGCGGTCGCCCAAGTCATCTTGGGCGGTCGCCCATGTTGCCAGACTTTCCCCAGTTTCCGTTCTTGCTGATTTTTGACAACAACCTAGTGGCATGAATCCTAACCACTATAAATTAATGGAACCTAATCACATTCGGATATGAATCAAACCTTCTCAACTTAGATTAAAGTAGAACTTGGGCCACTTAAGCATTGTGACTACAACTTAATAATTTAACTTGAATCTCTATCGGGACCTTGTAATATGGATCATTGTCCGGAAAACAATTGTTAAGTTTGATTAGTACTTCACCAAAATAGTTCCAACTTGGAAAATAGATCTTGAACTTTTATTAAGGTTATTCGAGGTTGTATAATGACTATGTAAGAATGGTTTATGATATATAGTAGCCTCACTTACTCCGTATCTTTGGTGAATAGTTGCAATGGTGTAGAAGCCATAGGTTTCACTATTGAACTAATTGGTAATGGGTATGTATCACCTTGTGGCATTGTTATTCCAAGTTGTGGAATTATTGATTATATGGTTACCTTAATATTCTAAGTATGGATTATTGGACAAGTTGTTATGTGCATCCCAAGTGTGGATTATTTGACACGTTGTTATGTTATCCCAATGTGTGGATATGGTTACTATGTGGTTGCATGGTTATCCCATTTGTGGCTTTATTTGTTATCATTCATATTTATTTATGATACTATGCATAGTGTATTAAATGGTTGTTGCACTATGGTATTGATTTGCATGAGTATATATTACCATGTTGATATATGATTATTCCTTTTTGTGGATTTATTTCAAGTATCTATTATGTGCTTGAACGTGTTGATATTCGGGGGTATAATGGAATTCAATCATTTATTGATTTGTTCTATAAGTGATTGAAGGTTCATTATATCTGTGACCGTTCCCCTCTGTGGCCATTGAGTGGGTGTGCTAACGACTGTATTGAGCATGAAGAAGCCTTACAGACCTGTTGCGATTGGTGATTAGGGGAATGCTTACGTATTAAGCCTAAAGCTTTACAGTTAGCGACATTGTTGTTGGATACTCTGATATAGGTATCTTTTCTTATATGGATCTCTGGAGTATGAGTCCTATAAGAGGTGAATGTGCTGGAGGCAATTCACCAAAGAGTGGAGTTTTACTCCCACGTTGTACGACTTATTGTTCAGACGGGAAAGGTAAAATGAGGTAACGTAAGGTGTTTACCGCTTTCATAATGTGTTATGTGCTACCATGCTATGTGTTGCACTTTGGTTGGCATCTTCTTTGCATTCATAATAGCTTCATTGAGATTTATTCTCACTCCTTCCCTTTCTTGCTTTAGATTATGCCGAGACAGGTGACACGAACCCGGTGAGGCCGGGGAGACGATTGTGGACTGTTGCTTTTGGGATTTGTCAGGATAGGTATATGTGTGGGTTGTAGGGAGTCATGTTTAATTATTACTCTTTCATAAGTTGTGATGAAAACTCTTTTGTTAAACAATGTTAATTAGGGTTTCAATGTAATTAATGAAGTATGGTTCTTAAGGTATTTGCTTAAATCCCTCCAAGTGGAGATATTATATTTGATTTTGTTTATGGGAAAATTTAGAATTTGGGTTCCTTGTAAAGGCAAATTAAAAGATTTTTGAAAATGGAAAATGAGACTTCTTAGTTTGGGCTTCTCAAGCTCGGGATACGAGATAGGTCCCGGGTTGGGGTGCTCACAATACATGTGTATGAATCGGAGACAGTAACGACAATGAATTAGTGATCGTGATGGAGTACACCGACGACGATGGAAAGGGCGACGTGGGCGGCGGCATCTCCTTAGGTTTCTCTGTTTCTGTTCTCTACTACTCTCGAGTCTCTATCAATTAACAATTCACGGATTGAGTTCAAAAATTCGATGTACCCCCATAATTTTCACTTAAAAATGACGTTATTTTATGGCCAAAAAATATAAAAAAATATAGTGGGCTAGCCCACCCCGGCTCGCCCTGAACTCGTTTTGGCCCGCAACCATGGCCAGTCCAACTTGACCCAGTTTTATTTGGGTTAATAGTTTTAAAATCCAACCCGCTCTTGTTTTATGGCGGGACAGGCCCAACCCAAATTAACGACTCTACCCATGTTATTAACCTTTTTTGAGGAAGGAGATAAGGCTATTAGCTCCGGTTCCATCACGCATGTACTCTCAGGGGCCGTTTGGTTCAATGGAAAAAAAGTGAAGGAATGGAATGGTCAATGAAATTGAATTCCTGAAGGAATTGAAATGGAAAAAAACTGGTTAAACCCCTACGTTTGGTTGGCACGAAATTGAATGAAATTGTCATTCAATTCCTTGGCAAATCATGTTTGGTTTGAAAATATAAATTATAAGAATGGAATGAAAGCATATAAAATGTCCAATTTACCCTTCTTTTAAAAAATTAATGAGTAAAAAAAAAAATTTTTTTTGGGAGGGGAGTGGGTGGTAGGCAGGGGTATGAAAAATGAGTAAAAAAAAAATTTTTTTTTTTGGGTGGGTAGGGGTAGGGCGGGGGCTAGGTGGGTGGGTGGGTGGAGTAGGCGGGGAGTATGCAAAATGAGTAAAAAAATCGTGGGGGTGGGGGTGGTAGGGGCGGGGGATGGATGGGGGGTAGGCGGGGGTGGTTGAATTGAGTAAAAAAAAGTTTTTTTTCGTGAGGGTGGGGTGGGGGGGGTGGAAGGGCAGGGGTTAGATGGGGGTAGGCAGGGGGGGGTTGAATTGAGAAAAAAAAATCGTGGGGGGTGGGAGTAGGGGGTAGGGCAGGGGATGGATGGGAGGGTAGGCAGAGGGTGGTTGAATTGAGTAAAAAATTTTTTTTTGAGGGGGGTGTGGTAGGGCAGGGGCTGGATGGGGAATAGGAAGGGGTGGTTGAATTGAGTAAAAAAAAAATTCGTGGGGGGTGGGGGGGCTAGGGCAGGGCAGTGGCTGGATGGGAGGGGTAGGCAGGGGTGATTGAATTGAGTAAAAAAAAATTCATGGGGGTGGTGGGGGGTAAGGCAGGGGCTTGATGGGGGGTAGTTGAATTGAGTAAAAGAAAAAATCGTGAGAGGGGGGGTAGGAGGGGGTGGTAGGGCAGGGCTGGATTAAAAAACAATCGTGGGGGTGGGGATAGGTGGGGTAGGTAGGAGTGATTTGGGTTTGGGGGTATTTTGGTCATAATTTTTTTTTTTTTGAATTCCATTGCCAAAGGAATTTATCATTCCTCTCATATTTTGAGGGAATGGCCAATTCCTTCCTTTGATGGAATTGGTCATTCCTATTGGTCATTCCAACGGAATGAAAGTTTAAAAAAAAAAACTTCAACCAAACATGTCAAAGAATTTGGGGGAATGGAATTGAGCATTCCATTTCCCCACTTTACCACGAACCAAACGGGGCCTCACTTTCTCCACTTGAGTGAGTGACATCTGATGATGATGGCCAAAATGGGCTATGATGATGCCCAAAATGGGCCAAGGCCGTGGGCATTTTTTTGGCCCGTGACCCGTGGTCCGGCCCGTCCTTTATACGGTACAGGCTTCATTGTTAATATGGCCGTTGAGTTAATTTATTTTAATTAAATTTTTAATTCAGCGACGGAATATTTCGTCGGTGAAATAAAAATTTAATTAAAATAAATTAACTCGTCGGCGGAAATTTCCGTCGCTAATATCATAAGATCACTGACGGAATGCGATTTTCGTCGATGTGCATCGGCGGAAATTGGTCTGTCGGACCATTGCGGCGGGATGCCAGTGGCGGACCACCGACGGAATATTTCCGCCGGTGACTGATCTTTAGTGACAGAATTTCTACTTTAGCGGCAGAATTTTCCGCCCCTAAAACACTTAATTTTTTCCGGTAGTGTTCTCTCTTCATAGACTGTCCACCACCACCACAGATTCACTCGCATTCCGCCTCGCACCGGTTTTAATGGCAGTGATATAGGTACTCAACCATTGTTGTTGGCTGCTCCGTGCGATTTCACACCACGCGCTGGTGACCTCCACACTGCCGACGAACTCACCGACATCGCTAGTAGAGAAACACACCAGGTCAGAAGTTCATGTTCTACCTTTTATATTTACCAGCTCTGGGCATTTTCTCTTATATGTTGACATCTACTCTACGGAGTATATGATTTATTTTATCCTTGCATCAGAGATTTGGAAGATTCATGGCTTGGTCCTTGAAAATACTTATTTTTGAAGGAGTGGTCAGAATGCAAGTACCTAGATTCAGTACAAATGGAACTGGTGGATGATCTGAAATCTAAGCATGCCCTCATCTATGTCATCATAGCATCCTTTCTCCTAGAATATGACTCATGAGGGTACACATGCACATGCTTTCATGGGGAAATCTGTCAGTAGTGAAAAAACAGAATGTTGCCTTATATGAAGTGTGTTAGCAACAGAAGGCATGTTTCCCTGGGAAAATCTGCCAATATTGAGAAACCAAGAGGTACCGTACGTATGCCTTTTGTTGCTAGCATCTCTTTCACACTTGAGATATGCTGCAAACATCTACAAGAAGACATGAATGTTTCTTCAGCTATTCATCTGTGTAGAAAGATCACAATATCAAGTTTATGCTAAGGAAACTTATTAACGTGCGTTGTCTGTTGCTGCTGCCATATTGTCCCCAATATATAGGGTTACAAAGAATCCCAAATAAACAAGGAAAGTAAAACTAACTAGGAAACTATTAAACTTAACCTATTTAGATTCGGAGACCAAACTTGGTCAATACTCCAGTGAAAACCTAGGTGCACGGTCTTGCATAGAGACCTACACTCCCGTGCTTCATGCTGGTCCGTAATACCCCCCCCCTCAAGTTGGAGCGTTGGGATCGAAAATGCCCAACTTGTGCAATAAAAAATCAAATTGTTGTTTCCCAAGAGCTTTAGTGAACACATCAGGTAACTGTTGCTTCGTATGCACATATGAAGGTGCAATAAGACCACTGGAAACAGCATCACGGATGAAGTGACAGTCGACTTCAATATGCTTTGTACGTTCATGATTAACCGGATTTTTGGCCATTTGTAGAGCCGACTGACTATCACAGAACAATGGAATGGCTTTAGGATGGTGAACACTAAGACTCAATAATAAGTCTTTCAACCATTTCAACTCACAAGTAACAGCGGTCGTAGATCGATACTCAGCTTCAGCCGAAGAACGAGAAACCGTCTGTTGCTTCTTTGTCTTCCACGAAATGGGAGAATTCCCTAAGAAAACCATCCATCCAGTAAGAGAACGACGAGTAACTAGGCAGGCCGCCTAATCAGAATCGCACCAACCATGTAGTTGTAACTCACTGTCAGAACGAAGAAGAATGCCTTGACCCGAAGTGCCTTTAAGATACCGAACCACTCTAAGTGCAGCATCCCAATGCTCTTGCCGAGGAGACTGCATGAATTGAGACAGAATGTGTACGGAGTATGCCAAGTCGGGTCGTGTGACGGAAAGATAGATAAGACGGCCGACCAGTCGGCGATATTTTTCTGGATCAAGCAAAAGGGCGCCTGTGGCTATGCCAAGTTTATGGTTCTGCTCAATCGAAAAACCAGAAGGTTTAGAACCCAATAGTCCTGCTTCAGAAACAATATCTAAGGCATATTTTCATTGGCACAAAAATAAACCCAACGAACTACGAGCGACCCCGATGCCCAGAAAATATTTAAGAGAACCTAGATCTTTCATTTTGAAACAATCGCACAAATAGAACTTAAAAGTTTGTAAAGCAGCGGAATCATTCCCAGAAACAATTAGATCGTCAACATACACAAGCACATTGAATTGAACCATGCCTTTAGATAAAGTGAACAAAGAATAGTCAGAGTAAGACCGGAGAAAACCATACTTTTTTAAAGCAGTGACCAATTTGTCAAACCAGCAGTGAGGAGCCTGTTTGAGACCATAAAGAGATTTAAGTAAGCGACATACAAGATTGGGATTAGAAGAAGGAAAACCAGGAGGGGGTTTGATGTACACTTCTTCGTGAATATCACCATGCAAAAAAGCATTATTGACATCCATCTGATGCAGTTCCCAATTTTTCGAGGCAGCGACATCTAGAAACGCTCGAACAGTAACCATTTTGGCCACAGGGGCAAAAGTTTATGTATAATCAACGCCGTGCTTTTGATGATTGCCGAGTACCACAAGCCTAGATTTCATTCTTTCTAGAGTACCATCAGACTTAAATTTGTTATGATAGACCCACTGGGATCCCAATGCAAGTTTCCCGGGAGGTAAGGGTTCCATAGTCCAAGTGCCATTATCCTCCAACGTGCGAATTTCAGCAAGCATCGAATTTTTCCAGCCATCATGATTCATGGCCTCTTTAAAAGACTTTGGCACGGGGGTAACAGTTAGAGCTGCAAGAAACTTTTTATGTTTCACAGAAAAATGACCACAATTTACATAGTGAGCTATAGGATAAGGTGTACCTGAGGAATCGAGCGGAACGGGAGTGTCGGGGGATGGACTAGTTGCAGTAACTGTATGAGCAATATAGTCATTCAACCGGACAGAAGGGTATTTTGCTCGCATTCCACGACCCATGTTAGGAGCAGGAGACTCCGGAGAATGTTGGACAGGATCGAGGGGTTCACTGTCAGAATCTGCGGCTGACTCGGCTGTAGAGTCTGTTAAAGCGAGAGAACTATCATGCTGTGTGTCAGTAACAACTATCTGATCGCTTTCGGGAGGTAGCAAGAGATCAGGGTCTCAAGTCGGATGTGGAGTGAGTATGACAGATTCATCATCATCCAGATCAAAATCGGAATCACTTATGTCAACAACCTGACCTTGGACAGAAGGTTCAGAATCACGGAACGGAAAGGTAGTTTCAAAGAAGTGAACATCACGAGAAACAAAAAACTCTTTGGTCTCGAGATCATACAATTTCCATCCCTTTTTGCCTGAAGGGTAACCCACAAAAATGCACTTACGGCTGCGACTAGCAAACTTGTCTCCTTTGGTTTTCTGATTGTGAGCAAAACATAAGGACCCAATGACTTTGATAGGCTCATATGAAGGAGGGTGGCCAAACAACATTTCATAAGGAGTTTTATTATGTAAACGAGGTGTAGGAGTCCTATTGATCAAGTGAGCAGCAGCGAGTACACATTCCCCCCAAAAGTAAATCGGAAGGTTAGCGTGAAACCGCAAAGCCCGTGCAATATTTAATACATGCCGATGTTTCCTTTCAACCCGCCCATTTTGTTGAGGAGTACCCACACAAGAGGTTTGAAAAGAAATACCAGTGGAGAGAAATAATCACGAAGGCAATTAAATTCAATGCCATTATCACTCTGAACAATTTTAACTTGTTGAGAAAATTGTCTATCAACCATAGCCAGAAAAGCCATAAACATGGAGAACACCTCAGTATTATCAAGCAGTAAATAAACCCAAACAGCTCTAGAGTAATCATCAACTATGGTTAAGAAATAATGTGCGCCACAAGAAGAGGCATGTCTATAGGAACCCCACAAATCACAAAGTATTTTCTCAAACATACGAGAAGTTTTAGTGTAACTAACAGGAAAACAAGTACGAGAATGCTTGGAACGAAAACAAATTTCACAAGCCTTATTTAAACTAGCCTTAGAGTGTAACACATGGGAGAGTAGTTTCACCACTTTTTCAGAGGGGTGTCCCATTCGATTGTGCCAGAGTATCAATGCAGAAGAGTCATCAACCGAAACACTTTGAACTGAAGTTGTACCCCCGAAGTAGTAAAGTCCATCCCGTCTAACACCCGTTCCAATCATGTTCCTCGACCGGTCCTGTATAGCACACATAGAAGAAGTAAATTGAACAGTGCAATTAAGGTCATCATTTAACTGTGAAACAGAAAGTAAATTGCAGTTTAATGTAGGAACGAAGAGAACATGATGAAGAATAATTGCTGGAGATAATTGAACAGAACCCTCCATAGTAGCAGCTACTGTATTGTCGTTAGGAAGACGGACAGGAGAATGAGAAATAGACTTCGAATTTATTAAGAAAGTCTTATTACCAGTAACGTGGTTTGATGCATCTGAATCAATAATCCACAAAGCATAATTAATCTTACAATTCAATCGATCATCAGAGATTTTAGTATTACTGAAGAGCCCAGCCACTACCAGAAAAAGGTCATTTAGCGACGGAAATTTCCGCCGCTAAAATTAAATTTCCGTCGCTAAAAATAATTACCGGCGGAAAAATTTCGTCGGTGGTCCGCCGCTACCAGCCCGTCGCAGTGCTCCAACGGGCCGGTATTTTTTTATTT
Source organism: Adenophora triphylla var. japonica (assembly GCA_022495995.1). Taxonomy (NCBI): domain Eukaryota; kingdom Viridiplantae; phylum Streptophyta; class Magnoliopsida; order Asterales; family Campanulaceae; genus Adenophora; species Adenophora triphylla. Next base: position 142,307 of record JAFEMH010001967.1, on the reverse strand, counting down.
TACCGACGGAATTTATTTCCGCCGGTGAATTAATGGTTACAGCGACGGAAAATTCTGCTGCTAAATTAATTTAATTTAATTAAATTTTCATTTCAGCGGCGGAAATTTCCGTCGCTGTAATAAAAATTAATTTAATTAAATTAATTTCAGCGGCGGAAATTTCCGTCGCTGTAATAAAAATTAAATTAAAATGAATTAATTTCAGCGGCGGAAATTACGTCATTGAAATTATTTAATTTTAATTTAAATTTTATTACGGCGACGGAAATTTCCACTCACATTTGAAATCAAAAATTAAATAAAAATTAAATGATTATAGCGGCGGAAATTCCGTCGCTGAAATAAAAATTAATTAAAATAAATTAATTTCAGAGACAGAAAATTCCGCCGCTGAAATTAATTTATTTTAATTAATTTTTATTTCAAATACGGAATTTCCGCCGCTATAATCAAAAATTAAATTCGCTGAAATTAATTTCAGCGACGGAAATTTCCGTCGCTGATTCTGAAATAAATTAAAAAAAAATAATTTAAAATATCAATAAACCAAAATTTTTTGTACCTGATATAACATTTCAATTTATAAAACTAAAACTATAAAAACTAAAAATCAAAAATCAACGTACCAAATAAAATCTAAATATCACCGTACCAAATCGGGAGGGGGGAGAGGGGGGGAGAGGGCGGGGAGGGGCTCCCGCGGGTACCAAATGTCTCAAATATTTACAAACGAGTAAAAAATAGTACAAACAAGTCTAAAATAGTCCGTAATCAACTCGGGGGCGGCCGGATATTACCTGGAAGTCTGGCCGATATGAGCCATCAACGGCACCAATTGTCTTTGAAGTCTCCGCGCATGAGCCTCCGCAAGCTTTGCCGCTCGCGTCTCTCCTCCTCCAACGCGGCCTCCAGAGTGTCGACCCTCGGATCATGAAACGTGGGCGAGTCAACATTTCGCCGACGGTGGGTCGGCGGGCATTGCCGCCCGTAATCCCCCATCCCTAACACTCGGGCTCCTCTCTTTGGATGTCCCTCGAGGTGACCTCGTGCCAAACATCGGGAACGAAGGGACGGGCTCGCGGGAGGCGTTCCTTCGGGAACAACGGCGGCTTGATATGCGGCTTTGTCAAAATAAAACAAACAATTATAATCATATACACAATGTAAGGGGCATAAATAAATTTACATATTCAAAATCAAGTCATTTAATGATAGTTTACTTACAAAGGCATTAGCAGAGCGATCGTCAACCCATTGCGGAGGTTGATCGGGCGTTGTAGGATTCCGAAGATGGGTGCTAGCGTAAACATCCACAAAACTGATATTCGGACCATGCTCCCTTTCCTATAAATAAAATAAGCGAGATTATTACTTTGAAATTGTATAAATGCAACATTTAAACTGATTTAAAAGCATGCATACACTACATTTACACTAAAACCATGGATTTCATAGCATCAACATGGCTCCCAGCTAACATACGTACATAAACCTATTTAAAAGCATGCATACACTACTACATTTAAACTAACATACATACCATGCGGTCGTGATGCTCGGTGTAGCGATGCGTGAATTTTGAAATAACAGAGTCGCCACTTATCATTTATTTAGGAAAACAATAAGAAAAACCTTAAAAAGAGATTTGAGGGTTCGGGGGTTAAGTTATCGAATGGGTAGGTCGAGGAGCATCCATTCCACCCAATCCGGAGATCGGTCTTGCCAATTGAGTATTATCAATCTTTTTAATTACTAATTAAATAAAGAACAAGAAAACCCTAATCAATTTCTTGATTAGGAATGTCGGATTGTACGCTTCGAGATCGCCTTCATCGATTGAAGGGACTCTAGGCTAATCCTTTTGATGGGATTACACTACTCTAAAAGCCAATAGAGAGAGATTGAGAAGAGAAGAGTAAAAGTATAGGAGTTTACCTAGTTTAGGGAGGATTTGATTTAGAACGTGGTTCTAAGATGTCTTCTCGATCGAGAAGTGATTTGGGCAGAGTTTCGACTCAATATGAGAGTCAAATCTTGATGCGGACAGAGCTTCGCCTCAATGCTTGATTCGGGTTTTGATGTTTGTCGATCAACAAGGTTGATAAACAAACTTTAGGTGATTTTAGGGAGGTTTTGTGAGTGATTTGAAGGAATCTTTCGTGGAGAGAAACCAACAAATTGTGTGTGTGTTGTGTGGAATTCTGGACCTCTGAAACAGTGGAAGTCACCAAGTATTTATAGGGGTTTAAGAGGTAGAGGTGGAGAGGTAAAACACTCCTAGGAAGCTTCCAGAACTCAATTCTGATTGGAGAACCGGATTAGATGAGGTTTATCAAGAAAGGAGGTTGAAACGGAGAAGGAGAGTGATTTCTGCACATCCTGTCGAGGGAATATCTCGCGCGAGATATGATATCTCGTGCGAGACAAAGTGGATGAATATTCTGCCCTCTTCAGTTATTCCGTTATTCAGTTAAGTCCAAAACTAACGAGGTTAGTTAGAAACTTAACGAAACATGACGAAACTAATATGCTTTCATCAAAACATAAAAGAGAGACGAAGAGTAGTGTAATCATGATTTATTGGTTCAGAATGGGGTGTCTACAGAGCCCCTCGGCGACAGGTCTTATGAAAGAAGAAGTGTCGTCGATAGAAAAGACATCATTCTGAACATTGGGATGGTCGTGCCGCACGGCTGCCTACGTATCTCTAAGAGAGAATCAGACCAAACGTAGTTCGACTCCAAAACACTAAAAAGGCTATTTTAGGTATTTTGAAAAGCATTTTTGAAAATCGAAGAGGTATTTTTTTGAAAAGGTAAAATCATACTGAGGAATCAAGGACTTGACCCAATTCTGATGATACCCGGTTTGTTGATGAAGTTGTTGAAGTGCGCCGTCCGAGGTTACTGACGTAGCTTGTTGTTGCCGAGGTCACGGACTTTGTTGTCGTTGCCGAGGTTACGGACTTTGTTGTCGTCGCCGAGGTTACGGACTTTGAAGTTTGCTGCCATCACAGACTTTGAAGTTGTTGCCGAGGTCACGGACTTGAAGTTTGCTGCCATCACAGACTTTGAAGTTGTTGCCGAGGTCACGGACTTGAAGTTTGCTGCCATCATAGACTTTGTTGAGGTTGCCGAGGTCACGGACTTGAAGGTTGCTGCCATCACAGACTTTGTTGGTGTTGCCGAGGTCACGGACTTGAAGTTGTCGGTTGAGATGAAGGTTCTGTCGGCCCCTGTAATGCAAGGATATATGCACGATGGTCTCGGATGGACCTGAATGATTCTTACCTTTACGTACTGTCGGCACATAAAGATTCCAAATAGATTTTCCAGATTTTAGTTGTTTAAGCTGGACTTACGTGGTGGTGCTCACGTGCATTCGTGTAAATGGCCGGTCGGTCATTTTGGTGGTGAGTTTATGTATGAGTATATGGTCTATGGAAATGTAGTGACATTTGTATGGATTTGTATTTGAGATGGGTGAACTATATGAGTGAACTTGTGTTTGACAAGTTGGGACCCAATCGGGTTTGCGAGAATGCATTTGCTAGTCAGCGAGGTTGTATTGTTGTAGAATTTCGTTCGATGAGTATCCTTGTGTGAACCCATCTAGGTCTGTTAGACCCGTCAATACGGGAATACGGGACGGGACGGGACGAAATTACGTTGTCCCACGACGGGAGCGGGACGAAACGGGACGGGACCAAAACGGGACGGGACGAAAATACTCCGTCCCATCCCGTCCCATTTGCGGGACGCGGGATCCCGCGGGACCCATACGGGACTCGTTGACTATGAGAAATAAAGAGAAAAAAAGCATTCAAACACAGAAAAAAAGCATTCAACACACGAAAATACTCCGTCCCATCAAGTGTATTACAAGTTACAAACAAGCTAGAACTTAGTTAATAACAAAATAAGTTTTATCAATACAGAAAAAAAGCATTCATATTTGTCCCCCTCTTTGAATCCACCTTCTCCAAGTACACTGGAAAGCTCAAAGTTATTGGTTGCTTCTTTTAGATCTTCAAATGCTGGAAGCCTGGAACAACATCAACTGTCCTTGGCTTAACTGCTGACTGCTGAGGATAAAAAAGCAGATAAAAAATCTAAAGAAACACAAGGCATCATTGAGAAACCAACAATATGCAATAAACAAGCATCAGACAAAAGCAAAATTAAACAATTTCTATCCACTGTTAGTTTGCTAACAGACAATAAATTGTAAGCAAACTCAGTCACATACATGTCATACAGAACATTGAATAAAGAATACATTCTGTCAATTTGATTTTGCTTGTGATATGGTCTGTCTCATTAATAAAAAAAAAAACGTTTGCTGGAGGAAAATATCCCATGAGCCCGATGCATAAAATGGAAGTTAACACTTTCTTCTAGTAAACAACTAGCACAATCTTAAAGACATACTTGTCCTTCAGTATATAAAGGGCATTAGATAAGTACTCAATTGGTTTAAGAAAAAAGACCCTCTTTTAGGAGTAAATCTAAAACAGATAAATAGAGACAGCCACATTACACCAATTTGCCTCTCTTCCAGCAGTCTCTTGGCTTTCACATGCCAAAGCAGGGCAACAACTTAAGGAGCAGCCAAATGACGTATTTTGACATAGTTAGGCTTATCATCTTATCACTCTATGTATAACATGCTAAAAAGAGTAATATTAACAAGTTATGTTAAACTTGACCCCTCACTATAAATCCAGATCCATCACTGTCAGAGAGAGTGTTTTGAACAAAAGTATGTTCTAAAACTTTTCTAAAGAAAAGGGATAAAATACCATAGATATATAAAACACATGAAAGTTATATAAACTCAAGTTGTCATAAACTAAAAACAAGACTATGTAAATTGTATGATAGCAAATATTCGATTACCCATGTATCAACAAGATATTCATCAGAATATTATGAAACAACCCCCAAATTAAAACCCATTTTCAACATTTTGTTTACAACAGGATCATAAGCCTCTAAAAGGATCCTTGTCCCAAAACTTACTTAGACAAGGAAATACATAATCCTCTTTTTTCCATTGTCTACTTGGTAAAGATGTTTTGACAATAAAGAAAATTATAAAAATAAAGGAATGAAAATTAGAGGAATGAAAATGTTACCTATCAATCATCAATAACTTGCACATTATTGGACCCTTCACTTGGTAAAGATGTTTTGACAATAGCATCCGCTTCATCTTCATTATCATCAGCTTCTACATTTAAATAAAAACACAAATATTAAGTAAAAGTAACAATAATTTAACACATTCAAAATGAATTTAAGAATAAAATTACCATAGCCATGTAACCAATTACGAGCACAAATAAGATATTGCACTTTCTTAGGGAGTATGCAACTTCTATACTTGTTGAGCACACGAGCTCCAATAGAAAATGACGACTCTGATGCAACGGTGGTAATAGGAATGGCTAAAACATCACATGCCATGCGTGCAAGAATTGGGTATCTCTGTTTCTGAGATTTCCAATATTCCAAGACATTCATATCCTCATGAAAAGCAAATTCAAGCTTAGGCTCCTCCAAGTAAAGATCCAATTGAGATTTTCCAGCAACAATGACAGTTTGACTCTCACACTCACCTCTTACTCTTTGAACCCCATGATCTATATCAATCAATTGGTTGAAAAAATGCCACACATCAGAATATACCTTACCCTTTTTGCATGACTCAGCCTTCTTGGTATTTTCTGCTTTGTCTACCTCATTATCATCCACATTTGTACTCGGTTGTGCAGAATTAGATTCCATTACTACAATGAAAAAAACAAACACAACAATATCCCACAATTATAATTCATACATAATCAATGAATTGAAGGCACTGGAGATAACAAATTACGTGGATATCAAGAGCAGGTAATATAATAGAATTGTACCTAGTTCCCACCAATATCCCACAATTATAATTCATTACTCTTTGAACACAACAATATCCCACAATTATATTTTCATGGCACATGTAGCTAGCCTAGTTCCCACCTTTTCAGTATTTCTTCATTAAAAACAGAGTCCTATTCAACAGGCATGAATGCAATACACACACTCGCAAAAATCAAGGTATCAACAACAACACAGCATAAAACGAAGCACGTACAGTATAAACCCGAGTAGGAATATTAAAACTCTAATGCAACTGAAATACCACGCGCTTCACAACTACACTAAGATCCTCATTCGTAACGCCACGAACATAAACAGTCCATCTATGAGACTGGTACCTAACCAAAACCCGACAACAAAAAAGAGCATTTCAAATTTTTCACTCAATCATTTCATCAAACACTTAACAGGCAACAAAATCAACATAGTGACACCCACTCGCTGGCTTTCTTTCCGAGCCAAAATGCAATGTTACCGTAAACAACTGGGAGATTAATGTCAACATCTTTCAGTTTCTTCATTACGCTGTGCAATAAACTTAAGGAATTGAAAAAGGAAGAAGAAATTGAAGGAATTATATCTGAAAAATTGAAGAAATCGAATCGAATCTAAGAGAAAGAGGGTGCACAGGCCGCGGCGCCGCGAATCACGGTGGCGAGATCGAGATTCGAGAGAGGGAGAAGAAGGAACGGCGGGGAGAGGTGGAATCGCCGGGCTCTGTTCTGTGTTGATGCTGCGCTGCGGCGGAAGAGAGAAAGAGAGAGAGAGAAAAAAGAAAAGAACAGAATAGTTAGGGTTAGGTTTATTTCGTTTTTGTGTGCTTTTGTTTTGTGTTTGTTTTTTTTTTTTTTAAGAAACGGGAACGGGACGTCCCGTCCCGTCCCATCCCGTCCCGTATCCCGTTTGTCCCGCGTCCCAAACGGGACGTCCCGAATAGTCCCGTTTTCAAACGGGATGAAAAAATGCTGTCCCATCCCGTCCCATTTATAGGTCGGGATGGGATGTCCCGACGGGACAGTCCCAACTTGACGGCTCTAAGGTCTGTTGAGAATCTTCATTCTTACTTCTCCTTGAGTCGTGTCTCTAGGAGGCAAACGACTACACATCTGTCGACTGTCGTAATGGCTCTATGTCCAAGGCCCTTTGGTGTCTCAAGCCCCAGGTTGCTTGCAAGTGGTAGATGACTTTGTGAACAGGCTTGTGAGTCTGCTCTCTTGACTTGAAGGTGATCGAAGAAGACTCTCCTTGTTGATTTGATTTGAAGAAGATCGAATGACACTCGATGAAGAAGGCTGAAGAATACTCTCCCTTTGTCCTTTGATTTTTTTTTTCTTAGTGCGCACCCTGGTTTTTGCCTAGACCGCCCTTTCGAGTTTTCAATCTAGCGGGCATCTCTTTTGCGTCTTTTTTTTCATTTTTCTTTGATAGTATGTAACTCGAAGAGAACTCAGAGAGAAAAAATCTTATTGAGGAGAGAGAAATGAGGTCTCAAGTTTAGTTGAGGAGAGACGGACTCTATTCTTTGGAAGGTGATCCAAGCATTGATTTTTTGGAGAAGTGTATTCTCTGATGATGAGAGTGAGAAGCAAAGAGGAAAGCCCCTAATGTAGATTTGATTGTTTTGAAGAGTTGAAATAGAGGTTGACTGGGGGAGGAAAGGATGGGAAGCCCCAGTTTTGATGCTTGGATTTCAAGAGTGTGTATGAGAGTGGCTAACAGGAAGCCCCTAGACTCAACAAAGAAACGTTATTTGGCTTCAAGGATCTAGAAAAGTTATTCTACCTTTTAATGGAACCGTGCATCATCTAGAAGTTTCTAAATAAGTTTGAGAAGGAAGCCAATCATTAGTATGACTTAAGGGTAAACATTTTTCTTGGTACTGAAAGTCTTCTTCACTTGTTGTAAGAGGATGTTGAGGAATCCTCTTTTCTTTTGTTGGTATCACTTGACTCCTCTTCTTTGTGGGAGAGTCCTTTTGCCAAGGACGAATTGAGGAGTTTCGTCCTAGCGAGCTTTTTTTTTTTTTTTTTACTCTCAAAGCCTTGAGTTGAGTAGCCCCACTTTTCTTTGGATGAATGTTGACAGCAGCACCTTTGGCTTTCTTCTTTTGTTGACTTTTGACTTTCAGTAGGGGTAATGTTTAACCCTTAAGCCTCCTAATGATAACTTGCTTCTTAAAGTCACTTAGAAGTTTCTATTTTTGCGATGATTTAGGGAATGGAAGGTCCATTATTTTGCATGAGTTGAATGATATTCATGAGGTAGAACAACCTTAGGGAAAGTGTTTAGGAAAAGAAAATTACTTTGATTAATTGAAAAAATTAAGAACAGACTTGATAGTTTAGATGACACAAACTAGAGGAGGTGAGGAGTACTAGAAAGACAGAATGACTCTTCGAGTTCATACTTGGAAATTTAAAACCTAATCTACTTCTATCAAAGGAGAAAGGGAGAGGATAGTGGTAGCCCCAAAGTGGTAAGTGCAGCTTTTTCTTCTCGGAGCTCCATCTTCTTCATGGATTGCGAGGGAGAGGATTGGTGATGACGTTGAGACGTTCTAGATCTCCATTATCAAAGAGGTCTTGTATGATGTCCTTCAAGTGGTGGCAGGAGTTGGTGTCATGGCCGGTGAAGTTGTGGTACTTGCAGAATAAGTGATGAGCATGATTCGGACCCATATCCTTCGGAGGACCACCTTCCCTTGGTTTGATCTTTTCATTCTGGACAAGCACATCGAAGAGTTCTTCTTGAGTGATTCCTTCAATTTTGTCGTAGTGCCTCTTTTTCTTTTCGGGAGGAGGGACAGCAGAATACTTTCCGGTGTTAGGGCGGCTGAGTGCAATAGCGTTGGCCGAAGCATCCTTACTTGTGGTGGGCTTGTTGTAGCGGAAAGTACTTTCCTTCTTTTTGCTTTTTAGGAAGTCGTCAACCCTAATTCCGGACTCGAGGAGTTCATTGAAACTATGAAAGTAGTTACCGGCGAGCTTCTCTTGAAATTCATCACGAAGGCATTGGAGGAAGATGTGGATTTGCTCTTTGAGAGTAGGCCTTTCGACAATTTCGGTGAGTTTGAGTCTCCATCTTCTAGCAAATTCAGCAAAGGACTCATTGGCATGTTGTTTGGTTTGTTCAAGATCCCTCCTAGTAGGGCGGTAAGTGGAGTTGTCTTCAAACTGCCTTTGGAAGACTAAACATGCAGACGACCAATCAAGCCTTGTAGTCGTAGGAAGAGACATGTACCAATCCCTTGCAGCACCTTCTAAGGTTTGAGGAAAGCATTGGGCCAAGATTGTGTTGTCAACGCCCATTGGAAGCATGGCCCAAGTGTAGGTCTCAACATGAGCTCGAGGACAGGTAGTACCATTGAACTTGGCAATGTCGGGTGTCTTGTACTTGCGAGGAAACTTGGTGATTGATTGTTGAAGAGCATCGGGATCAAATGGAACGAATGACCCTTTTGAAGTGTCAAGAGTTGCAAGTTTCTTCTCGAGGTAGTTCTTAGTAACATGGTCACCAAGTTTAGTAGTTTCACCACTGCCTTCTTTCTTGGTTTTAGTGCCCTTGGAGGTATGTCCTTCGTCATCGGAGGATGATGAGGAAGAGGATGAATCGGATTCTTCCTTTTTCTTGTTTGACTTCTTGGTTTTCTTATTCACTTTGGTGTAGGATTCCTCTTCATCGGAGGAGGATTCCACTTTCTGCTTTTGCTTTCTTCCTTTCTTGACTTTCAAATCGTTGAGTTCTTTCATGAGGGCGGCCATTTGGGCGTTTTGCTCATCAATTTGCTTACTTTGTTCATCCAACCTAGTCATGGCTTCGATGAGTTGGACCTTAGCATCGTTGAAATCGGCCTCGGTGGTAGAAGGAGAAGCAGACATCGTGTCGAGCTTTGGCGAAGAACCTAGACGTGTAGCAACCGTGTTAAACCATGATCGAGTCCCAACAAGTCGGCTGAATAGGGTGAATGAAGGCTTGAAGGTTTGAAGATTTTGGCCAAAACACGAAAAGACCAAACACTTATCTCGTACGAGACAAGTAGTCTCGCGCGAGACTTCACCACGGAAAGTCACAGTTTTCTGATTTTAATCCTAATTTTGGTCGGACGGAAAATCCGTTTTGGGGGTTTCTAAAGTTCAAGAACCAAACCTAGGGACCTAGGGGTCGGAGTAATCCAAAGTAACATCAAGTTTTGTGCAATAATTTTGATGAGAAAATTTTCTCTTTTTAGGGGCAAATCCGAAGGGATAACCGTAGGGACGTTTCCGAAGGGACAATTCCGAAGCGACAATTTATTGATTTCTTTTCCGTGGATTATTGCACAAAACGATCTTGACAAGGGATTACAAGGACTCCAAGATCAAACCGACCGGTCAAGGAGTGTCTTAAAAAGTCAATCTACATGATATGTGGCGATGCAGGGCTGGAAGGCTAGGCTCCCCGCGATATGACAATCTAGGTGGATTGAATACGCGGAGTGGGATGATCCAACTTCGGAGAGACCGGCGACTAGGTGGTTACCGTCATCCGTCCTTAGTGTGGGTCCCGGGTTTATAGAGGGTATGTAATGCAATGACAGTTATAATATGAGTGCGCGTGTGTGATAGTTCAATCTAGGTGATAGAGTAAAATAGAAAGTTTTTTTTTTTGAAAACGAAAGAAAACAGATAATGGCCGCACCAAGTGGTTGCCTACGTTTCTCCCAAATTAGGAAGACTCAGGCCGTCGTAGTTCCACTTAAAGAGAGAGAGAGAGAGAGAGAGAGAGAAGGAATTGAATTAATTTAAATTACAACTTCCGAATCCTTCATGAACCGGACTTTAAATTAAAAAATCAATCGCACGCAGGTATATAGTTTAAGTAATTAAAATTATTCTACCCTGCAAAATAGAGTTAGCACAAGCAAAATAATAATGATAATTTATTTTTGATTTTTCTGGAATTTATTTTTGAAAATTTTTGGAAACTGTTTTTTTTTTTTTTTTTTTTGAATATGGTCAAACCTTTTGGAAAAGTCAACCAAATCAAACCAAGTCCTTTTTCTGCACGGTCAAACATTGTTTAGAGTCAAATTGATGACCTAAACCCATTCTTTATTATTATTTTTGTTTTTTTTTTTTAAATAATTGGTCAACTTTTGATTTTGAAGTGACCTAAGACCTTTTTCTGTTTTCTTTCTGATGCCGCCGCCAACCAGGAGGAATCAATTGTTTTTTGAGCCGAATACTTATCTCGCGCGAGATAAGTATATCCCGCGCAGGACAAACATTCAGACAGTAATTTTTTTTTTGAAAACAGTGTCGAAAAATTCCAAAAAAATCCAGAAGAATCAGATTTTTACAGAAAAATAAAAGGATTGATAATAATCAATTGTAACGCAAGTCTAACCCTCTTAATTAATTGTCCCCAGCGGAGTCGCCAAACTGTAGCGATGCGTGAATTTTGAAATAACAGAGTCGCCACTTATCATTTATTTAGGAAAACAATAAGAAAAACCTTAAAAAGAGATTTGAGGGTTCGGGGGTTAAGTTATCGAATGGGTAGGTCGAGGAGCATCCATTCCACCCAATCCGGAGATCGGTCTTGCCAATTGAGTATTATCAATCTTTTTAATTACTAATTAAATAAAGAACAAGAAAACCCTAATCAATTTCTTGATTAGGAATGTCGGATTGTACGCTTCGAGATCGCCTTCATCGATTGAAGGGACTCTAGGCTAATCCTTTTGATGGGATTACACTACTCTAAAAGCCAATAGAGAGAGATTGAGAAGAGAAGAGTAAAAGTATAGGAGTTTACCTAGTTTAGGGAGGATTTGATTTAGAACGTGGTTCTAAGATGTCTTCTCGATCGAGAAGTGATTTGGGCAGAGTTTCGACTCAATATGAGAGTCAAATCTTGATGCGGACAGAGCTTCGCCTCAATGCTTGATTCGGGTTTTGATGTTTGTCGATCAACAAGGTTGATAAACAAACTTTAGGTGATTTTAGGGAGGTTTTGTGAGTGATTTGAAGGAATCTTTCGTGGAGAGAAACCAACAAATTGTGTGTGTGTTGTGTGGAATTACGGACCTGCGAAGCAGTGGAAGTCACCAAGTATTTATAGGGGTTTAAGAGGTAGAGGTGGAGAGGTAAAACACTCCTAGGAAGCTTCCAGAACTCAATTCTGATTGGAGAACCGGATTAGATGAGGTTTATCAAGAAAGGAGGTTGAAACGGAGAAGGAGAGTGATTTCTGCACATCCTGTCGAGGGAATATCTCGCGCGAGATATGATATCTCGTGCGAGACAAAGCAGTCTGTGGATAATTCTGCCCTCTTCAGTTATTCCGTTATTCAGTTAAGTCCAAAACTAACGAGGTTAGTTAGAAACTTAACGAAACATGACGAAACTAATATGCTTTCATCAAAACATAAAAGAGAGACGAAGAGTAGTGTAATCATGATTTATTGGTTCAGAATGGGGTGTCTACACTCGGCGACCGTGAGCGTCCCCATGGTATGCATCGCCGCCGATCCCGAGGAGCCTGCTCTATTGGCCTTAGCCTGTTCAGATATAGCCTTCGCCGCATCCGACCCCCAATATTCGCAAAATTGACGAAACACCTCATCGGTCATATAAGTAGGTGTCGAGGGCTGTTGTCCCGCCGCGAGCCGATTAGTATAATAATTTCTCTTCGTGGTACCTATAAAAAATATGAATATCTCGTAAATATATAATGATGACATTATAAAATTAAAAGAGTATAATCATTGTTAATTAAACTAATTAAGGATAGATAAATATGTTACAAATAAAATCCTTAAATAGCTTGTGAGCCTGCTCATCGAAAACATATCTAGCCGTCGCCTCGCTGATGTCTGACGCCCAATAATATTTAGCCTACAACATATAATGATAACATTACAAAACTAAAAGAGTATAATCATTATTAATTATAGCATTTTAATAACAAACTAACATTTAAGTTTTAAATAAAAACCATTAAACATTACCTTAAACTCCTCCCACGCATCATCCTTCTGCCTCGGTGGCAATTTTTTCCAGTTGGGCCAAAACTCGGTCATTTTCCGAGACCGCCAGTATTGCCCGATCTTAGTCCCTGTGGTGGGGTATCCACCTACAAACCTGCCAAGTATATTTATACAATAACATTTTAACTTAAATAATGAATTATATATAAAACAAAAAGGAACCAACTTATATCAAATTAATGAAGAGTTACTTACTGGTCATAATGTGGCGATATCCGGACAAATATCCTCCCATCAGAATCGACAGTAGTCTGAGTACCGGACAAATAGGGTATAGGGTATAGGGTATAGGGTATAGTGTATAGTGTATAGGGTATAGGGTATAGGGTATAGTGTATAGTGTATAGGGTATAGGGTATAGTGTATAGGGTATAGGGTATAGGATATAGGGTATAGGGTATAGTGTATAGGGTATAGGGTATAGGGTATAGGGTATAAGATATAGTGTATAGGGTATAGGGTATAGTGTATAGGGTATAGGGTATAGTGTATAAGGTATAGTGTATAGGGTATAGGGTATAGTGTATAGGGTATAGTGTATAGGGTATAGGGGTTAGGGTTTAGGGGTTAGGGTTTAGAGGTTAGGGGTTAGGGGTTAGGATTTAGGGTTTAGGATTTAGGGTTTAGGGTATAGGGTATAGGGTATAGGGTATAGGGTATAGTGTATAGGGTATAGGGTATAGGGTATAGGGTATAGGGTATAGTGTATAGTGTATAGTGTATAGGGTATAGTGTATAGGGTATAGTGTATAGTGTATAGGGTATAGTGTATAGGGTATAGGGTATAGTGTATAGGGTATAGTGTATAGGGTATAGGGGTCAGGGTTTAGGGGTTAGGGTTTAGGGGTTAGGGGTTAGGGTTTAGGATTTAGGGTTTAGGATTTAGGGTTTAGGGGTTAGGGTTAGGGTTTAGGGTTTAGGGTTTAGGGTTTAGGGTTTAGGGTTTAGGGGTTAGGGTTTAGGGTTTAGGGGTTAGGGTTTAGGGGTTAGGGTTTAGGGTTTAGGGTTTAGGGTTTAGGATTTAGGGTTTAGGATTTAGGGTTTAGGGTTTAGGGGTATAGGGGTGAGGTTTTTTTTTTTTTTTTAAATAGAAACAATGACCATATATATAAGAATTGCAAGGGTTCTTGGAGCTATTCCCAAATTGGTAAATTGCATTCAATTTTAAATTTTTTATCCAAAATAAAACAAAAACAAGATTAGTCCAAAACTAGGAACTAACCAACTATTAGACAACACTGGAGATTATTGTCTCATAAGTCATAACTAAGATATCCGTAAAACAAAGACCCACATCATTACCGCCGAGCACACCGTACTCTCTCGGCCCCCACCCCGTGCATGTCATCATCTTCAATGTTGACATCGTGAAGGGTTGTCTCCTCGCACTCATCAAGCTCTATATCTGTCATCTGCGATGAAGGCTTAGGAGGCAGCACACCCTCTAGGGCCTTGCATTGTTCAGAAGTCAAGGATTTTGGGAAGTCGACCGAGAAGTGGATGTATAATTTGCCCCTGTCATCACCCTTTCGCTTGAACTTTGGGTGCTCTTTCTGTTGTATTACAAAGACTATGTCTCCAGTAAGAGTGTTAGGAGCTTCATCGGCTTCTCCTGGGAATGTAATTTTCTGTCCATTTTGCATACCCTTCTCCACAACCACTTCCAAGACCTTCTTCTCCTGTACAACCTTTTCGCCCTTGCATTGTGGGCAGCGGTCCTTGTCATTGATAGTTTCTCCAGTACCCTTACATTGCAGGGGTTAGGGTTTAGGGTTTATAAGGGTTTAGGGTTTAAGGGTTAGGGGTTAGGGGTTAGGATTTAGGATTAATTAGTGTATAGTGTATAGTGTATAGTGTATAGTGTATAGTGTATAGGGTATAGTGTATAGTGTATAGGGTATAGTGTATAGTGTATAGGGTATAGGGTATAGGGTATAGGGTATAGGGTATAGTGTATAGGGTATAGGGTATAGTGTATAGGGTATAGGGTATAGTGTATAGTGTATAGGGTATAGGGTATAGTGTATAGGGTATAGGGTATAGGGTATAGGGTATAGTGTATAGGGTATAGGGTATAGTGTATAGGGTATAGGGTATAGGGTATAGTGTATAGGGTATTTATTGACTCATATTTATTTTTTTAGTGTAATTTAAAATAATTTTTATGTTTTATATAATTATAAAGAATGATATTTATTAAATTAAAATTAATAAATATTTATGTGGTATTTATTTTTTTCAAAAATAATATTTATTGACTCATATTTATTTTTATGAGAGTAATTTAAAATAACTTTCATATTTTACATAAAAAAATAATGATATTTATTAAATTAAAATTAATAATTATTTATGATTTATTTATTTTTTCAAAAATATCATAAATATTTGTGATATTTTAATGTTTTTTAGTTTGTTATTTTGTTATTTAGTTCTAAAAATAAACAAAAATTTCATTTTATTATCAGCAACGGAATATTTCCGTCGCTGATAAATAAAAAAATATTAACTTATCAGCGGCGGAAATATTCCGTCGGTGTTTAATAAAAAAAAAACATTTAATTTCACCGTCGGAATATTTCCGACGCTGATAAATTAAAAAAAATTAATTATTCAGCGGCGGAAATATTCCGTCGGTGTAATATTCCAAAAAAAAAAATAAAAAATATTTTAATTTCACCGTCGAAATATTTCCGACGCTGTTAAATAAAAAAAATAAAAAATGATATATTTCCACCGTCGAAATAATTCCGTCGCTGATAAAGATTTAGCGGCGGAATATTCCGTCGGTAAATCAACCGCGAAAATAGTGGCGGTAATTAAACGAATATTCGAGGAATATTCGTTTTAGCGGCGGAATTTAGCGGCGGAATTAAATTCTGTCGCTAAATTTGACGCCAAAATAATTCCGACGCTAAAGCTTATATTCCGCCGCTATTTAGCGACGGAATGAGTCCGTCGCTGATAATTCCGTCGCTAAAACACCTGTTTCTGGTAGTGAGCTAAAGCCCTCCATTGTTCTGGTGAGAAAGTTTGAGAAGGGCCTGACGAAGGACTGCGAGTTCCATGAGCAACTGCTGCACCGATCACAGCACCTGAGCTCGTCGAGGTGTTGGTACTGCGAGCTGAACTATTGCCACGGCCACCAGATATTTTGCCTCGATCATTATGTCTGGATGTCTTGTTCGTTTCCTCCCACCAATCAGGATAACCAAAGCAGGAAGTAATTTCATGACCACTCTTCTTGCAATGAGTGCATTGGAGATGAGAGTTATCACGTCGGTCTTCTCGCCCACGACCTCGTCCTAATCCTGAACGAATAGCAAAACTGGCAACTTCTGGTTGTTCTTCATGCGATGATTTGGCAAGACGAACAAGTTCAGCCTGCCAAACGAGTTGATATGCCCGGTCAAGCGATGGTAAGGTATCTTTAGAGAGGATGTCGGTACGAAGAGAGGCATAATACTCGGAGTATAAACCCATTAAGAATTCATGAAGCATTCCTATAGCCCGACGTTCTTCGTGTTGACGACCTGCTGTACAAGCCGTGCAACAGTCACAAGTGATTAAACGGTTCATGCTTGTGGAGTTCTTCCCACAGAGTTGTTAATTTTCCGAAATACGTAGCCACGGGCATTATTTTGGTCTGCTCACACTTAGCAATGGAGTTTCAGAGTTGCTGAATACGGAGACCATTAACAAGAGTGAATCGGGTTTTAAAGAATCCCATAATTGTCGGGCATCCCGATATTTGGAAAGAATACTTTTTACCTCGGGGTCGATAGTGTTCAAGAGCCAAGAAACGATCATGGCCTGAATCGTATTCCAGTCAGTCTGAGTACACGGAGGAGAGAAGGTGATGATTGTGCCATCAAGAAATCCAAATTTACGTCGTGCTTCAAGAGCAAGTTGAATATCGCCGGCCCAATCATCGTAATTGTCACCGCGAATTCGAGTGGGAGTAATAAAATCTCCAGGACGATCTTGGGGACCAAGATAAAAAGGAGAGTTGGGGTCAATTTTGAGAGGAGGTAGCCGGGCATCGCCACTCCCAGATTCAGTGTCGCCGGTCATTATTTAGCGGCTTGTGTATGCGAAGCTCTGATACCATGTAGAAAGATCACAATATCAAGTTTATGCTAAGGAAACTTATTAACGTGTGTTGTCTGTTGCTGCCATATTGTCCCCAATATATAGGGTTACAAAGAATCCCAAATAAACAAGGAAAGTAAAACTAACTAGGAAACTATTAAACTTAACCTATTTAGATTCGGAGACCAAACTTGGTCAATACTCCAGTCAAAACCTAGGTGCACGGTCGTACATAGAGACCTACACGCCCGTGCTTCATGCTGGTCCGTAATAATCTGATCGATCCAATCAAGGCTTCATGTTTATTAGATTCCGGTGGTGATCTTGACTGGTCGGATGCTAATCTTGGGAATTGCCAGTATTGAGTTCTCTAAACTTTCATACTGTCAGACTTTGCTCGTATATAATCCATATTTTGATGCATCTTTCCCGACATGTTTGGTGTCATTTTAGAGTAGATAAAATTTATATGTCTTAATACTTAATCCTGATTACAATAGCTTTTTTTTTTCTTACTCGGTACAATTTTTATTCTATTGCCTCTGTTATATAATCTGGATGGAAGGCACATGACCGTTTAATCAGAATGTGTTCTCTACAATTGATTTATATTAATCTGCTATTCAAGGAAAGAATTCAGCTTCTACTACCGATGAAGAATTGATTGCAGCCTTGAATAGCAGACACATCAATGGCTTACTCCGACATAGTCATGCCCGTCTCCACCCACTACATCAAACTCGGTTCATCTCATCATTCTTTGTAGAAGATATGGAGATATCCGAATATATTCGGATGATTATGTCAATATTCTAGGAGATATAGTTTGTTTATATTTGGTTGTATCCTTTCCTAAATTATCTCCTTCCTTACTTAGCTATTAGAGTTAGGCTTTTGTATAAATAGGACTCTTTGTAATATGGTTGATAAGTGAATATACACATAGAAATTATTCATCCTCTCTTAAATTTATCATGGTATCAGAGCTCGGTTGATCGAGCAAGCTTCCGCACATACACACATCTTCTCTTTTTTCTCTATTCCCTTCACCATGGCTAGAGACGACTAAAACAAGGTAGATGTTATGTCTCCTTTCTTTATTTCGGCATCAGACAGTCCAAACACCGTCTTCGTAAGCGATCTTCTTCGAGATGGGAACTATGCAGATTGGGTTGATGAGATGAGTAATGCCCTCTTTGCAAAGAATAAAATTGGATTCGTAGATGGAACGGTTCCAATCCCTGACGAAGGTTCGGCAGAGTTGGCGTTATGGAGACGATGCAATGCTATGGTAAAGGGGTGGCTGAATAGTGGTATGGAGAAAGATATTCGAAACAGTGTAAAACATGCAGGGACAGCACAAGAAATATGGGAGGACTCGTAGGAACACTTTGGGAGCGAAAGTGCTCCTAGAGCTTATGAGCTAAAGCGAGCCATAACCCTAACGAGACAAGAAAGCCTCTCGGTGTCGGCATACTACACAAAGTTGAAGGGTCTTTGGGATGAGATCCAATCCATTGCTCCATTGCCTAAGTGCAAGTGTACTGGGTGCACATGTGACACACCCAAGAAGCTTGTGGAGATGAGGGAAAAGGAGCGTTTATATGAGTTTCTTATGGGTTTGGATGCTAGTTTTGGGACAATTAAAACCCAAATTCTGAGCATGAAACAAACGATCAGTTTGGGTGCCGCCTACCATCTGGTTTCTCAAGATGAGAAACAAAAACAGGTCAGTACTGCAGGAAAGGTGAATATTGAGGCTGCTGCGTTTCAAGCACGAAGCAGTCAGGGAGCTGTGGAGACAGTTATTCAACCAGTTGTGCAAACAACTGTTCAGACAGACAAGCCGAAATGCATACACTGTGGAAAGTTGGGCGAAATGGTTGAAAGCTGCTACAAAATCATTGGATACCCAGAAAAGAAGAAAAACAAACAGAAGTGGGCCACTGACACAATGGCGCACCTAGCAGCAGGAGAAGACAGTCTAATTCATGGGTTTATCGATGAGCAGTACAAGCAATTGATCCAATTCTTTTCAAACAAAGCACAGGGCAAGCAAATCTCTTTACCCACAGCAAACATGGCAGGTAAACATAGTAATATTAATGCTTGGATAATTGATTCAGGAGCAAGTGAACACATAACTTGCAATGAGTTTATGCTGTCAAGTTCGAACCAGAACATAGGCACCTGTTAGAATTCCCAATGGCGATGTCATACCAGTAAAGGGATTGGCAGTGCAAAACTTCCGAATGGATCTCATATTCAGCATGTTCTAAATATTCCTGCTTTCCAATGCAATCTTTTATATGTTAGTCGACTGACAAAGGATTTGAACTGTGCTCTCACATTTTTTTCCGGATTTTTGTGTGATACAGGACTTAGCTTCGAGGACTCTGATTGGGACGGGTAGGTGCAGCGATGGTCTATATCACCTGGAACCGATCATAAAGAAACAAGTGGCTATGACGGCAACAGTTGATGCATGGGTATGGCACAAAAGATTGGGACATTCTTCGAATGTCAGTTCTCAGTTTTCTGATAATCATAGTAAGGGCAAGGAACATTGTGACTCATGTTTTCGAGCTAAAATGACTAGACTCCCTTTTTCCTTCTAGTAGTATTCAAACTCAGTTTTGCTTTGATTTAATACATTGTGATATTTATGGTGGATATAAAACTCCGTCTCTCTCGGGAGCTCATTATTTCTTAACCATTGTTGATGATTTTGGTCGGGGTGTATGGGTTTTCTTGATGAAGCATAAGTATGAAGTCCATAATTACCTCACCATGTTCTGTAATATGATCAACACCCAATTTTATAGGAAGGTTAAGCGTGTTAGAAGTGCTAATGGGAGTGAATTTCAATCCCTTTTGATGCTAGAATATTATGTCAATCACGGGAAAATTCTTGAGACGTCTTGTACCGACACTCCACAACAAAATGGAGTTGTCGAACGCAAGCATCGTCATATCTTAGACATGGCAAGGGCTCTTCGATTTGAGGCAGGATTACCTTAGAAGTTTTAGGGGGAATGTGTTTTGACTGCATCTTATATAATAAATCGCTTACCTATCGAACATTTAAATCACAAGACCCCCTATGAAATCTTACATCAAAAGAAACCTCTATATGATCATCTTCGTACTTTTGGATGTTTGGTTTATGCCAAGAATAACAAAAAAGGGGGAGATAAGTTTGATGTAAGGGGGATACCTTGTGTTTTCGTTGGGTATCCTTATTCTCAAAAAGGCTATAGAGTTTTTGATTTGGAGTCTAAGGTGATTTATACCTCCCGTGATGTTAAGTTTGTGGAAGATGTTTTTCTTTTCAAACAACACCGTCCGGAAGTAGGTGTATCTTCTTCGGATATTAACAGGGACAGAGATTGGGAGGAAGAAATTGCGGAATTAGAGCAGCTACAACCACTTGTGCAGTCACCTGTGCAGATATTTGACGGATCACAAGTGAACACACAACTGGACACTGCTGCACCAGAATATGAACAGCCAGATGTTTACCCAGTTGTGCAACCAGTTGTGCCCACATCTCCTGAACAGGTTAACGAACAACTGGCACCATAAAATAGGCGAAGTTTACGTCCCAAACAGCAGCCTAAACATCTCCAGGATTTATTGTTGATCTACCAGGTTCCATAGACCATCCGCCTCCCAATTCCAACTCAGTAACCTCGAAGGTATATCCTCTATCTAACTATGTTTCTTATGAACGTTTTTCTACACCTCATAAGGCTTTTCTTGATGCCATCACTTCACGTGATGAGCCGAAGTATTATCATCAGGCTGTAAAAACCCAGGAATGGCGTGAGGCAATGAAAAGAGAAATAGAAGCCTTGGAAGCTAACGGTACATGGTCCCTTGAGGCGTTGCCTAAAGATAAAAAGGCCATTGATTCCAAGTGGATTTATAAGATAAAATATAAGTCGGATGGAAAAATAAAAAGATACAAGGCACGCTTGGTAGCAAAGGGTTTCATACAGGTGGAAGGGATAGATTATCATGATACCTTCGCTCCGGTTGCAAAGTTGGTCACTATGCGCACCTGAAATTACTCGGATCTGAGAGGCAGCGACGGATCGCGCCTCGGCATCTGGCATCTTTCGCGTTGGCGGCGGTTTGTCTCGCCGTTTGTTTTCGCATTTGTAGAGTCGCCACGCCTTTTTTATTAAGCCCAAAACATTGAAAAAGGGCATCAGTTTAAAGATAATTTTAAACTGTTTTTGTGTGATGAGATTTTGAGTTCGGAGGTCAGATGACTCCTCGGGAAGAGAATATTAGAATATTAGAGCTCACCCGAGTCGCCTCGTAAAACGAGTCTTTCGGATACCCCTAATATCCTTTAAATGTTGTGTGTGTGTGTGTGCTTTTAAAAATGCATGCTGTATCGTATGTCTACATTGTATGCTATGTATTGAAATGTATTGAAATAGTAAGGGAAGGAAGCCTTACTAATGTTGGTTCGTGTCTGTCTTCCGCTGGGGAATAGTGTTTGAGGTCGGAGTAGCGTTCCGGTACGGATCGGGATTGCTTCGGGAAGGGCCGGTTGTCTGCGGACAGAGTTTCGGCGTGAGTTGGTGTTGCAGGCTGCGTTCGGGCCGAGGTTCGGCGTGCGTGGGGATCGTCGGGATCACTCGGGCAGAGGTTCGGCGTGCGTTGAGGTGGCAGGAGTCACTCGGGCAGAGTTTCGGCGTGGTTTGGGATCGCCGGTTTGACTCGAAAAGAGCCGGGACACCGTGGAAAGACCAGGCAAGGCCTCGGAGTACCACGAGGGGCCTCAGAGTACCTCGAGAGTGCCTCGGGGCAGCGCGGGAGCGTCTCGGGAGCGCTCGGAGAGGCTTTGGAGCACCACAAGGGGGCTCAGAAGGCCTCGGAAGGATCCGAAAGGGGCCGGGAATGCCTCGGAAGGACTTAGAGGGGAAGCCAGAAGGCCTAGGGAGGAAGAGAGAAGTGGGAGGTGTGTGAAAATGAGGAGGGGGAGCCCTATTTATAGTGCCGAGATTTGGTGCAAAGAGGTCCGTACGGACCTCCCCGGTAATCCAGGACTTTTGGTTTTCCTCGATTTGAGGGAATGCGTGATGATGGAGGAATATTTGCAATTATGATGTTCCTGTGGCAATAAGGTCCGTACGGACCAAGTTGACATGCAAAGAGGTCCGCACGGACCAACTCTGCGAGGGTAATCATTTTCCCAGGGATTTGAGGGAATATTGTGGACTTTAAGAGGATTCAAGTAATCATTAAACCAAAGAGGTCCGTACGGACCATTATTGCTTTTCCAATTTCCCCGAAAATTCCCAAAAGGTCCTTTTGTCCCTTTTTATCCCAGAAAGGCTCCTCCACTTGGTTTGGTGCAGGGGTTTTGAGAGGGTTTTGAGTGCCGAGGTCGTCGAGACTGCGTTGATGAGTCTGCGGTGTTTCAGGTGTGCTTGAAGGGGGTGATCAGTTACGGGGTACTTACGAAGCCCCGCACGAGGCGTCACTTATGAAAGAAGTGGGGTCGCCGATAAGATAAGGGTCTGTCTGGATCGCGTCTTTGGGAGATAAAGTGGCCAAGGGGAGGTCGGTGCGAGGACGTGGTGGTGTCCTATTGTGTGACCAGATTTAGGTCGGTAAATTTGGACCCCTGTGATAGGATTCCTACGTATCCCTGGTGGGAATCAAGCACAGTCGTAGTTCGGGTGTGGGGTGAATGTTTTGTGAATGCGGGCGTGGTGGTGCCACTGAAGTGTTGCGTGACCGCCGAGGTCGGTGGTGAGGACGTGGTGGTGTCTGGGTGACCGCATGGGTCGATGGTGGACCCTGTGATAGGATTCCTACGTATCCTGGCGGGAATCAAGCACAGTCGTAGTTCGAGGTCGTGAAATTGTGAGTGCATGTGGGCGTGATGGTGCCACTGAAGTGTTGTGTGACCGCCGAGGTCAATAGTAAGGGCGTGGTGGTGTCCTAAGATGTGGTGACCATTGAGGTCAATTGTGAGACGTGGTGGTGTCTGGGATGTGGTGGCGAGGAGTCAATTGTGAGGACGTGGTGGTGTCACGGGGATGTGGTGACCGTAGGAGTCAATTGTGAGGACGTGGTGGTGTCACGGGATGGAAATTTTACGATTTTCCTAATCGGGTGGTTTAAGGCCTTAGGGCCGGAGATAGTGATTTGGGAGATTTATACGGTCTTGGGACCAGGTGGTTTAAAGCCTTCCCATTTGGGTATAGTGTGAGGACTTGAATCGTCTTACGAATGTGGTTATGCCACGCGTGAGGACTTTGAATCGTCTTCGGCGGCGGTGGGTGCCACGCGGAGAGGACTTTGAATCGTCTTCGCGGCGGTTGGTGCCACGCGAGAGGACTTTGAATCGTCTTCGGCGGCGTTGGTGCCACGCGGGAGGACTTTGAATCGTCTTCGAGCGGCGGTTGGTGCCACGCGGGAGGACTTTGAATCGTCTTACTGGCGGCGGTTGGTGCCACGGTTGGAGGACTTTGAATCGTCTTACGGCGGCGGTTGGTGCCACGTGGGAGGACTTTGAATCGTCTTACGGCGGCGGTTGGTGCCACGGCTGGAGGACTTTGAATCGTCTTACGGCGGCGGTTGGTGCCTGTTGGAGGACTTTGAATCGTCTTACGCGGCGGTTGGTGCCACGCGGGAGGACTTTGAATCGTCTTACGCGGCAGTTGGTGCCACGCTGGAGGACTTTGAATCGTCTTCTGGCGGCGGTGGTGGAGGCATGGCTGCCTTGAGCTTCGAGAGGCTTAGATGTCTCGTGCTTTGTTTGTTGGGGAGAAGGTTGGACTTACGATGGCTGCCGGTGCTTGCGTTGCCGTTGAAGTGGGCAATGATGACGGCCGGTGATTGCTTCACCATTTGGCATTTTGGAGGCGCTTCGTGCCTTGGGATTTGTATTCGGAGGTGTTGGCTCCTTCTTGTGCTTGTTTTGCGGTTGAGTGGGCAAAGTTCGGGCTTACATTGACGGCCGGTGCTGGGGATATGTAGTCTTGTATGACTTCCTTTTGACTTGTTGGGGGAGGAGCTCGGGCTTACTTTGATGGCCGGTGCTTGCGTTGCCGTTGAAGTGGGCTAGGTTCGGGCTTACACTGACTGCCGGTGCTTGAATTGCTGGGGATGCGTGACCTTGTAGGGGCCCTTTCTGCTGAGAAGATGACTTCGGACCTCCTTTTGAGGGCCGGTAGTTGAGTTGCCGTTGAGCGTTTTGGAGGCGTCTTGTGCCTTGATATTCGTCTTTGGGAGGTGTTGGCTCCTTCTTGAATTGCCGTTGAAGTGGGCGAGACCGGTCTTACATTGACCTTGGCCGGTGGTTGAAATTGCCGTTGGAGTGGGCGAGGTTCGGAGCTTACACCGCTGGCTGCCCAGGTGGTTGAATTGCCGTTGAAGTGGCGGGGACAGGTCTTACATTGACGGCCGGTGGTTGAATTGCCGTTGAAGTAGGCGAGACCGGTCTTATATTGACGGCCGGTAGTTGAATTGCCGTTGGAGTGGGCGAGGTTCGAGCTTCTGGCTGTGCAAGTGGTTGGTTGCCGTTGAAGTGGGCGAAGCTCGGGCTTCTGGCCATCGGTGGTTGAATTTCCGTTGGAGTGGGGCGAGACCGGTCTTACATTGACGGCCGGTGGTTGAATTGCCATTGAAGTGGCGAGACCGGTCTTACATTGACGGCCGTGGTTGAATTGCCGTTGAAGTGGCGGCTTCCGGAGCTTCTATTGTGTGTCGGTGGTTGAATTGCCGTTGAAGTGGGCGAGGCTCGGGCTTACACTGACTGCCGGTGTTTGAATTGCCGTTGAAGTGGGCGAGGACCGGTCTTACATTGACGGCCGGTGGTTGAATTTCCGTTGGAGTGGGCGAGGTTCGGGCTTACACTGACTGCCGGTGGTTGAATTGCCGTTGAAGTGGGCGAGGACCGGTCTTACATTGACGGCCGGTGGTTGAATTGCCGTTGGAGTGGGCGAGGTTCGAGCTTTCCTTCAAAGGAGGGCCAGTGCGGTGGAGAGATATGATCTCCCGTCTTTGTGTTGACCGAAATTTCTTGGGGACAGTGAGCTTGTACGGCGAGGAAGAGGAGGACCAGCAGGGGGAAGCTCACCATCGCCACGGGGATGTGCGGGAGCGTCTGGAGAGGGAGTAGCCCGAAGGGGTTTGTTTTGTTCCCGTGGGCTCGGTATGAGGGTGATGAGTTCGAGGGCTCCGAGGTGGCAATGACGGAAGATCTTTGCGGGGCACGACTGCGGCGTCATGTACACAGGAGCGGGTCTTACGCGGCATGGCCCAGGTGTGCTTCCGTGGCTCAGGGACCCTCCTTTTGGGATGCTTGATTCCCGGGACATGGATGTGCTTGATTTTGAGAGGTACCTTGGCGGTGTGGGCGCCGAGGAGTTCATTTTGTATGGAGAGGAGTACGGGGCCTTCGTGAGGAGGAAGCCGAGGACGCCGCAGTGGCGCGAGAGAGAGGCCGGCCCGCGTGCTCCCCTGCAGGTTCCGTGCGGGGCCGGATTTCACGTATGTCCGTAGGGATGGATCGAGGAGGAGGTATACGTACTCGTTTCTCGAGCAAAGGTGCTCGTTGCATACAGAGAGTGGATCTGATAGATCGGTGAGTGTGCGGCTTGACTCTTTTCCATCTTGGCATCTTTTACGTATTTTTCTCTTTTTGTTGTCGAGTATAACTATATTGTTGAGCGTTTCCTTAGGCTGCTTGCTTGTGCGGAGTCACGGGAGAGCCTATGATATCTTGACTTCGCCGTTATGTGGCGATGAGGTCGTTTGCGAAGAAGATGGCATCGAAGATGTCTTGCCGTTCTTCGCGACGTGTGCCGGCGTACCCGGCCCTATGCCTTCGAGGCATTACGCAGACGTTCCTCCACCGAGGAAGGCCAGGCGAGCGGCCGCAGAGAGGACCTTCGAGGCGCATAGCATGGATGCGGGGCGTCTTCGGGAGCTCCGGCGGCAGCCACTTTGCTCGATTCTTCCCTCGGGGGCGCGCGGGGTGAGGATCCTCGAGCCTTCTTTCTTCGATCCTTTCGTGATTTGATCGCCCGGATTACTTTGAGTGGCGGCCTCCGGCGGCTCGGTACTGATGGCGAGGGCGTGGCGGGCGAGTTCACGAGGGATGCCCGACTTCTCTCTGGAGGACCTTGGCGAGGATGATGATGCTGAGGAGTCTGATTAGTATTCATTTGCTTTCCCTCTTTTCATATCTTCTCTCCCTTTTTTTTTGTTTAGCAACAGACATTTGATGTACCTGTAATAAAACACTCGTATTTGCACGGCAAACAGCATTTTATTTTAAGATGTAATGTCATTTTTGTGATTCCCGGGAATTGTCCTAGAAATTGTTGCTAGTATTTTTTTTATTTTGTGCATGCCACGTGAGCTGAGAGTGCGTTTGTGGGTAGTGTATGTTCACCGGGAATGGCTTTGGCCAGTGTTTGGGCAGTTTGGAGCAAGGTCCTGCTGAGGACAGTGGTTGTTGTACTGTTTGCTGGGAAAATGGGTCATGGTTGCAAGGAGGTCCGTACGGACATACTTAGCATGCAAAGAGGTCCGTACGGACCAACCTTGCTTTTGGGAAGGAGATAAATGCTTTCCAGTGTCTGGTTCTTCCTCATTTCCCCATTTGCAGCCATTTTCGAGCTTTCTTCCCCATTTTCTCTAGGAACCTCCATTTTTGCCATGGATTCTTCGTACGTCCCTAGAATTTTGCCGAGGCTTTCGCAGGAGAGGCAAGCACACTTCCTTGAGCAGCTGAAAACGTGGATGCGGCGCCGTATGAGGCATCAGAGACGGGCTTTCGAGGTAAGGTTTCGTCTTTGCTCGATTTGGTCTTTTAAGGAGTTGGTTCCTGATTGGGATTTGTTGCGGGCTGCCGCGAAGTTCTGGGATGTTAGGAGGCACGTGTACTGTTTCTCCTACAATGAAATGGTGCCCACTTTTGAGGATTTTCGGGCTTTGATTGGAGGACCGGAGGTGGAGGCCATCTCGCTTCCTTTGATTGGTGGTGCTGCGGTGAGCGTGAAGCTTGCAGGCTTTCTTCGTACTTCGTTGGAAGAAGTGCAGGGCATGATCCTTGATTCGGGTCATATCGACATTTCTGAGTTGCCGGAGCGGTTCATGGTTGATGATGTGAGTGATGTCTCTTGGGGCGCATTTTCCTTGTGCGTGATGGCGACGCTTTTCCCGGGTCGGCTCCTTGGCATTTGCGATGGCGCTTTGCTAGATGTGGTTGGGCACCGCAGAGTTGGGAGAGGATATTGTCCCGTTGGTGCCGGGGGAGACTCTTCATGGTATCGACCGTCCGGCGACCGGGGATCGGTTCATGAGAGGGAAGCCCCGCTTTG
This sequence comes from Adenophora triphylla var. japonica, assembly GCA_022495995.1. NCBI lineage: Eukaryota > Viridiplantae > Streptophyta > Magnoliopsida > Asterales > Campanulaceae > Adenophora > Adenophora triphylla. The sequence continues at coordinate 114,906 of JAFEMH010001967.1, read as the reverse complement.
CTCACCTTGTAGGCGAGAGAGACTTCGAGGCCATGCCCGAGGCTCCGACGTCGTTTAGCCCGTGGTCATTTGCTCGGCGACCTCTTGTGTTGGATATGGATCAGTCTGCCTGGGAAAGATGGATGGCACGGCTTGGTACGCATCAGATCCGTTGGTGGGTTCCGCACTGGGGTATTGAGACTAGGAGGACCTTGCAGGAAGGGTCCTATGTTGTCAGAGTTCCAGGTTTGTCTTGGTCCTCCTTCTATATTCCGTCGCTTGTTTCCCGGCAGTTTGGGATGAAGCAGGAGCCTTTGTTGGCTGGGATGACCTTGCTTCCTTGCGGAGGTAGTTCCTCTTTGTATGGCGCTTCAGTGTGCCTTCTTGTATTTTACGAGGTATGGAAGTATTCCGCTTTCCCTCCCGTGGTACTCCTTAGACGTCGGGGAGCGTCGTTTTGACGACTCAAGATCCGGCCCGGTATGAGCGGCGTGTTGGGCAGTCCCAAGTGGCTTTGGAGAGCGGCGTGTAGCGATCTGGGACCCGGTTGCCGTAGTAGCTATTGCCTTAGGAGTTCAAGCCCGGTCCGACCCTTTGGATGTGACGGGAGACACTTTGTTTGACTACGAGACTAGAGTTGACCAACCGACAGGGAGAGGTCCTCTTTTGCGCACTCGGCAGGGAGGAGATCCGAGCCGAAGCACGGGCGAATGAAGCCCCGGGAGCCGCCGGATTGTTTGACTCTACGGGAGGACCCACGATCTCTGACCGAGAGACGCAGAGGATTGGTTCACGTGGAGCGAAAGAAGACTCGCTGTGGACGAGGGAAGAAAGGAAAGAATGGCGAGGGACAAGCGCAGATGGCGCGGAATGACCTCCTAGGTATCCATTCATTGCATTTGCAAACACATTATTTGTTAAATGTATTAAGTCAGTCTTTTAGCATGTTGTGAACTTGAGAGTAGACCGTGCTTGAACTCATCAAGAAATGTTGTAACCGTTAGTTATTTGTGATTTACTTTTAAAGCTTTGTCGAGACGCAAGATCTCTTGTTTGCCTTTGTGTCTTTTGTGCGCCTGTGTCGGCGTCCGTCCTTGGACTTTTACATTTGCTTTTGCGGGCCCGAAGCGATCAGGCCATGCGGCAATCCCTTTTGCTTAGGCTTTGTGCTTGGCCGAGAGGTTGAGTGATCTCCCGACAAGTCGTTTTGACATCCTTTTTCGTGAGGTTCCTTGCCTCTTGTTGGCGTCGGGCTCTTGACCTCTTTTTTGCAGCTTCTGCTTGAGCTTATTTTTTTTTGTTTTTTTTTGTGAGCCCTTGCTCGAGCTCTCTTTTTTTTTTTTTATATTTTTTGAAGCGCGTGAGGGCGAAGACAAGCCCCTGGCTTGGAAGTAGACATGAGTCAGTCGTTTGATGCTGAGTGACCCTCGGATGTCCTTTGATGTTGCCGCCGTCGTTTGACTTGGTCAAGGTGGCTGTTGGGCGTGTTCTTGAAAAGTGCGTAGCTTGATGGAGGTCTTGATTGACATTCAAACTTTTGACTTTTTGTGTATTTTTAGACCGGACCAATTAAGGTTGTCTACGTTCCCCTGACTAGAGGGCTCAGTTGCGCGTAGTTCGACACTACGTGGAGTGCCAAGAGATGCATACCGTTCTTCTTTAGGCGAAGTATCTGCGAAGTTTGCTTCCGTTGACCGGATTCATGAAGCGGATTGCCGTCTAGGTCCTGTCGCTTCATGGCGCCTCCGGAGAAGATCTTTTGAACCACGAAAGGGCCGATCCATGTGGGTTCCCATTTTCCCAGCTGGGTTGGTTCGAGTGGGAGGCTTTTCTTTGAGTACAAGGTCGCCTTCCCCGATGTCTCGGGATTTGACTTTCTTGTCGAAAGCTCTAGCCATCCCGCTTTGATAGGCTCGGACGTGTTCCATGGCCTTTAGTCGCCGCTCGTCTAGCGAGCCAATTCGTCGTGTCGGCTTCGGAGCCATTCAACTTCGTTGATGTCATTTTCCACAGAAGCACTCGGAGTGAGGGAATTTCCGGCTCGATGGGAAGGACTGCTTCCATCCCGTATGTCAAGGCAAATGGGGTTTCTCCCGTGGTCGTTCGACCGTGTGCGGTAGCCCCAAAGTGCAAGGTGTGCGGCTTCTCGGGCCAATCTCGTCCTCGGGTGGTCATTTTCGGATGATTCGTTCGAGGGTTTTGTTTGTCGCTTCTACGGCGCGCCGTTTGTTTGTGGGCCGGTAGGGAGAAGATTTGTGGCGTGTGATTTTGAATTCAGCCCGGCGATGCAATCGAATTCCCCTCGAAGTGTGAACCGTTGTCCGATATGACCTCATTTGGGATGCCGTATCGGCGCATGATGTTTTCCTTGAGGAAATGCGCGACCTTCTTGGAGGTGAGTACCTTGTAGGACTTGGCTTCGACCCATTTGGTGAAGTAGTCGATGGCTACTAAGATGAACTCGTGACCAGATGCTTTGCTGGCGGAGCAATTTTCCCGATGACGTCAAATTCCCAAGTGGCAAATGGCCGGGGTGTAGTCATGCGGTAGAGATCGTGGGGGCAGAATGATTGAGGTTGGAGAACCGGTGACACTTGTCGCAGCCTTGGACAAAGTGGATGCAATCCGCTCCATGGAGATCCAAAAGTAGTAGCCCATCCCGAGAATGATTTGCATCGTGGCTCGGGCGTTTATGTGGGGACCGCAAGCCCCATTGTGGACTTCGTTCATGAACTTGTTTGCTTCTTCTTGGCTGATGCAGCGTAGGAGTGGTCCATGGTAGCGTTTCTTGTATATCATGTCCCCGAGGATGACGAAGTGAGAGGCGAGGCTGAAATTACCCGGATCCGAGAGGCAGCGCGTTCGCGCCCCGGCATCTGGCATCTTTCGCGTTGGAGCGACGTGTCTCGCCGTTTTTGTTTTTGTAGAGTCGCCACGCCGTTTTTATTAAGCCCAAAACATTGAAAAAGGGCATCGCTTTAAAGATAATTTTAAAGCTGTTTTTGTGTGATGAGATTTTGAGTTCGGAGGTCGAGATGACTCCAGGGAAGAGAATATTAGAATATTAGAGCTCACCCGAGTAGCCTCGTAAAACGAGTCTTTCGGATACCCCTAATATCCTTTAAATGTTGTGTGTGTGTGTGTGTGCTTTTAAAAATGCATGCTGTATCGGATATCTACATTGTATGCTATGTATGGAAATGTATTGAAATAGTGTAGGAAGGAAGCCTTACCAATGTTGGTTCGTGTCTGTCTTCCGCTGGGGAATGGTGTTTGAGGCTCGGAGTAGCGTTCGGTACGGATCGGGGTTGCCGGGAGACCTGCCAGGTTGTCCGCGGACGCAGTTTGGCGTGAAGTTGAGGTTGTAGGCCGCGTTCGGGCGCAGGTTCGGCGTGCGTGGGGATCGTCGGGATCACTCGGGCGAGGTTCGGCGTGCGTTGTGGTGGCGAGAGTCACTCGGGCGGGAGTTTCGGCGTGATTTGGGATCGTCGGTTTGACTTGGAAAGAGCCGGGACACCGTGGAAAGACCGTGCAAGGCCTCGGAGTACCACGAGGGGCCTCGGAGTACCTCGAGAGTGCCTCGGGGCAGCGCGGAGCGTCTCGGGAGCGCTCGGGGAGGCTTTTGAGCACCACAAGGGAGCTCGGAAGGCCTCGGAAGGATCCGAAAGGGCCTGGGAGTGCCTCGAGAGGACTTAGAGGGGAGCCGAAGGCTAAGTGGAGGAAGAGAGAAGAGGGAGGTGTGTGAAAATGAGGAGGGGGAGCCCTCATTTATAGTAAAAATTTCGGAGCAAAGAGGTCCGTACGGACCTTCTTGGTTATCCAGAATTTTGGATTTCCTCGATTTGAGGGAATGCGCAATGATAGTGAATATTCTCGGAATGATGGTGTCCCCTGAGCAATAAGGTCCGTACGGACCATCTTGCATGCAAAAGAGGTCCGTACGGACCAACTCTGAGGGGAGTAATCATTTTCTTCCGGATTTGAGGGAATATTGTGGACTTTAAGGGGATTTAGTAATCATTGAAACAAAGAGGTCCGTACGGACCTTAATTGCTTTTCTACGATTTCACGAAAATTCCCAAAAGGTCCTTTTGTCCCTTTTTATCCCAGAAGGCTCCTCCCTTGGTTTGGTTGGGGGTTTGAGAGGGTTTTGAGAGGGTTTTGAGAGGGTTTTGAGTGCCGAGAGGTCTCCGAGACTGCGTTGATGAGTACGCGGTGTTTCCGGTGTGTTTGAAAGGGGTGATCCATTGGGGTACTTACAGAAGCCCCTCGACGACGTCGGCTTATGAAAGAAGTGGGGTCGCCGATAAGATAAGTGGTCCTAATCTGGATCGCGTGCGGGAGAGGAAGTGGCAAGGGAGGTCGGTGTGAGGACGTGGTGGCGGTGTCCTATCACGTGTGACCGCATAGGTCGGTGCGCCGGACCTGTGATAGGATTCCTACGTATCCCTCAGCGTGAATCAAGCACGGTCGTAGTTCGGGTGTGGGGTGAGTGTTTTGTGAATGCGGGCGTGGTGGTGCCCCGAAGTGTTGTGTGACCGCCGAGGTCGGTGATGAGGACGTGGTGGTGTCTGGGTGACCGTATAGGTCGACGGGACCACGTGATAGCCGAGGTCGGTAAGGACGTGGTGGTGTCCTGTGACCGTGCTGGACCCCCGTGATAGGATTCCTACGTATCCTGGCGGGAATCAAGCACAGTCGTAGTTCGAGGTCGTGAATGAGTGCGGGCGTGGTGGTGCCCTAAGATGTGGTGACCGCCGAGGTCAATTATGAGGACGTGGTGGTGTCACAGGGATGGAAATTTTACGATTTTCCTAATGTCGGGTGGTTTAAGGCCTTCCGGTCGGGAGATAGAGTGAAGATCGAATCGTCTTCGATCAAGGGCCGGGTGCCACCTGGAGGACTTTGGATCGTCCTTTCGCGGTGGTGCCACGGCGAGAGACTTTGAATCGCTATCTGGCGGGCGGTTGTGCTACGCCTGAGGACTTCAATCGTCATCGCGGCGGTTGTGCCACGCCTGAGGACTTTGAATCGTCTTCGCGGCGATTGGTGCCACGCCGGAGGACTTTGAATCGTCATCTCGCGGCGGTTTGATGTAACGCGCGAGGACTTTGAATCGTCTTCTAGCCGCAGCTTGTAATGCGCGAGGACTCTGAATCGTCTTTCTAGCCGCTTGATTTGATGTAATGCGCGAGGACTTTCAATCGTCTTCTAGCCAGCGATGTAATGCGCGAGGACTTTGGAATCGTCTTCTAGCCGTTAGCTTTGTATGTAATGCGCGAGGACTTCAATCGTCTTCTAGCCGCGATTTGATGTAACGCGCGAGACTTTGAATCGTCTTCTGCCGCATTGTTGTGGAGGCGTGTTTGCCGCCATTGTGCTTCGAGAGGTGTAGAGATGCCTTTGTGTTTTTGCATGTTGAGTAGAAGGTTGGACTTACGACGATCGCCCCATTGGTGCTTGCCGTTGAAGGGGCAAGGATGACGGCCTGGTGATTGCTTCACCATTTGGCATTTTGGAGGCGCTTCGTGCCTCGGGGACTTGTACTCGGAGGTGTTGGCTCCTTCTTGTGCTTGTTTTGCCGTTGAGTGGGCAAGGATGATGGTTTGGCCGGGATATGCAAACCTGTATGACTTCCCCTTTCGACTTGTTGGGGAGGAGCTCGGGCTTACTTTGATGGTCCGGTGATTGCGTTGCCGTTAAGCGGGCGAGTTCGGGCTTACATCCGACCGCGGTGCTTGAATTGTTGGGGATGCGTGACCTCCGTAGGGGCCCTTTCTGTTGGGAAGATGACTTCGGACCTCTTTTGAGGCCAGTGGATTTGAGTTGTCGTTGAGCGTTTGGAGGCGTCTTGTGCCTCGATATTCGTGGCCGGAGGTGTTGGCTCCTTCGAATTGCCGTCGGGTGTCTTGGGAGGCGTCTCGTGTCTTGGGGATTCGTCTTTGGGAGGTGTTGGCTCCTTCTTGAATTACCGTTGAGCGGGGCGGTGGTTGAATTGCCGTTGGAGCTGGCGAGGACCGGTCTTACGTTGACGGCCTGGGGATTGATTTGCGCGTCGAAGCCGCCGGCTGGCGAGACCGGTGCCTTACGGCCGGACGGCCATCGGTGGTTGAATTGCCGTTGGAGTGGCGAGACCGGTCTTACGTTGACGGCCGGTGGTTGAATTGTCAGGCTGAGCTGGCGAGGCGAGACGGTATTACGTTGATGGCGCCGGTGGTTGAATTGCCGCTGGAGTGGGCGAGGACCGGTCTTACGTTGACGGCCGAGTGGTTGAAGTGCGCTACGTGGCGAGGAATCTTACGTTGATGGCCGGTGGTTGAATTGCGGAAGTAGGCAGGACCTTGCCTTACGTTGATGGTAGCGTCAATTGCTGTTGGGCGAGGACCGGTCTGACGCCACGCCGCCGTTAATGTCAGCTGAGCCGGCGAGGTCTTACGTTGACGGTGGTTGAATTGTGTGAGCGGGCGAAGGATCTGCCTTACGTTGACGGCCGGTGGTTGGAATTGCCGTTGAAGTGGGCGAGACCGGGTCTTACGCCGACTGGCCGTGGTTGAATTGCCGCTGAAGCTGGGCGAGGACCAGTCCTGTCTTGAATTGCGGGTAAGAGCCGCGGGAGGGACGACGGCGGCTCGCCGTGCGGGAGGATATGATCTCGATGTGGCCGTCGAGCCGCTGGGCTTTGAGCCTCGTCCTCGCAGTGGGCTGGCATCTTTGTATAGTGACGTGGAGCCGAAAGATTACGGCCTAGATTGGGCCTACATCCGGGGTACCGGCCAGTGTGGGCGGGCGGCGCGCTCCTTTTTGTGGTATCTGTTCAGAGACTTTGTTCTCGAACCACGCGACCGCGGCTCCATTTGCTTCTGGGAGAGCTTGACTGATCTGGATAGAGTCGTGATATTGCTTGGGGTGAGGCAGGCTTGGCCGCTCGAGCTCTACTTCTCCTTGGACCGGTTTAGCCGGCGGCGCCCGTCGTTGGCCCGTTTTGACTTTGCTACGGAGGTATGAGTTTATCTTGTTTTTGATTTAGCAACTTGTCTTTTCTCCGTTTTCTTTTGCACCGAGCCTTCTCTGTTTTGTCACAGCGGTGGTTTTATGAGGTTTTCAGTGCTTCTAGTGGGATAGAGATCCTGGGAACATTGCACGCGTACCTACGCCATGCCGGGGCTCAGACGAGGAAGAGGAGGACCAGCGAGGGAAGCTCACCATCGCCTACGGGGATGTGCAGCGAGCGTCCGGGAGAGGGATAGCCCGTGAGGGGTTCGCCTTGTCTCCCGTGGGCTCCTGTGATGAGGGGCGATGAGTTCGAGGGGGCTCCCGAGGCGACAAATAGACGGCGCGCGAAGATTGCCGGGCTTGACTTGTGACGTCAGCTGTGACACAGGAGAGCGGGTCTTCCGGCAAAAGATGGCCCCGGTGTGCTTCCCGTGGCTCCGAGGGACCCTCCCTTTGGGATGCTTGATTCCGGGACATGGACGTGCTCGATTTCGAGAGGTACCTTGGCGGTGCTCGGTGCCGAGGAGTTCATCTTGTACGGGAGAGGAGTACGGGGCCTTCGTGAGGAGGAAGCCGAGGACGCCGCGCACCGGCGCGCGGAGAGAGGGCGGCCCGTGCTCCCCGCAGGTTCCGATGTCGGGGCCGGATTTCACGTATGTCCCGTGGGGACGGATCGAGAAGGAGGGTGTTGCAGACCTCGTTCCGAGCAATGCTCCGACGCATACAGAGTGGACCCCGATAGATCGGTGAGTGTGCTTACTCTTTTCCATCTTGGCATCTTTTACGTATTTTTCTCTTTTTGTTGTCGAGTATAACCTGTATTCTTGAGCGTTTCCTTAGGTCATTTGTTGGTGCGCAGTCCCCGGGAGAGCTTATGATATGTTGACTCGCCGTTACGTGGCGACGAGGTCGTTTGCGAAGAAGATGGCTTCGAAGATATCTTGCCGGTCTTCGCGACGCGTGCCGGCGCACGAGCCTATGCCTTCGAGGCACTACGTAGACGTTCCTCCGCCTGGCCGAGCCGGAGCCGCGTGCCAGAGGTGGACCTTTGAGTGGGCGCGTGATAGCATGGATGCCGGACATCTTCGGGAGCCGTGTGGCCTTCGAGGGAGCGGCCACTCTTTATCGCTCATTACCTCGCATGGCGCACAGGTGAGGTTCCTCGAGAGCCTTCCTTCTTGATCCTTTCGCCGGATTTGATCCTTTCCGAGTACTTTTCGTGGGAGCCTCAAAGGGTGCTCGGTATTCGACGACGAGGATGTGACTCAGGCGAGTTATTTGGGATGCCCGAGCTTTTCTTTGGAGGACCTCGCGCGAGGATGATGATGCCGAGGATCCGATTAGTATTCATTTGCTTTCCCTCTTTTCATATCCCTCTTTTTTTTTGTTTAGCAGCAGACATTTGATATTCTGCAATAAAAACACTCGTATTTGCACTAAGCTAAAACAAAGTATTTTATTTTAAGATGTAATGTCACTTTTGTGATTCCCGGGATTTGTTCTAGAAATTGTTGCTATTATTATTTTTTATTTTGTGCATGCCACGTGAGCGAGAGTGCATTTCAAGGGTAGTGTATGTTTGGGAATGGCTTTGGCCAAATGTGTTTGAGCGATTTGGAGCAAGGTTTTGCCGAGGACAAAGGTGGTTTTTGTACCGTTTGCCGAGGAAATGGGTTCCGTGTGCGCGAGAAGCTTGCAACTTTCTTCGTACTTCGTTGGAAGAGTGCAGGGCATACGATCCTTGATTCGGTCACATCGACATTTCCGAAAGCCGCCGAGCGGTTCATGGTTGATGATAGTGACGTCTCTTGGGATGTATTTGCCTTGTGCGTGATGGCGACGCTTTTACAGTCGATTCCCTTGGTATTTGTGATGGCGCTTTGCTAGATGTGGTAAGGCACGCAGAGTGGAGAGAGGATATTGTCCCGTTGGTGCCGGGGAGACTCTTCATGGTATCGACCGTCGCGGCGACCGGGGATCGTTTTATGAGAGGGGGAAGCCCCGCTTTGCTTCACCTTGTGGCTGCGAGAGAGACTTCGGAGCCATGTCCGAGGCTCCGACGTCGTTTAGCCCGTGGTCATTTTGCTCGCCGACCTCTTGTGTTGGATATGGATCGGTCCCGCCCGGGAGAGATGGATGGCACGGCTTAGTACGCATCGAGATCGGCGGTGGAGTTTCCGCTGACTGGAGGATTGAGACCGGGAGGATCTTGCAGGAAGGGTCCCTACGTTGTCGTAGTTCCAGGTTTGTCTTGGTCCTCCTTCTATATTCCGTCGCTTGTTTCCCGGCAGCTTTGGGATGAAGCAGAGCCTTTGTTGGTCAGGATGACCTTGCTGCTGCGGAGGTAGTTCCCTCTTTGTATGGCGGCTTCAGTGCCTTCTTGTATTTTCGAGGGTATGGAAGTATTCCGCTTTCCCTCCCCTGTGGTACTCCTTAGACGTCTGGGAGCGTTGTGTTGACGACTCGGTATCCGGCCCGGTATGAGCAAACGTGTTGGGCGATCCCAAGTGGTCTTAGAGAGCAAGCGGCGTGTAGCGATTCGGGACCCGGTTGCCGTAGCTAGCCTATTGCCTTAGGAGTTCAAGCCTGGTCCGACCACTTTCGATGTGACGGGAGACACTTTGTTTGACTACGAGACTAGAGTTGACCGACCGACAGGGAGAGGTCCTCTTGCTGTACTCGCAGGGGAGGAGATCCGAGCCGAAGCACGGGCGAATGAAGCCCCGAGAGCTACCGGATTGTTTGACTCTACTTGGGAGGACCCACGATCTCTGGACCGAGAGACGCAGAGTTGGTTCACGTGAAGCGAAAGAAGACTCGCCTGGGACGAGGGGAAGAAAGGAAAGAATGGCGAGGGACAAGCGCAGATGGCGCGGAATGACTTCCTAGGTATCCATTCATTGCATTGCAAACACATTATTAGTTAAATGTATTAAGTCGTCTTTTAGCATGTTGTGAACTTGAGAGTAGACCGTGCTTGAACTCATCAAGAAATGTTGTAACCTGTTAGTGATTTGTGATTTACTTTTAAAGCTTTGTCGAGACGCAAGATCTTTTGTTTGCCTTTGCTTCTGTTGTGCCCTTTGTCGGCGTCCATCTTTGGACTTTTACTTGCATTTGCGGGGCTGGCTACTGGGGCCCCGACGGCAATCCCCTTTGGCGAGGCCTTGTGCTTGGGCTGAGAGGTTGAATGCTCCCTTGACAAGTCGTTCTGACGGTCTTTTTTTTTCGTAGCTTCCTTGCCTTTTGTTGGCGTCGGGCTCTTGACCTCAATTTCGCGGCTTCTGTTTGAGCTTCTTTTTTTTTATTTTTTTTTGTGAGCCCTTGCTCGAGCTTTTTTTTTTTATATTTTTTTTTGTGAGCCCTTGCTCGAGCTCTCTTTTTTTTGTTTTTGAAGCGCATGAGGGCGAAGACAAGCCCCTGGCTTGAAGCGCATACGAGTCGCCGTTTGATGCCGGTGACCCTCGGATGTCCTTTGATGTTGCAGCGCCGTCGTTTGACTTGGTCAAGGTGACTGCTGGGGCGTGTTCTTGAAAAGTGCGGAGCTTGATGGAGGTCTTGATTGACATTCAAAGTTTTGACTTTTTTGTGTATTTTTAGACCGGACCAATTAAGGTTGCCTACGTCTCCGTGACTAGAGGGCTCAGTCTCGCGTAGTTCGACACTACATGGAGTGCCAAGAGATGCACACTTGTTCTTCTTTAGGCGAAGTATCTGCGAAGTTTGCTTCCGTTGACTCGGATTCATGAAGGGATTGCCGTCTAGGTACGTTAGCTTCATGGCGCCTCCGGAGAAGATCTTTTGAACCACGAAAGGGCCGATCCATGTAGGTTCCCATTTTCCCAGTGGGTTGGTTCGAGTGGGAGGCTTTTCTTTGAGTACAAGGTCGCCTTCCCGATGTCTCGGGATTTGACTTTCTTGTCGAAAGCTCTAGCCATCCCGCTTTAATAGGCTCGGACGTGTTCCATGGCCTTTAGTCGTCGCTCGTCTAGCGAGAGCCAATTCCGTCGTGTCGGCCGAGCCATTCAACTTCGTTGATGTCATTTTCCAGCAGCTCGGAGCGAGGGAATTTCTAGCTCGATGGGAAGGACTGCCTTCCATCCCGTACGTCGTGGCAAATGGGGTTTCTCCCGTGGTCAGTTTCCGACCGATGTGCGGTAGCCCCAAAGTGCGAGGTGCAAAGCTTCTCGGGCCAATCTCGTCCCTGGTGGTCATTTTTCGGATGATCCGTTCGAGGGTTTTGTTTGGCCGCTTCCACGGCGCCGTTTGTTTGTGGCCGGTGAGGAGAAGATTTGTGACGTGTGATCTTGAATTCAGCCAGCTGATGCAGTCGAATTCCCCTTCGAAGTGTGAGCCGTTGTCGATGATATGACCTCATTTGGGATGCCGTATCGTGAGATGATGTTTTCCTTGAGGAAATGCGCGACCTTCTTGGAGGCGAGTACCTTGTAGGACTTGGGCTTCGACCCATTTGGTGAAGTAGTCGATGGCTACTAAGATGAACTCGTGGCCGATTCTTTGCTGGCGGAGCGATTTTCCCGATGACGTCAATTCCCAGTGGCAAAGTGGCCAAGGTGTAGTCATGCAAGAGAGATCGTGGGGCGGTAGATGATTGAGGTTGGAGAACCGTTGGCACTTGTCGCGGCCTTCGGACAAAGTGGATGCAATCTGCCTCCACGTGGAGATCCAAGAGTAGCCCATCCCGAGAATGATTTGCATCGGGGCTCACGGCATTCATGTGGGGACCGCAAACCCCATTGTGGACTTCTGCTCATGAACTTGCTTGCTTCTTCTTGGCCGACGCCGTAGGAGTGCCCGTGGTAGCGCTTTCTTGTATAGCATGTCCCCGAGGATGACGAAGTGAGAGGCTAGGCGTTTTAGGGCCATGATGCTCTTGGTTTTGACCCCTCCCGTGTGTGGGTCTTCCTTGTTCATGAAGGTGGTTTCCCGCTCTTGAGGTATTGGAAGATCCGGTTATACCATGGCTCATTGACGGGCTTAGGTTACGTTCGATCTCACAACAAGAGGTAGGCGGGAATTTCCTTTCGTCCGACTTTGAAGGGTTTGATTGCTTTTCCTTGAGGGATTTCCACAAGGGAAGCCAAGGTGGCTAAGGCATCCGCAAACCCGTTTCGGTCTCTTGGCAAGTAATGGAAGGTGACCTCTTCGAATTGTGTGATGAGGTCCTCCATGCGGGCATGGTATTTTGCAAGCCCGGGTCTATGGTTTTCCACTTGTTGGAGACTTGGTTGATGATCAAGGCCGAGTCCCCATAAACTTCGAGTTTCTGGACATTCCTCTCGAGTGCGGCTTGTAGTCCAGCGGCGCAGGCTTCATATTCGGCGGCATTGTTGGGTTACCTCGAAATTGAGCTTTATAGCAATTGGGGTGTGCTCGTCCTTAGGATCCACCAAGAGCATACCGATGCCGTTTCCCTTTTTGTTAGCCGCTCCGTCGAAGAACAAGCTTGCCATCGATTTTCGCCTTCGATTGTGAAAGATTCCCTCGTCTGGAAATTGTGGTTCGGGGCCTCGAGCCTCGTCGGTTGGGAAATCGGCCGGTTGTTCGGCCATGGCCCGTCCCTTGATTGACTTTTGGTTTACGTACTTGATGTCAAATTCCGCTAGGAAGAAAGACCATTTGGCGAGCCTCATTGACAGAGATGGTTTGTCGAAGAGGTACTTGGCTGGGTCCATTTTGGAAACCAAGTGTGCCGTGTGCGATCGCATGTAGTGCCGTAGTTTCCCGACAACCCATACCAGAGCCGCGAGGTTTTCTCGAGGGCCGAGTAATGAGTTCGCCGCCTTGAAACTTTCGGCCGACGAAGTAGATGGCGTTTTCGACCCGTGACTCCTTCTTTTCTTGACAGAGCATGGCTCCAACTGCGGTGTCGGTCACAGCTTAGGTATAGCAACAAATGGCTTTTCCTCGTGGGGAGGACGAGAGAATCGGAGGACTCACAAGGTATGCTTTTATTTTTCAAAGGCATCTTGGCATTCTCGAGTTCCATTCGATGTCGGCGTTCTTCTTCATCGGTTTGAAGATTGGCTCGCACATAGAGGTCAATTGGTTGACGAAGCGGCCGATATATTGCGGGCGGCCCATGAAGCTTTTCACCTCTCATGCGAGTTTGCGGTGGTCTCATTTCGATGATAGCCTTGATCTTTTGAGGATCAACCTCGATGCCTCTCTCGGTGACCATGTATCCTAAAACCTTGCCTCGGCTAACCCCAAATGTGCATTTGGCAGGGTTAAGCCTCATTGAGTGTTTTCGGAGGCGATTGAAGAATTTTCTCGGGTCTGTGAGGTGTCGTCCGTCGATCCCTTTGAGTGAACGATCATGTCATCGACGTACACTTCGATCTCTTTGTGGATCATATCGTGGAAGAGGGCGGTTCTTTGCCCGTTGGTAGGTAGCCCCATTCTTTAGTCCGAACGGCATTGCGTGTAGCAATAGGTTCCCCAGGGGTTGTGAAAGCTGTCTTTTCTTGATCTTTTTCGGCCATCTTGATCTGATTGTAGCCGGCAAAACCGTCCACGAAGGACTTGACTTCGAAATTGGCGTGGTGTCTACCAACATGTCGATGTTGGGTAGTGGAAAATCGTCCTTGGGACTTGCTTTGTTGAGATCTCGGAAGTCCACGCAGCGTACTTTTCCATTGGCCTTGGTGACCAGTGACGATATTGGGAGAGCCATGTGGGGTACTCGATCACCCCGATGAAGCCGACGCGGAGCATTTTTTCGATCTCCTCTTTGACTTGTAAAGACCATTCTCGCTTGATTCGGCGTAGCTTTTGCTTGATGGGCTTAGCCTCGGGATTCAAGGGGATCCGGTGCTCTACAATGTTAGGATCTAATCCGGGCATGTCTCGGTAAGACCAAGCGAACACATCCACGAACTCTTTGAGCGGTGCAGTCAATGCGTCTTGCTCTGTGCCGGTGAAGAAACTTCCGATTTGCGTCTCTTTTGGCTCTTCGGCCGGTTCCCAAATTCACTTTGGTTAAAACCTCCTCGGCGGCTTGGGCCCGGTTTTCTCTCGTTTGACAACATGCTTAAAGATGTGCTTAATGTATTGTTCGTTTAATGTGTCTGCTTCTTTATCAGTGAATCGTTATTAAGCTGTTTGTGTGTTAGTTAATTTATCGGTTGTTAAAGATGCAATGAGAGGATACTCGGAAAGATCGAAGCATTCATTAAGAGCATACGGGAATACATTATTGGCAATGAGTTCGTAATCTTACGGCGTGAGGCCATCGGATGACTCGAGAGACTCAAATTCAAAGCTAATGGACTCGGGATGAGTTTTGACACTAGACTCTAGGACTCGAGGGTCGACCAAGTTGTTCGATCATGTCCTTTTTCTTTGGCGGTAGGTCCGGAGAATGTGGCCCGGTTATTGAGTGGCAATGAGCTTGATAGGAGATGGTGCTTGAAGGGCTTTATGTCACCGTTCCCGATCATTTCTATCACAGAGTTATCAGAAACAAAATCGATTAGATCCGGCATCTCGATTTCTTCTTTGAAGAGCGAGGTGGAGCGGTGGTTCGTCCCAAGCATCGTCTGCGGAGTCTCTTGCTTTTGTCTTGGGCATTACTAGCTCGAATGCGGACTCGTCCCGCTTGTTGAAGGCAGGAGTGTTGACAGAGAGCTTTTCGAATTCTTCCGCCAAAGAGGAGTTTTCCCGAACCAAAATTCATTGTGAATAGTGGTGATTGTGGATCCCGGCAGGGCGGTGTGTCGAGAAATGCTCTTCGGACGGGATTTGGCTTGAGGCCTCTGAATCTTGCCAGGATTCTGCTGGAGCTTGTCCATGGTTGTCGGCCGGCTTTGTTTGGCGCCGATCGGCTCTGTTCCCTTTTCTGGATCTTCTTCCAAGTTGCCGGCCTTCCTTGTGAAGTACTTGGTCATGTCGAAGCTGTAAGGACGAAGATCGGAGATTACGTGCGAGCCTCTTTTGTTATACGTGGAGCGTTTTCGTGCAGCTCGCTTGTCCTCCGCAATGTGTTCGGGAGTAGGGAGAGTATCCCAGGCCGTGCAGGGTATTCTCGTTCTTTGATATTGATGATCTCTTGAGTGCCACTGATGGCGTTTTCCCAAACCGAGCCCCGGGATGTAGTTCATGTGCTTCATCATTTTCATCGGGGGAGGGATCTTGTCCCAAATCAAAGGCAGGTCTATGTGGCACACTTGGGCCTTTGGGCTTTCGATGGTGAACCATGTTAGCATCATGCCATCATCGTCGGGTTTGATTTCTAAGACTGGGACGCCGTTTGTTTCGGTCCTTTCGTTGACTATGCTATCACCGTAGATGATGGTAAGATCCGTTCCTTGGACGAACTTTACGCACTGATGAAGAGTGGATGCCACCCCATTGATGCGGGTGTAGCCAAGGGCGTCCCAAAATGGCAGTGAATGTGATTGGGATGTCGATGACTTGGAAATCGTCGGGACCATTTGTTTTCCAAACCAAAAGGTTCAAGGTGGCTATTCCCAAGGCTGGGCGGGATGTTGAGTCGTATGCCTTGATTGCACTGAGTCGAGGGTTTTAGATCAGTTGCTTTGATCCCTAGCAAATCCATCATTTTGGCTGGAAGGACGTTCGTGGATGATCCCAATCTACCAACACCCGAGGGAGACGGCGCTCGTCCGGTTGAGCTGTTATGTAGAGAGGCTCGTTGTGGTCGGCCCCAAATTTTGGAAGATCGAGCTGTGAAGGTGATGATATTGCTGTAATTGACGTTGCCAATCATCGAACTGCTTCATCAGGTGTCACTGTGATGGGAACCATAGTCTGGGCCAGGCTTTCTTCCAACTTGAGCTTGTGCGGGTAAGATGAAGTGAGTAAGGACCGAGTGAGATGTTAGCTGAGTGCGCTTGAGCTGTGTCAAGGCGGGATCTTCAACCTTTGGGTCCAAGGTTTCGGCTTCTTTGGCGTAGGGCCCCTTTTCAATTCGTGGCTCGGGTATGGGCGGCCTTTTGTCTGTCCGTGGAGGATTCGCTAGGATTTGGCCAGGAACGTGTCGAACATTCACCTCTGGACTTATGGTTTTGCTTGTCTCTCCCGTTTACGGAGTGGGAGGAGCACGATTAGCGTAAGGCCAGGCTGCGCATTTCAATTCGTTCATTGTCATGGCTTTTGCTTGAAGCATCAATAGTGGCTTTGAGATCTTCCCAAGACGGGGTTGGATTATCTGGACCTTCGGGCCTTCGGTGGCGGTGCGAAGCTCGTCCCAGCTGATCATGGAGCAAACATTGCGTGGCCTTGTGCCGAACTAGGCTGGGGAGATTTCTTTGGAGTAGATGACATAGTAGTCAAACTTTCTGAGGGTTCTCCAAGGGTTCCGACTGTGGGATCACCAGATTCATACCTCTTTTTCAGTTTTTGTTGAGAAGATAGCTTCTTCTTTCGTCGAGGACGGCCCTCGTTCATTGCATCCTGGAATTCCATTTCCAGACAAGCACTGCAATCGCAGACGTCCCACCAGATGTGTTCGTTGTTCGGCGGTGGTACCGGGACCTCAGGAGGCTGGATGGGTAGGCTTTCCTCTGGAAGGTCTTGTGGCCTTACGTCATAAGCTGCATGGCTCGTACGAGGGTAACAGGTTGACTTACGGGAGACAATGAGAGATGTTAGAGGCTGTAGGAGCGATCATGGCTTGGGAAGCCCGGGTAGTTGGGTGGCTAAGGTTCCGAAGTGGTGCATGGCACCTTCGATCCAGGCTTGTTGCTCACCTTGACGTTTCTCAATAGCCATGAGGACCTGCCAAACTTCTTCCAATGTTGGGAAATTTCTTGGGGGTAAGGTCCCGTTCTCATCGTTGTTATCCACTGACTTGGCCATGGGGAATGTGACGGTGTCCTGGTGACGAGAGGTGGGTAGGACCTTGCTTTGTTTTGACCTGGGAGACGGGTTCCCGGGTACTCTCGACCACTCTCTGTTAGGCTGGAGGGGGTGATGGGCAAGGTTTAGACACAGGAATGGCCTAACGGGATAGAAGGGGAAAGCTCACGTGGCATGCGGTTTCCGTTTCTTTTATTTTTAATTTTTTTTTTGTTGTTTTAATTTACTTAAAACGTGTTTTCTCAGAGTCCTAGGTAGGTTGGAAAAGATTGCTCTTGTTTTTCGCAACTATGCTAGATCTGGGTCGGTGGAGACCATACGTGCGGCTATAAGCCCCTCGTTTTGCACTGTATTTCGACATCCCAGGGTGGACGGCCCAGGCGAGGGTCCTATAGTGCAAGCGGTTTCCACCGGCCTAAAAGAAAATCGAACCTAAGGACCGAGCTTTGTCATGTTCGTTTTGATGCGTTAGCCATGTGAATAGTGAACCGAGCCGGCCACCGAGTCAAGATCAGGTCAAGAGTTCGGCATGACCTCTCTTTACCTTGCTTGCGCAAGGGATCTCCGTGACGTTAGGCGTTGGCTGGGTCATATCGTCATGGGCGACGTATCAAAGGCGTGATGACATGGTGTCATGCGAGCATGGATGTATATCGGGACGGAACATCGTGCAGGTGTAGCCGGAAATCAAGATCAGGTCAAGATTTTAGCATGACCTTTCATCGCTTTGCTTGCGCAAGGGATCTTGAGTTCGAGCCTTGACTCGAGAAAATGGCCGGCATGGTATATGTATCCAGCCTGTATGACACGGGCTGGGTAAAAACCAACCGAGTGCGGACGAGTGTGACTCAAGACTCAAACGTGCGGGGTTGACGCTTGGCTAGGATGGGATGTTTGGAATGATCCGTGCGCGTCCAAGAGGCCTAGGAAGACCTAACGGATTGCAACCGAGACCACTCCGGGTTAAGGGTTGTAGTGTGCGGTGTATCCGAGGCGGCGGTGCGCGTAGTGTGCGGTGTAGCAGAGGCGCGGTGTGAGTAGAGTGCGGTGTAACCGAGGCGGCGGTGCGCGTAGTGTGCGGTCTCTAAAATTCTTTTTCGAGTAAGCGAGTTTTTGAAGAATTTTAAATGTATGCACGAGATGTATATTGATGCATTTTTTTTTTTGTATTTTTATTTTTTTGTAAAATAAAAACGAAGCACGATGCACACACACACAACAGCTTAAAGGAAGGGGTAAAATGAAAGTTTGACCCTCATCATCGTTTTAAAAATCTTTTGTTTTGTTTAAAAGTTTTTAAAACAAAATTTCCCCAATGGAGTCGCCAACCGAAATAGCCCGGATCCGAGAAAGGCTTCTCGCAGCCCGGCATCCGGGCGTCATTTCGCGTTGAGCGACGTGTCTCGCCGTTTTTTTGTTTTCAGAGTCGCCACGCCGTTTTTATTAAGCCCAAAACATTGAAAAAGGGCATCGGTTTAAAGATAATTTTAAGCTGTTTTTGTGTGATGAGATTTTGAGTTCGGAGGTCGGAGATGACTCCCGGGAAGAGAATATTAGAATATTAGAGCTCACCGAGTAGCCTCGTAAAACGAGTCTTTCGGATACCCCTAATATCCTTTAAATGTTGTGTGTGTGTGTGTGTGCTTTTAAAAATGCATGCTGTATCGGATATCTACATTGTATGCTATGTATGGAAATGTATTGAAATAGTGTAGGAAGGAAACCTTACCAATGTTGGTTCGTGTCTGTCTTCCGCCGGGGAATGGTGTTTGAGGTCGGAGTAGCGTTCGGTACGGATCGGGATTGCTTCGGGAGGACCGGTTGTGCGGACAGAGTTTCGGCGTGAGTTGAGGTTGTAGGCTGCGTTCGGGCGAGAGGTTCGGCGTGCGTGGGGATCGTCGGGATCACTCGGGCAGAGGTTCGGCGTGCGTTGTGGTGGCAGGAGTCACTCGAGCAGAGTTTCGGCGTGATTTGGGATCGTCGGTTTGACTTGGAAAGAGCCGGGACACCGTGGAAAGACCAGGCAAGGCCTCGGAGTACCACGAGGGGCCTCGGAGTACTCTCGAGAGTGCCTCGGGCGGCGCGGGAGTGTCTCGGGAGCGCTCGGGGAGGCTTCGGAGCACCACAAGGGAGCTCGGAAGGCCTCGGAAGGATCCGAAAGGGGCCGGGAGTGCCTCGAGAGGACTTAGAGGGGAGCCAGAAGGCTAAGGGAGGAAGAGAGAAGAGGGAGGTGTGTGAAAATGAGGAGGGGGGGCCCTCTATTTATAGTAAAAATTTTGGAGCAAAGAGGTCCGTACGGACCTTCTTGGTTATCCAGAATTTTGGATTTCCTTGATTTGAGGAATGCAATGATGGTGAATATTCTGGAATGATGGTTTCCCCTGAGCAATAAGGTCCGTACGGACCATCTTGCATGCAAAGAGGTCCGTACGGACCAACTCTGCAGGGGAGTAATCATTTTCTTCCGGGATTTGAGGGAATATTGTGGACTTTAAGGGGATTTAGTAATCATTGAAACAAAGAGGTCCGTACGGACTTTAATTGCTTTTCTGATTTCCTGAAAATTCCCAAAAGGTCCTTTTGTCCCTTTTTATCCCAGAAAGGCTCCTCCCTTGGTTTGGTTGGGGGTTTGAGAGGGTTTTGAGAGGGTTTTGAGAGGGTTTTGAGTGCCAGAGGTCTCCGAGACTGCGTTGATGAGTCTGCGGTGTTTCCCGGGTGTTTGAAAGGGGGTGATCCAGATTGGGGTACTTACAGAGGCGTTTTAGGGCCATGATGCTCTTGGTTTTGACCCCTTCTGTATGTGGGTCTTCTTTGTTCATGAAGGTGGTTTCCCCTTTCTTGAGGTATTGGAAGATCTGGTTTGTGCTGGAAATGGCATCGGACTTGCGTCTCTTTGGCTCTTCAGCAATCTTGCAAATCGTTGTGATTAAAACCTTCTCGGCTGCTTGGGCCTGGCTTTTCTCTCGTTTGACAACATGCTTAAATGTTTGCTTGATGCATTTATTTAATTACTGTGTTTGCCTTTTGTATAGATGAATTGTTATTAACTGTTTTGATTAGTTAATATCATCATTTGTTAAAGATGCAATGAAATGATTTTTTAGAAAGGTCGGACCTTTTATTGAAAGCGTGAAGATTGTACATTGTTGATCAAAGACTCACAATCGTCGGGCGTAAAGCCGTCAAAAGACTCAAAAGATGTGAATACACAGACAACAAGACTCGAAGCTAGACTATAGGCGACGAGGGATTGGACCAGGCTTCATTACTCTTGGATGGTTGTAGCTCTAGAGGGAGTGGGGCTGGTTCAGGTGGCCAATCTTCCCTTGGCATGAGTCCCGGAAAATAGCTTGCATGCGGTTCAATTTCAAACCAGATCGCGGAGGTTTTTGGTTGCTCCACGATGATGTCCCTCCATTAGTGTTGCCACCGATCCTTGGGGTTTTATGATAGAAGTCGGCGAGGGCTACTTCTAAGAGAGCGAAGCATTCGGCGATTCGGAGTTGATTCTTGCGATGTTGATCACTTTCATAGAATGCGCCTCTTTATGCGGGATCTTTGCTTGGACAACGTTTACAATGTCGATTCGAGGGCATGCTATATCTCCTTCCCTGATTAAGCCTTGGAGGAGGTTGCGCCACTGTTCATCCAGGTCGGACACCGGAATGTTGAATTGAACTAAGCTGTGATGGCTGTCCCCATAAGATCCGAGAGTGTCGGCTAGAGGGTTGTTTTGTACCGTGGGGGTCGGTGATGAGCCAGTTTGCAAGACGGTTTTCGGCGAAGTAAGGGTCTACTCCTCGATCAATCTCCATTAGGGCATCCATCTCTTGATCCTCTCTCAAGCATTCTTCACAGTCGCATATATCAGAGTTGTCATCCTGACCCATGAGTTCTTCGATTTCCAGCTCGTCGCGGCTTAGAGCGTGGATGTAAGGATCCACTTCGTAGCGGGACGGGGTAGGAGAATTATGCGGGGAAGAGTATTCGGTCATGTCGGGACCTTCTTCACAGGTCATAGCTTCTTTGGCCAAGCACTTGCCATTACTGCGCTTCCGCGGATCACTTCGATCACTCCATTGGCATTGATGAATTTCACGCATTGGTGAAGAGTAGATGATCTTGCTTTCATCGATGGATCGAAGGTCGTCCCAACAAAGCGAGAGAAAGGTTGGTTTGATTTCCACGACTTGGAACTCTACCGAGGCTCCGGTTGTACGTCGAATTGGATCCTCAAATTGATGACTCCTACGATTGGTCGTGCGGTGGAATCGTAGGCTCGGATTACCGAGGTGAAGGCCTTATCGAGAGAACGGTCGATGCGGAGTCGTTTCAATGTGCTCAAAGCGATGATGTTGGCTAACGGAGCCGTTATCAATCAAGACGTTCGGGAGGAAGAACATCTCTATTTTTATGAGGATGAGGAGGGCTTCGTTGTGCCGATTCTCACATATTGGCAAGTCATCGTGCGTGAAGGCTAAACCGCTTCCCGTGCTACCGTTTGACTCGGTCTCTTACGGTGAACGTTCGATCCATCCATTTGTATGCCTTGGCTGGGGCAAAGATCGTAGGGAGACGGTTTCCCTTGGGCGTTCTTGTCGGAATTCCCGGTCATGAGATCTCTTGACTACGGTTTCACGCTCCCGGTCGTAGCGGGACGGCATGCGACGGTTTCGGAAATTGCGGGAGGTGCGCTCTCGCTTGGAGTTTCGTCAAAGGCTATTGAGTTTACCCTGTCGTTAGGGGGAATGGATTTCCGATGGTATTGGGACCACGAGGGCGTTCCAATTTTCCCTCCTCAATGAGCCCTGGATCACACGCTTGAGCACGAAGCAATTGTCGGTGGTGTGGCCGGGGTAGTTGTGGAAGGCGCGGTGCTTGCTCATATCCATGTTGGGTTTGGGAGTCTTCGATTGGAAATTCTCGAGTGGCTTGAGAAGATTTCGTTTCACCAAAGCTTCAAATACTTGACCCGAAGGGCATCTCCGGGTTATCTAAATGCTTTGGGCTGTGGGAAGCGAGGGGATTGTTATTCTTTGGGGCCGCTTGATCGCGGTTTACTTGAGCTCCATTTTGAATGTAGTGTCTTGTTCATTTGCTTCTTTTCCTTTGGTTGGGGCGGGAGTTGAAGTTGCCGGGTTTGTTCGATAGTGGTAAGATGAGGCGGGGTTCTTTGTTGCCTTTTGAAGACTCGAGTCTTTTCAAACTTTGTCCGGCGTTGACCATGGCACGAAGATCCGGATAGAAATGGTGGGCGATCAAGGTCCTCAAAGATGGCTTGAGGCGGGAATGGAAGATGTCCATCTGCTCTTCTTTGGAAAGTGGATCCATTATCTCGCTTAGCTTCAGTTCCATCTTTTGTAGAACTCGCCCTTTGGTTCGTCATCCTTTTGTTCGGTGGCTTGCGGAGTCATGGCGGTTTGTCTCCCATTCAAGGTTGGCGCGATACTTCTCCGGGGAAGATTTCACTGATTTGATCCCAGTGGAGCGGTTTTACGCCTTTACGTTGAGGAACCACCTTAGTCTTTGTGGATTTGAGGGAATGCTTGAAAGTGATCGCCATCTGTTGAGGGTTGCCCCTTTGGCTCTCATACCCGGGACGTAGGTGTCAATGTGGGTTTTGGGCATTACGTCGTCACAAACTTTTCCATTTCCGGCATCCTGAACTTTGGAGGGAGAGGGACCACTTTGTTCGGATCGGTAGGCGGGAGGGAGTCCTTCGAGAACTAGCTAGCTTGCCTTGCATGTCTTTCATTTGTTCGATCGGCCAAGCCATGTGAGGATCGGTATGCGAGGTGGGTTACCATTTTCGGGGACGGAAGCGAAGATGGGGGTGGATTGGGCGATGGGATTGCCATTCGGGAGTCTTGGGGAGGTAGTTGAGTGTATACCAACCCATACCACAGGGTGTTGAAGTTGAGGGCGTGATTGCTAGGTCCGCTAAGGGTTGTGTTTGGGAGGCTGGGGAAATGATTCGTTAGCCCCAATTGGCGAGACTAGCGGGTGGCAAGCTTGAGATGTCGGGATATCCGCTCGGGATGCTGTCCACTGGTAAGCATGGGGACTTTTGATTGTGGTTGCGAGGCTCGTATAGAGGCAAAGGATTGAATCCTGGGGATACCGAGATGCATTGGGATGGCGGAGCGAGCACGTATGTGTCTTTGTTGGTGCGAGCTTAGTGTGCGAGCGGAAGCGGCCGTGTTGAGGCGGGCATGTCGGGAGGCTGCTTGGCCGACGCCCGAGGGGAGCTTTGAGCGAGAGTTGTTTTGCGTTCTTTGGGATCTCGTAGCTTGGCGGAGCGGGACTTCTTGATAGCTTTGAGAAACCGGGGAGCCGGTATGTCTTCGTCCTCATGAGAACAAAGGTTCCATCGGGTTGGGGAAGCTGCGGCCCATTCCTCGAAGACGCAAGGTGTCTACGATCCCGAGCTTGCTTTGTTCCTCTTGGCGCTTCTTGATGGTTTCGAAGGCTCGCGGCACCTCCTCCATTGTCTGGAGGTTCCTTAGTGGCGGGGTTCCGTTTCCCTCAACATTGTTATCTGTTGATCCGTCATGGGGAGTAGCGGACGGTGCGGACCGTTGAAGCTGGAAGGGCTATCGGACCTTGTGACCTCGATGCGAAAAGGCGGCTTCCGAGGTATTCTCGGCCACTCTCGGTTATTTGGAGGGGGTGACGGGCAAGGTTTAGACACGGGAATGGCCTCTCGGGATAAAAGGGAAAGCTCACGTGGCATGCGGTTTCCGTTTCTTTTATTTATTTTTTTTGTTTTTTTAATTTACTTAAAACATGTCTTCTCGTAATCCTAGGTAGGTTGGAAAAGATTGCTTTTCTTTTCGCAACTATGCTAGATCTGGGTCGATGGAGACCATACGTGCGGCTATAAGCCCCTCGTTTTGCACACTGTATTTCGACATCCCGGGGTGGACGGCCCAGGGCGAGGGTCCTATAGTGCAAGCGGTTTCCACCGGCCTAAAGAAAAATCGAACCTAAGGACCGAGCTGTCATGTTCGTTTTGATGCGTTAGCCATGTGAATAGTGAACCGAGCCGGCCACTAAGTCAAGATCAGGTCAAGAGTTCGGCATGACCTCTCTTTACCTTGCTTGCGCAAGGGATCTGTGACGTTAGGCGTTGGCTGGGTCATATTGTCATGACTGACGTATCAAGGCGTAATGACATGGTGTCATGTGAGCATGGATGTATATCCGGGACGGAACATCGTGCAGGTGTAGCTTCGGAAATCAAGATCGAGGTCAAGATTTTAGCATGACCTTTCATCGCTTTGCTTGCGCGAGGATCTTGAGTTCCGAGCCTTGACTCGAAAAATGGCCGGCATGGTATATGTATCCAGCCGTATGACACTGGACTGGGTAAAAACCAACCGAGTCCGGGACAGAGTGTGACTCGAGACTCAAACGTGCGGGGTTGACGCTTGGCTAGGATGGGATGTTTGGAATGATCCCGTGCGCGTCCAAGAGGCCTAGGAAGACCTAACGGACTGGCGAGACCACTCGGGTTAAGGGTTGTAGTGTGCGGTGTATCCGGCGGCGGTGCGCGTAGCGTGCGGTGTAGCCGAGGCGGCGGTGTGAGTAGAGTGCGGTGTAGCAGAGGCGGCGGTGCGCGTAGTGTGCGGTCTCTAAAATTCTTTTACGAGTAAAACGAAGTTTTTGAAGAATTTTAAATGTATGCACGAGATGTATATTGATGCATTTTTTTGTATTTTTATTTTTTTGTAAAATAAAAACGAAGCACGTGCACACACATACAATGATTAAAGGAAGGGGTAAAAATGAAAGTTTGACCCTCATCATCGTTTTAAAAATCTTTTGTTTTGTTTAAAAGTTTTAAAACAAAAAGTCCCAATGGAGTCGCCAACTGAAATTACCCGGATCCGAGAGGCAGCGACGGATCGCGCCCCGGCATCTGGCATCTTTCGCGTTGGCGGCGGTTTCGTCTCGCCGTTTGTTTTCGCATTTGTAGAGTCGCCACGCCGTTTTTATTAAGCCCAAAACATTGAAAAAGGGCATCAGTTTAAAGATAATTTTAAACTGTTTTTTGTGTGATGAGATTTTGAGTTCAGAGGTCAGATGACTCCTCGGGAAGAGAATATTAGAATATTAGAGCTCACCCGAGTCGCCTCGTAAAACGAGTCTTTCGGATACCCCTAATATCCTTTAAATGTTGTGTGTGTGTGTGTGTGCTTTTAAAAATGCATGCTGTATCGGATGTCTACATTGTATGCTATGTATGGAAATGTATTGAAATAGTAATGGAAGGAAGCCTTACCAATGTTGGTTCGTGTCTGTCTTCCGCTGGGGAATAGTGTTTGAGGTCGGAGTAGCGTTAGGTACGGATCGGGATTGCCCGGGAAGGGCCGGTTGTACGCGGACAGAGTTTCGGCATGAGTTGGTGTTGCAGCTGCGTTCGGGCGAGAGGTTCGGCATGCGTGGGGATCGTCGGGATCACTCGGGCGAGAGGTTCGGCGTGCGTTGAGGTGGCGGGAGTCACTCGGGCGAGTTTCGGCGTGGTTTGGGATCGCCGGTTTGACTCGAAAAGAGCGGGACAGGTGGAAAGACCGAGCAAGGCCTCGGAGTACCACGAGGGCCTCGGGAGGCGCTCGGAGAGGCCGGAGCACCATGAGGGCTCGAAAGGCCTCGAAAGGATCCGAAAGGGGCGGGAATGCCTCGGAAGGACTTAGAGGGGAAGCCGAGAAGGCCTAGGGAGGAAGAGAGAAGTGGGAGGTGTGTGAAAATGAGGAGGGGGAGCCCTCTATTTATAGTGCCAGATTTGGTGCAAAGAGGTCCGTACGGACCTCCACAGTAATCCAGGACTTTTGGTTTTCCTCGATTTGAGGGAATGCGTGATGATGGAGGAATATTTGCAATTATGATGTTCCTGTGCAATAAGGTCCGTACGGACCAAGTTGACATGCAAGAGGTCCGTACGGACCAACTCTACGAGGGTAATCATTTTCCCGGGATTTGAGGGAATATTGTGGACTTTAAGAGGATTCGGTAATTATTAAAGCAAAGAGGTCCGTACGGACCATTATTGCTTTTCCAATTTCCTGAAAATTCCCAAAAGGTCCTTTTGTCCCTTTTTATCCCAGAAAGGCTCCTCCCTTGGTTTGGCTGGGGGTTTTGAGAGGGTTTTGAGTGCCAGAGGTCGTCGAGACTGCGTTGATGAGTCTGCGGTGTTTCCCGTGTGCTTGAAAGGGGGTGATCCAGATTGGGGTACTTACAGCACCCTCCTTGCCGTGGCAGCTAAACGACATTGGGCAGTTCATAAGTTGGACGTGAACAACACCTTTCTTCATGGGGATTTAAAGGAAGAGGTGTATATGAAAATACCGCAAGGCTTTGCAAAGGATGGTGATACTAGAGTTTGCAAACTTCGGAAGTCAATATACGGTCTTAAACAAGCATCACAAAATTGGTACCAGAAATTCACTAATGCTCTCCTTGCGGTTGGTTTCAGACAGTCACGGGCATATCACTCACTCTTTGTCTACAAAAGTGGTGACATATACATTGCTGCTCTCATTTACGTTGATGATGTACTCCTGGTTGGGAATAATATTCCCAAGATTGAAAATTTAAAGAAGTACTTAGATGACAAGTTCAGCATCAAGGACCTTAGGCATTTAAAATATTTCTTGGGGATAGAAGTGGCAAGATCGCCAGAGGGTATTGTTCTCAGCCAACGGAAGTACACTCTTGATATTCTTGAGGATAGTGGATGTCAAGGAGGATGGATAAGTGACTTTCCTATGGAGCAAAACCTATGCCTCAGCACTGATGATGACAGCCCCCTTGTTGATGCCTCACAGTATCGCAGGTTAGTTGGACGACTGTTTTACTTAACAGTCACCAGGCCGGACATTCAGTTTGCTGTGAATAGATTGAGCCAGTTTGTGTCGTCACCCAGGCGCACTCATATGGATGCCGCTGTTTGTGTGGTCCGCTTCCTTAAAGGTACTGCTAGCCAAGGTTTATTACTCCCTACGCATGGCAAATTGCAGCTTGACGCCTATTGCGACGCTGACTGGGGCGCATGTCCTATGAGTAAGAGATCTTGCACAGGTTATTTTGTTTCGTTAGGAGGAGCTCCAATATCCTGTTAAACAAAGAAGCAATCAGTTGTGTCTAGATCGTCAGCAGAAGCAGAATATCGAGCCATGGCAACCACTGTTAGTGAGGTTATTTGGCTATGATGGCTTTTAGAGGAACTTGAAGCACCACAGGCTGAAGCCACTCGTCTTTTTTGTGATAACCAAGCGGCATGTCACATAGCCAACAATCCCGTCTTTCATGAAAGGACAAAACATGTTGACATGGATTGTTATTTTGTTCGAGAAAGAGTTGCTTCTGGTGATATTGTGACTCATTCGATATCAACTGAAAATCAAGTAGCGGATTTGTTCACCAAACCTCTTGGTGGGGGAGTGTAGAAGATATGGAGATATCCAAATATATTCACATATATTCGGATGATTATGTCAATATTCTAGGAGATATAGTTTGTTTATATTTGGTTGTATCCTTTCCTAAATTATCTCCTTCCTTACTTAGCTATTAGAGTTAGGCTTTTGTATAAATAGGACTCTTTGTAAAATGGTTGATATGTGAATATACACATAGAAATTTTTCATCCTCTCTTAAATTTATCATTCTTCAAGATTGGACTTATCCAAGGACCGTCCATCGGGGGCATATCTATAGTATAAATGGAAGGGGTGTTTGCTACAGTTGTTTGAACAGTTCCAATGGCCGAAATTCCCATCTTGCCCTCACTATTTTGTCCCTTTCCCATTTTGCCCTTAAATTTTTTTTTTAATTTAAAAAAAAATTAAAAAAAAAAATCACGTGGCCTTGGACACGGGCATGTATTAGTTAGAAATATAATATTAGAATATTTTATCCTATACTATATATTGTTATATACTCGTATTATATAATTTAGGAAACTCAATCTTTGTATAGATTAGAAAAGATAATCTTTGTATTAGAATAGGATTCTAACTCTCTTTGTAAATCCTATAAATATGTACCTCTAATAACATAATAAAATTGAGTCATTTATATCAATTCTTGTTGGGATAGAGGACCAACCATGTTAGATCTCGGAGAAAAAGGGTTGATGTGCTGCTGAAGCTTGAGGCGGGCGCCCCACTTGGGACATGGCGGGCGCATGGATGGCCGAACTTGAGGGTCCTGCAATTGGTCTTGGGGCGGCCGCATGGCCTGAAACGAGGCGTGCGCCTCGGCTGCCGAAGGTGGAGCGTGGATTTGGCTTTCCCAGGCGGGCGCCTGGCTTCCCTTGAGGCGGGCGCCTGGCGTCGTTTTCAGATCGGGAATGGGCCTGGTTTTAGGCCATTTTTCCGGGTTCCTTTGTCCATCTAGGTTTAGGTTGGTATTCCTGTGCATATATTAAGAAAAGTTCCGCCCCTAAACTCATTGTAACAATATACAAACATATTATAGTGCAAGATCCTGGCTTGGTAGTGCCCCCAGACAAAGCCAAACATATTGGTGAACTGGGTAAACAATTTCTGTGTCTTTTTCTGTGCTTTGATTTCTTGTGCTTTGTTTGTGTGCTCTTATCGTTCTTGTGTGTTTGCTTGGGTAGTGGAGGGCCATATTCACAACAACTGGTATCAGAGCCCTAGGTTCTGAGATCAGGGTTTAATCGTAAGATTGGTTCATCGAGCGATTGGGTGTTGTCAAGCAATCAAGAATGGGCAAGGACAAACAGGCAGTTGAGAAGTTCGATGGGCCTGACTTCGGATTTTGGAGGATGCAAATAGAGGATCTCTTGTATAACAAAGAACTCTACAAGCCTCTAAAGGGTGTCAAATCGGAAGGAGAAACGCAGGAAGATTGGGAACTCATGGATCGGAAGGCCCTAGGGGTGGTCAGATCTACTTTGTCAAAGTGGATTGCAAAGACTACCAAGAAGGCAAAAACCACAAAGGAGCTATTGGATTATCTTACTGAGAGATTTGAAACTCTATCTGCTGCAAACAAGGTTGATTTGATACGCAAGATGGGTAGTCTCAAGATGCAAGAGGGAGGATCCTTAGCTAAACATATCGATGAGTTTATGGATGTTATAGACTCATTGACTACGTTGGAGATTATGTTTGATGATGAGGTTCATGCGTGCTTGTTGCTAGCGTCTTTACTAGGAAGTTGGAGCGGGACGGTGACAGCGATCAATGCTTTAGCAGGTAAAAACAAATTGAAGTATGATGATGTTAAAGACTTTCTCTTGGGCGAGGAAAATCGCATGAAGAAGTTGGGGACATCGATCGCCCGGATCGGCCTTAGCTACTACTAGTAGGGAAGGTCGGGTACTAGCAAACAAGGGAGAGCGAATCTAGGGAGAACGTGGTGGGTGGTAAGGGAGCGAAGGCGGTGGAGATCGAGAGACAAACCAAAGGTTGCGAAGGGATCGGTTCGGTGCTATCACTTTGCAAGGAGTTGGGACACTACAAGAAGAATTGTCCCAATCGTGGGGGCAATTCGGTGAATGTGACGGTCGAAGGTGATGATGTGCGGTTACGAGTGTTAGTAGTGCACTAGAATCATGGGTCTTTGGATTCGGGGCATCATTCCACTCTTGCGGGCATGCGAAGAGATGGAGAATTATACTTAGGTGATTTTGGTAAGGTCTATCGGCGGATGGCGAGCCTTTGGAAATCAAGGGAAGGGGATGTCGAGAATAGGAGCATCGGACGGGAAGGTCTTACATCGAACGGGGTCGAGGCACATTCGAGTTTGAAAAAGAACCTATTATCGGTTGGGCGGTTGGACGAAGAAAGGTTACAAGGTAACATTCGAGCTGCGGAGCTGGGTTATTACCAAGGAGGATTGTGAGATCGCTCGGGGTAATAACGAGGGGACATTGTATTTGGCGAATAACACCAAGGATAGTATCGCGGTGGCGTCGTAGGGTGATCTTGATTTGTGGCCTTGTCGATTGGGTCACATAGTGAGACGGGGATGAAAGTACTTTGTTGAAAGGGACTACTACCGGGTTTGAAGACGATCAGCGTGGGGATCTGCGAAGATTGTGTGTTTGGCAAACGGGGAGAAATAATTTCTCGAGGACGGGTAGGAGCTTTGAGGGAAGCAAAGTTAGAAGCTGGTTCACACGGACTTGTGGGGACCATCTCGGTAACTTCCTTTGAGGTGGTGCGTCATATTACATGACCTTTATTGATGATTCAACAAGGAAGATCTGGGTCTACTTCTTAAAGGGGAAAGATGAAGCTTTCGAGGTATTCAAGAAGTGGAGGGCCTTGGTGGAGAATCAGACGGGACTTAAGCTTAAGTGCTTAAGATCAAATAATGGTGGGGAGTATGAGCTCGGTGAGTTTAGGGAATATTGTGCAGCGAATGGTATTCGCTTGGAGAAGACTCCAAAGCGTACACCACAACTCAACGGGGTTGCAAAGAGGATGAACATGACATTGAACGAGCGGGCAAGAAGTATGAGATTGAAGTGTGGACTTCCGAAGACGTTCTGGGCATATGCAGTTGACATGGCGGCTTTCTTGATCAATAGGGGACCATCGGTACCATTGGAGAATGGAATTCCAGAGGAAGCATGGAGTGGCAAGCAGGTAAATCTGTCCTTTCTTCGCATATTTGGTTGCGTTTCATATGTTCATATTGATTCTGCTGATAGAACTAAGTTAGATGCAAAATCTGTAAAATGTACGTTTATTGGGTATGGCGGGGATGACTTCGGGTATAAGTTTTGGGATGACCAAAACCATAAAATTATTCATAGTCGAGATGTGGTATTCAATGAACAGGTATTGTACAAGGACAGAAATGAGGCATCTGATGATATTAGTTCAGAACCGGAGGTTGTAGAGGTGGATATTCCAGACTCGGGTGGGAGCAGAACGGTTCATGATGACCATGGTCAGGAGGTCACTGAAGATGAACCACATACTCCGGAACCGGATATTCTGCTGCGTAGATCCAGCAGGTTGCGTGGATCGCCTGACAGGTATACTCCTTCCCATTATTATTTGTTGTTGACAGATAGTGGGGAACCGGAATGTTATGCGGAGGCTGTTCGTAGTGAACTTTGTAATAAGTGGAAAGCTGCGATGGACGATGAGATGGACTCATTGAAGGCTAACAAAACTTGGGAGTTGACTAGACTGCCTAAGGGAAGAAGGCATTGCATAACAAGTGGGTTTACAGAATTAAGGAGGAAGCAAACGGCAGTAAGCATTACAAGGCAAGGTTGGTTGTAAAAGGGTTTCAGCAAAAGTATGGTATTGACTACACCGAGGTCTTTACCCCTGTTGTGAAGATGACCACTATCAGAATGGTTCTGGGGATAGTAGTGGCAGATAACTTGTTGCTGGAACAGATGGATGTAAAGATGACCTTTCTTCATGGGGATTTGGAGGAAGAAATTTACATGGTACAACCAGAGGGTTACTTGTCTAAGGGTAGCGAGGAACTGGTTTGCAGATTGACTAAGAGCTTGTATGGCCTTAAACAAGCTCCTAGGCAGTGGTACAGAAAGTTCGATGGATTCATGCACGATATTGACTTTATCAGATGTGAGGCGGATCATTGTTGCTACTTCAAGAACACGGACAATGGGTATATAATCTTGCTGTTATATGTGGATGACATGCTAATAGCGGGCTCTAGCAGTAGAGAGGTAAACAGATTGAAGGCTCAGTTGTCAGAACGGTTCGAGGTGAAGGATTTGGGGGAGGCCAGAAAAATCTTGGGCATGTGGATTGATCGGGATAGGGAGTCGGGTAAGTTGGTTCTTTCACAAGCAGAATACATTGAGAAAGTCTTGGCAAGGTTTTGCATGGAAGAGGCGAAGCCAACAGGGACACCATTGGGTATTCACTTCAAGCTATCCGAGAAGGACTCACCTATGGGCAAGGAGGAGCGTGACAAGATGGAGAGGACTCCATATGCTTCGGCATTGGGGAGTCTAATGTATGCAATGGTGTGTACAAGGCCGGACATTGCACATGCGGTGGGAGTAGTCCGCCGGTTCATGGGCAATCCAAGAAAGCAACATTGGCAAGCGGTTAAATGGATCCTGCGTTACTTAAAGGGTACTGCTGGTAAGGCTCTATGTTTCTCAAGCAAGGAGGTCGTGTTAGCGGGTTATGTTGATGCGGATTTGGCATCAAGCGATCTAGACAAGAGGAGAAGTACTACGGGTTATGTTTTCACATTGGGTGGTACGGCAATCTCCTGGGCTTCTAAATTGCAGAAGATCGTGGCTCAGTCGACTACAGAAGCAGAATATGTGGCGGTGACAGAGGCGAGTAAAGAGATGGTATGGCTGCAGAACTTCTTGGGTGAACTTGGGAAGACGCGAAGTGGTAACGCTCTCTACAGTGACAGTCAGAGCGCAATTCATTTGGCTAGGAATCCGGCATTTCATTCTAGGACGAAGCACATTGAACTGAGGTTTCACTACATCAGGCATCTCTTGGAGAGGAAGATCTTAAGGCTGGAGAAGATATTGGGATCGGAAAATCCGGCTGACATGTTGACGAAGGTTGTAAACCTTGAGAAATTGAAGTTGTGCACAACTTCAATTGGGCTTGGAGAATAGGAGAGGAGGAAGGCACTACCATGATCGAAGTGAGCACTAGGAGGACACCAAGGATGAGTTGAAGAATGGATACGGGGCTTATATATGCGGTTGATCTCTAGGTGGGAGATTGTTGGGATAGAGGACCAACCATGTTAGATCTCGGAGAATAAAGGGTTGCTGTGCTGCTGAAGCTTGAGGCGGGTGCCTCACTTGGGACATGGCGGGCGCATGGATGGCAGGACTGGAGGGTCCTGCAATTGGTCTTGGGGCGGCCGCATGGCCTGAAACGAGGCGTGCGCCTCGCCTGCCGAAGGTGGAGCGTGGATTTGGCTTTCCCAGGCGGGCGCCTGGCTTCCCTTGAGGCGGGCGCCTGGCGTCGTTTTTCAGATCGGGAATGGGCCTGGTTTTAGGCCATTTTTCCGGGTTCCTTTGTCCATCTAGGGTTAGGTTGGTATTCCTGAGCATATATTAAGTAAAGTTCCGCCCCTAAACTCATTGTAACAATATACAAACATATTATAGTGCAAGATCCTGGCTTGGTAGTGCTCCTAGACGTAGCCAAACATATTGGTGAACTGGGTAAACAATTTCTGTGTCTTTTTCTGTGCTTTGATTTCTTGTGCTTTGTTTGTGTGCTCTTATCGTTCTTGTGTGTTTGCTTGGGTAGTGGAGGGCCATATTCACAACAATTCTCTCTCTCTCCTTGTATGATTGACTTTGTCTATGTCTCCTTCATTCTAATAACAACAACCTCTTCATTTACTTTGGCCATGAAAGTGGTATGGTTGGTTACAAGTCTAGCTGCAGTATGTCATTGCACAATTATTTTCTATTTTTGTTAATAGTCTTCCTATCCTACCACTTCATTCTACCTTTTTTTTTAATGTGGCTTTTGATATATGTTGTAATTCAGGAGCATAATATATTCCTGGTCATGAGATTCAGAAACTTGGAAGGTATGTTGCTACTTTTCATTTTTAAATAATCTCTTTTTTCCCTTTCCTTTGTTGTCGTTTATATTCATGGCCTGAATTTTTTCTGCAATATAGCCATACCAAGGGGATATCATTGATTCATTTAATCTTTCGATCGAGTGGATAAGTGTGAGAATGTGAGAAAAAATCATTTTTCAATTC
The DNA here is from genome assembly GCA_022495995.1 of Adenophora triphylla var. japonica. NCBI lineage: Eukaryota > Viridiplantae > Streptophyta > Magnoliopsida > Asterales > Campanulaceae > Adenophora > Adenophora triphylla. The sequence continues at coordinate 81,357 of JAFEMH010001967.1, read as the reverse complement.
ATGTTTTATCCTTTAATATTTGGGAATTTGCCCCATAAGTTCCTTTTGGAACAAATCACTTCCCACTAAGTTTCTCATTGTATTAAAATGCCACATAAGTTCTCATGTTGTATTATGTATAATACAACATTTAGTTATGCAGTAGTTTAAAATCATAATACTGCATCCGCACCACCGCCTCCGCCATAGCCCAGCTCCGCCGTCGCCGTCTGCTATCGCCGCATGCCGGATTCCGGTCAATTTTCGCCTGAATCCGGTCAATTTTCACCGAAATCCGGCAATTTTGGCCGGAATCCGACCGCCGATCGCCGGAATCTGATCGCCGGAGGTCAGAATCTGGTCGCCGGTCCATGGGCTTTGGACTCCGGTCACCGGCGGCCGCCGGAATGCAGTATTATGGCCTTAATTGATGTTGTATTTTCGAAACATAATACAATATCATAATACAACATTAGAGAAGGAACTTAGTGGGCATTATGAAACTTTTTAAAAACTTATCGGGCGTAGTCCCTTAATATTTTTGATTTTGAGAGTCATCGTATATATTATTTCATGGAAACATAAAAAAAAAACAATTCACTTCCTGATTTATGGGTTCGGGAGTTAAGTTATAGGATAAAAGGCATACAACCCAATTAATTTTAGTTAATTGAATTAGGGATGTTGGATTGTATGCTTGAAGATCATCTCTGTGATTTGGAGATGCTCTAAGTCGATCCTAGGTTTAATGGGATTACAATACTCTAAAGATCAAATAAAGAGGTCGAGAAGAATAACAAAAAGTAAAGGAAGTTTACTTTGTGATTTTTTGAGTCTTCAATGGATAGCCTTGACAAAGGCTTGAGATCCAGTTCTAAGGAGGATTAAGGACAAAATATAGAGAGATTTGGGAGTTGTTTTGAGTATTCTTTCTAGGAGAGAACGTAGTAAAACGTGTGTGTCAGGATCATAAACAAGGAGGAGGAACCTTGTATTTATAGGAGAAATAACTTGATCACCAAGGTTAGGAGTCACAAGTATGAAATAAATCAATCACTTTAAGGGGAAAGATCTGGGTTTAGAAAGTTCTAGAATGTCTACAATTAGTGAAATGCCAGATTTGAAAGGAGTTGTCAACAAAAAAAGAGATCGAAATCGAAAAGGAATGTAAATCAGCTTTCCCAGTGAAGTTGTCTCGCGCGAGACAAGCTCAACATATTCTCTGTTTTGCCCCTCTTTAGTTATTACATTAGTCAATCAAGTCCACACTAACGGAGTTAGTCAGAAACTTAATGAAAAATGACGAAATTGCAGGTCTCATTTCTAAAATCAAAAGATGAGACTAGAGTAGTGTAATCATATAATAATGCATTCAGAATGAGGTGTCTACAGTAAGACAATACTCGACGCCTAATTTAGAGAAAGATCAAGTGTCTCAATGACATGCCGTTAGATATTGCAGATATAATCAAGGCCAGGGATATAAGTGAGACCAAAGGAAAGGGAAAGGAAATAATAGGGGTGAGCAGAAAAATCGAATAAAACCGAAAAATCCGATGCCGAAAAATCGTACCAACGGTTAATTGGATAGGTAAGGTTTATGAAATATTGAAAAATCGAATCTATCGGTTCGGTTTGGGATACATTATTTCACACCGATTAATCACACCGAATCGTACCGATATGCTTCTAAATAATAAATATTCATAATATTTACTATAATTTTACATCTATTCAATTTTCATATATATTAAATAAATAAAAATTATCTTCAAGATTTACAAGATTTAGTAAATCTTGTCAAACAAAGCCAATTAGCCAAATTAAATAATAAATATCCTTTAACCTCAGTACCTCACATCGCTTGAAAGCCTTGAATATCCTTTAATTTGATCAAAGTTGTGTTTTCATGTTTGTTTCACTGAAGCTGGTGCCTTGCATTTACTTGGAACAGTTGAACTAAAGTTGTGTTTTCATGTTTGTCATCTTTTGAATTTTTGATGAATTTTTAATTTTACTTTTTGAAATCAGGATTGGATGAATTATTAGAATTATTATTTTGCCAATTATTAACATCTATTTAAATCGATGGGAGTGTGTTCAATCTCTATTCTGTCAATACCCTTTGGGATTTTTTTTTGATACAAAGGTGAGAATTGTGTGTGTTGTTTTGGTGGATTGGTTATAAGGTCGAATATTACCGAACAGACACTTACCGAAGTCGAAAACCGACTATATCGAACCGATCTAAAACCGAGTGGTGGCGGTTTGTTAAAATTAAAAATCGAATACTTTTGATTCGATAATGATTTTAGCCTAAAATCGAGTCAAATCGTACCGAGCACACCCTATCCCTAGGAAATAACAATGAAAAAGAAAGTATGAGAAACATGTGAGCTCAATAAACATACTCCCTCCGTATCTAAAAGATTGTCCTATTTGCTATTTTGATTTATCCCAAAAAATATGTCTCATTTCTAAATATAAGCATGAATGTTAGTGCAAATCTACTAAGGTACAAGAAGGTAAAGCTCTTCCTTAATAATTGTAAAATGTACAACAGAATAATCTTTTAGAGACGGAGGGAGTATTTCAATCCGACTTCCTCAATTCTAGATTTGTAGAATTTTAAATTGGGATAATAATTTCTCTTGTTTATTCTTCTCACATGGAGGAAATATATATATGAGATTACAAAAAGGAGTTGCAGTCCCAAAAGGAATTAGGAAAACCAAAGGAAAAAGGAAACAAAAAGAATTAGGAAACAAAATCCTATTCAAACTAAACTGGGCGGAATTTCTGGAACAGAGGGAGCGGACGCTCCCCCTCTATGGGAGCGGACGCTCCCTGAAGGCAGAAACTTCAAGGCGAGGTTTGGCTAATGGGAGCAGGCGCTCCCTTTCAATGGGAGCAGGCGCTCCCAAGTGCGTTCACACCCTCCCTCAAGTTGGAGCGTGAGGATTAAGCATGCCCAACTTGCTAAGTAAAACATCAAACTGTTGCTTCCCGAGTGCTTTAGTAAATATGTCAGCCAACTGAGTCTTCGTGGGAACATAAGAAGGAGCAATAAGGCCATCGGAGATAGCATCACAGACGAAATGACAATCCACCTCAATATGCTTGGTCCGCTCATGGTAAACAGGATTCTTGGCAATGTGAAGAGCCGATTCACTGTCACAGAATATGGGAATAGCCTTGGGATGATGGACACCCATGCTCAATAATAGACCTTTCAGCCATTTAAGCTCGCAAGTAAGGGCCACCATGGCACGATATTCAGCCTCAGCAGAAGATCTAGAAACAGTAGGTTGTTTCTTAGTTTTCCAAGATATGGGGGAATGCCCGAGAAAAATGAGCCACCCGGTTAGAGAACGACGAGAGATGGGGCATGCAGCCCAGTCCGAGTCACACCATCCTTGAAGTGTGAGATCGCTGTCAGTGCGCAAAAGAATGCCTTGTCCCGGGGTGCCTTTGAGATACCGAACGACCCGTAGAGCGGCTTCCCAATGCTCGGAACGAGGTTCATTCATGAATTGAGAAAGGATGTGGACCGAATAAGCAAGATCCGGCCGAGTTACAGCCAAGTAAATGAGGCGCCCAACTAGGCGGCGATAGCATTCCGGATCTTCCAAGGGAGCACCGGTAGCAACACCAAGCTTATGGTTAGGTTCAATGGGGAAGCTAGATGGCTTTGAATGTATACTTTCGTTGGCACAGAAACAGGCCATCGGGATTGCGAGCAACCTCAATGCCAAGGAAGTATTTTAGAGATCCGAGATCCTTCATTTTGAAGCACTCACACATGTACTTTTTGAAGGACAGCAAGGCAGCGGAATCGTTCCCGGCTAAGATGAGATCGTCAACATACACAAGCACATTTATCTGGATCGTACCTTTTGTGAAGGTAAACAGAGAGTAGTCAGAGTAGGACTGGAGGAAGCCATAAGTCTTCAAGGAAGTCAATAACTTGGCGAACCAACAGCGAGGGGCTTGCTTAAGGCCATAGAGAGACTTATGAAGACGACAAACCGTGTTGGTTTTTGGAGCTTCAAAGCCCGGAGGGAGTTTCATATAAACCTCTTCTGCTAAGTCGCCATGCAAGAAGGCATTGTGAACGTCCATCTGATGTAACTCCCAATTCTTGGAAGCAGCGATAGCAAGGAAAGCCCGAACAGTGACCATTTTAGCGACAGGGGCAAAAGTTTCTGTGTAGTCGATGCCTTCTTTCTGATGATTGCCAAGAACAACGAGCCGAGACTTAAGTCGTTCAACTGCTCCATCAGAATTACATTTGATCTTATAGACCCATTGACATCCCAGGGCCCGTTTGCCAGGAGGCAGAGAAACCATAGACCATGTGCCATTATCCTCCAAGGCACGAATTTCCTCTTGCATTGACTGTTTCCAGCCATCATGAGCCATGGCCTCGCGAAAGGAAGTCGGCTCTTTAGCCACTGTAAGCGCTGCAAGAAAAGTACGATATTTTGCAGAAAACCGATCACAGTTTATATAGTGAGCTATAGGATAGGGAGTACCTGAGGAACCGATTGAAGACGGAGAGGCGGGGGATGGACTAGAAGATGTAGTAAGGGCCACAAAATCGCGAAGACGAACAGAAGGCAGTTTCTGTCGCATACCCCTCCCTAAAGGAACAGATCCAGAGTCATCGGAAGGAGCAGTGGGAGCCGGAGCAGTGGGAGCCGAAGGAATAGTAGGAGCAACCTCTTCCTGTACATCGGATAGAGGAATGGGCTCGGCTGCAGTTGGTTCAACAGAAGGAGCAACGGAGTCTTCTTCAATAGGAAAATCAATGTGACCAAAAGCTTCTTCCTCAAAGAAGAACATCAACAGAATCCTGGATATGAGGAACAGTAGTAGAATCTCTGTATGGAAACACAGTCTCAAAGAACTTCACATCACGAGAGACGAAAAATTTCTTGGCCTCGAGATCAAATAGCTTCCACCCCTTTTTACCAAGAGGATAACCCACAAAGATGCATTTACGGCTGCGACTAGCAAATTTGTCACCCCTAGCCTGCTGATTATGAGCATAACACATCGAACCAAAGACTCGAAGAGAATCATAAAAGGGGGCTTTGCCAAACAAGATATCGTAGGGAGTTTTATTATCCAACAAAGGAGAAGGGGTTCTATTAATCAAATGAGCAGCGGTAAGAACCGCTTCGCCCCAAAAGTAAACGGGAAGGTGAGCCTGAAACCTCAAGGCTCTAGCTATGTTCAAAATATGACGGTGTTTACGTTCGACACGCCCATTTTGTTGGGGGGTGCCAACAGATGATGTTTGAAAAAGGATTCCGGTGGAAAGAAAATAATCAAACAGGGAGTTAAACTCAGTGCCATTGTCTGATTGAACAATTTTGATTTTTTGAGAAAACTGTCGATCTACCATTGCAACAAAGGCCATAAACATGCGAAAAACTTCCGTTTTATCAACTAATAAATAAATCCAAACAGCACGTGAATAATCATCTACCAAAGTCAAGAAATAACGGGCACCACAGAGGAAACATGGGTGTAAGGACCCCATAAGTCACAGTGAACTTTCTCAAAAACTCTAGTAGACTTATACTCACTAATAGGAAAGCTATCTCTAGAATGTTTAGCATGAAAACAAACGTCGCAAGGTTGATGAAGACTACCCGACAGATGAGAGACTGGAGGAAGAAGTTTCACTACTTTTTCAGAAGGATGCCCCATATGATTATGCCACAACTCGAGCAAAGCAGATGCATTGTTGACAGAGACATGACAAGCAGAAGGTGCGCCCCCGAAGTAGTATAGTCCATCCCGCCTAACACCCGTTCCAATCAGTTCCTCGATCGGTCCTCGTATAGCACACAGAGAAGCATTAAAATGGACAGTGCAATGAACATCATCGGATAATTGAGAAACGAAAAGAAAGACTGCAGCTTTAAATTTGGTATATAAAGAACATGATGAAGAACAAGGGGCCTGTCAGCGAACGTAGCCCTCTATATGAGCAAAGATCGAAGCACCGTTAGGAAGCTTGACAGGGGCAAGCTTGTATAGAATATGAATCAAAGAGACAAGCGCCGCTTTCCTGGCCACATGATTGGATGCTCCCGTATCAATGATCCAAGAAGATGTATCAAACGTACCATGAAGGCGATTATCCGGAATACGAGTGTTACCAACTAGGCCGGCCAAAGCATTCCATTGTTCTGCAGTAAACAAGGATGAAGAAGTAGAGGGTCCAGCAGCCATGCCGACTTGGGCGGCACCAACTTGGGCAACTGAGTTGGTGCGCGCAACTCCTCTGCCTCGACCTTGTTGAGGACGACCGCCACCACGAGCACTTGTTTTTCTACTGTCTCCCCACCATTCTGGATAACCGACAAGCTCAAAGCAAGAAGAGACATCATGACCCTTTTTCTGACAGTGAGAACATGCAAGGTGGGATTTATCGGGCTTGTCACGACCACGAGAACCGCCGGTTTTGAGAGAAAAGCCAACTGCATCCGGAGGTTCATCAAGAATTGGTTTAGCAAGTCGCACTCGTTCAGCCTGTGCTACCAATTGATAAGCTCGATCAAGAGTGGGCAAGGGATCCTGAGACAAGAGGTTAGTACGAAGAGAGGCATAGTATTCGGAATTTAAACCCATAAGAAATTCATGAAGCTTGCCAGTCGCCCTTCGTGCCGCGTGTTTCTGTCCGGCTGTGCAGTTGTCGCAGCAAGAACAATCTATAAGCGGCTCGTAATTGTGCAGAGATTCCCACAATCCAGTCAACTTACCGAAATACACAGCCACAGGCATGGTCTTGGTCTGCTCACATCGTGCTATCGACATCTTTAGTTGTTGAATGCGAGGTCCATCCACCAACGCATATCGAGATTTAAGAGAATCCCATAAATGGCTAGCATCCCTATACTTGGACAGCGTGCTCTTAACCTCGGGATCAATAGTGTTCATGAGCCATGATACCAACATAGCATGAATGGTATTCCAATCTGACTCGGTGCAAGGAGGAACGGCGGATGGAATAGATCCATCCAAGAAGCCGAATTTGCGTCTAGCCTCGAGAGCAGTCTGTATATCACCAGCCCAATCATCGTAGTTATCGCCACGAAAGCGAGTAGGAGTTATGAAATCACCAGGTCGATCTTGGGGACCTAGGTAGAAGGGAGAGTTTTATTCAATCTTCAAAACCGGAGGAGGTCGTCCATCACCACCACCGGCCGGTGGTGCTTGTTCCGCCATCTATCAAAAACTTGTGTATGGAGGCTTTGATACCATGTAGAATTTTAAATTGGGATAATAATTTCTCTTGTTTATTCTTCTCACATGGAGGAAATATATATATGAGATTACAAAAAGGAGTTGCAGTCCCAAAAGGAATTAGGAAAACCAAAGGAAAAAGGAAACAAAAAGAATTAGGAAACAAAATCATATTCAAACTAAACTGGACGGAATTTCTGGAACAGAAGGAGCGGACGCTCCCCCTCTATGGGAGCGGACGCTCCCTGAAGGCAGAAACTTCAAGGCGAGTTCAAGGCGGGGTTTGGCTAATGGGAGCAGGCGCTCCCAACTGCGTTCACAAGATTTTTCAATGACTACATTTATTTATACTTGAAAGTTACTCAATCAACAATGTCATTATTTAACGACCTATATAATGAAAACAAAATACTCCGTACTCCCTCCGGCCTCAGTTATATATATAAAAAAAAAACTAATTTCACACGTATTATATTAAGAAGGTAATTAAATTAATTTAGTTGTATTAATTTATGACGATAATATATTAAAATTACTAATATATTCACATATTAATGTGTAATAAATGTGTACTTGTCTTTGAAAATGAAGAATTACTTAGATATATTTTTGGTAAAAGGATAAAATAGAAAAAACACAAAAATTCCTTTAAAACATTTCTTTTTCTTCCATTTCCTCCCACATTTAGGAGGATTGGAAAAAATGGAAATGAGGTCTCTATTTCCTCCCATTTTCTTCCCTTTCCTCCCTACAAAAAACTCGAGAGCACACCCTAGAAAGGAAATCATCCTCATTCCTCCCCCCCCCAAACCCCCAACTCCCAAAATAAAACTCTGAAATTGGTTGGTGTCATTTGGTCATTCCCTCATGAAATTGGAATGGTCAATTTCATTGACAATTTCCTTTGGTGTGTTTGTTTTACAATTTTTATGGCAATGAAATGATGAATTTCATCAAATGAAGGAATTGGCCATTCCTTCCAAATATGGAAGGAATGGTCAATTCCTTAGGGAATGAATTTTTTTTTACTAAAATACCCCCACCTACACCCACCCCCTGCCTACCCCCAATCCAGCCCCTACCCCACCCCCCACCCCCAATCCAGCCCCCACCCTACCCCCCACGCCCCCATGATTTTTTTTTGCATACCCCCAATCCAAATTTCCCCACCACCTCGCCCTACCCCCCACCCTCTCACCCAAGATTTTTTTTTTTTTTTTGCATACCGCCCTACCCCCCAATCTAGCCCCCACCCCCTGCCTACCCCTCCCCCCACGTTTTTTTTTGCATACCCCTCCCAATCCAAATTTCCACACGATTTTTTCTTTTTGCATGCCCCCCCAAATCCAAATTTCCACCCCCCACGAATTTTTTTTTTGCATACCCCCGTCCTACTCCCCCAATCCAAACTCCCACCACCCCGCCTACCCCACAATTTTTTTTCATACCCCTACCCTACCCCCCTTTTTTTTTTTGCACACCCCCGCCCCATCCCACCCCCTCCCCCAATCCAAATGGCCCACCCCACCCCACGATTTTTTTTTAAATACCCCGCCTACCCCCTCCCCCCCATCCGGCCGCCCCTACCCCCTCCCCCTCCCCTCCCAATTTTTTTTTTAAAAGGGTAAATTGATCATTTTATCTGCTTTCATTCAATTCCTATAATTTATATTTTCAAACCAAACGTGATTTATCAAGATTTTTTTTTTGCATACCCCGCCCCATCCCACCCCCTCCCCAATCCAATGGCCCACCCCACCAGGCCACCACCCCACACCACAAATTTTTTTTTGCATACCCCCGCCCTACCCCCCAATCCACCCCCCCACCCCACAATTTTTTTTTTTTTCATACCCACGCCCCTCCCCCTTTTTTTTGCATACCCCTGCCCCATCCCACCCCCCTCCCCCCAATCCAGCGTCCACTCCACCACCCCACCCCACGAATTTTTTTTTAAATACCCCTGCCTACCCCCCTCCCCCATCCAGCCCCCGCCCTACCCCCTCCTCCCAAATTTTTTTTTAAAAAAGGGTAAATTGATCATTTTATCTGCTTTCATTCAATTCCTATAATTTATATTTTCAAACCAAACGTGATTTATCAAGAAAATGAATGACAATTTCATTTCGTTTCGTGTCAACCAAACGGAAGAATTTAACCAATTTTTTTCCATTCCAATTCCTTCAAAAATTCTTTTCCATTGACCATTCCCTTCCTATTCCATTCCTTAATTTTTTTTCCATCAAACCAAACGCCCTTACCCTTTCTCCTTTTTAACATTTTGTAGATAGTTGGTTTTGAACCCTTCTCCTCTTAACATTTTAAATCCCTCTTCTCTGTAACAATACCTTCCTTCTCCATTGATTTATTCCTTTCCTCATGGTTTGGGAAATGGAGATCGAGGAAGTAGAAGCAGTTCTGGAGAAAATTTGGGATTTACACGACAGGCTCAGTGACGCCATTCACTCCATTTCCAGAGCTCACTTTCTCACCTCCGTCAAATCTCTCCGGTGGTGTTCCTCCGACTTCTTCCTCTCTCGTGCCGACGTTAAGAAGAAATTGTTTCCTGATTCCGACGACGCTCTCCAAAACGGCTTCGTTTACGTCAAGGATTTTCCGATTGAGGTGGATGACGAATCCGCGATTCATGAGGCTAGGTGGCGTTTGGTTGGAAGGAAAAGGGGGGAAAGGAATGGAAAACTCCCTCTTTTCCATTCCTTTCCTCCGTTTGGTTCAAGTTTTTTAAAAAAATTCCGGGGAAAGTTGAATTTTTCAACGAATGAATTCAACTTTCCTTCATAAAATCGATGGAAAGTCCAATTCCTTTGGGAATGGAAACAAAAAAAAATTTTTTTGACCAAAATACCCCCAAACCCTACCCACCCCTACCCCTACCCAACTCCCCTACCCACCCCCACCCCCACCCACCCTTACGCCCCCACCCCCCACCCCCCACCCCCACGAATTTTTTTTTTTTTTTTTTTTTGCCTACCCTCCCCACCCTACCCCCACCCCCACCCCCCACCCCCACGAAATTTTTTTTTTTTTTTTTTGCCTACCCTCCCTACCCCCACCCCCACCCCCACCCCCACACCCCCCCACCCCCACCCCCCACCCCCACGAATTTTTTTTTTTTTTTTTTTTTTTGCCTACCCTCCCCCACCCTACCCCCACCCCCCCCCCACCCTCCCTCCAAATTTTTTTTTTTAAAGGGTAAATTTGACATTTTATATGCTTTCATTCCATTCCTATAATTTGTATTTTCAAATCAAACATGATTTGTCAAGAAATCAATGAATGACAATTCCATTCCATTCCGCGCCAACCAAACTAGGCCGACCGCTTTTTTCCATTCCAATTCCATTACAATTCCATTCCATTGACAATTCCATTCCTTCACTTTTTTTTCCACCGAACCAAACGCCCCCTAAGTGTCTCAATGCCATTCGTACTGCTCTCGAGAACCTCGAAGATCAGCTCGAATTCTTCCATGTACGTTTTTCCACCTTTCTAGGGCTTTCATTTCTCTTTTATTGCTCCGTCTAGTGTTTGCTTATAATACGGATTAGTTTTGATTTTTATTTTGTTTTCTTCCGAAATTGATTCAATTCACATGGCTTCGTATCAGATTAAGTTGTCTTGGAGAACTCCTAGGAGGTATATAGTTGTTCATATTGCTCCTCATGCATTGGTTTTGCATTTTTATGGCTTTGTTTTGTTTTAATCCTAAATAGATTTGGTTCTGTTGATGTGATTTGACTTTCATATGATTAGCATGCCTCCTTGACAATTATAATTGTACGAGCTTGAATTTGTAAAGTAGTAGGACTCAATGAGGTATAGTTGTAGCTTTGTTAGACAGATTGTGAGGATATGGACCGACTTGTAAATATGGACAATGTAGTTGTTCATGTGGACCAAAAAAATCCTAAATGCGAATTATTCTTTGTATAGTTGATCTTCTGATCCATAAGACAGACACACACCTGAATTGAACCAATGCTGCTGTAGAGGAGATGACCATAAAAGGCACAGAAAAGGAGATAGAAACATACCAGAAAGAAGTCAAAATGTTGAATTAATGATGCCAACAATGCAGAAAATAATTGGAGATTTAGTTGGTCAAATAATTATGTTTGCTAATTATACAACCAGAACAATAACAAATAGGGAATGGATTTCTCAGAAAGACACCCCAAAATCTTTCCATTCAGTTGATTGGAGACGTGAATCAGCTAGATTGTAGCAGTAATTAGGCGAAATTTGAGAAAGAGAAGAGTCTGGTTGGAAATGAATAGTGGGCAAAAGAACCTTATGCTGATATGTGTCATGATCTCTCATATGCCATAATCTCTGATATATTTTAAGAAACCTAGCATTAAGTAACAAAAATTTGAGAGCGAACAAAGTAGGGCTCTAAATGAAAAAGTAGGTAGAAGAACCATTTACGTGTAGTTTGAACTTTCAGATGTATCTGAGTAACTAGATTTGGTTAACTGACAGAAAACACTTCACTTTATGCATATTTACTGCTCACGATTATGAATTGTATAACACAGGCTGTGAATGATATGAGTTTGTCATTGATTGCTTGGATAGGCTTGTGCCAATTTATTAATGTATTTAATTCATTTGCTTAGCATATGATCCTTAAAGCTAAAGTTGCTGTGTGTGCTGTCCTATTACTAGGATTATTGATTCACATGCAATCCCATGCTAGAATGTGACATTTCTTTGCTGCAATATGTGGTTTGGGATATAAGGAAAACTGGTTTGAGCTGAATATGCTAATCAGTGATTTAGGCACTTTTAACTTATTTGGTCGGATTGTAGCTAGCTTGTGGGTTGCTATAAAACACTCCTTATTCTCCCTTCATGTATCGTTTTTGGTTTGTTTCATGGGACCTTTTGTAAAAATTCCACTACACCTCTCAAAGTTAGCTTAGGCTTTGGCATTCAAGTTAGAGTCATTTATATGTCATGCGTAAGAGCATGATTCCAAATGCTCGATAATTAGGTTCATAAATTATGATTAGCCTAAGTTGGCAGTACACCACTTGAATTTCTGCACCGAAAACTTTGTCCTTGATCGCCTCTAATTGATTAAAGAAAATAGTTATATTCCTAAGCCTGACATAGCAGGAAATTTCATGAACATAAAAAGGGTGTGGGAGACATTATATAAATGGTTGTCTTTGCTCCTGGAACAATGTTCCTTAACGATTTTTTTCTTTTTTACAATTTAAAGAAGTTTCTTAATGCTCTATAGTATGTAGTTTCCTTTCTTGCATACTCATGCAAAGTAGCCTTGTAGGATATTGACCTAATGTAGACAGTTCCGACTTCCGAGTCACTTTAGTCTAACAAATACTACCAAGAACGTTATTCTAAAGTTGCCTCTGTGGGCTGATTATTTTCATGTGAATGCTCAATTAACAGGATGCATACTGATGCAATCGCCAAATTTACTGCTTCCGCCTTTTTACTTTTACAAGTGCCATTGATTACTGTTTTGTTTCAATTTTCATGACAATGCACCCTTTGCCTAACTCTTAGATGAAGGCATATGGTTGTACCACCATTTGCAACACCTTGAAATATGAGTAATTATTACAGCATTACTGTCATATTCTCTATGTCCCTAATTGAATGTCGAAATTTCATTTTAAGGGACACCTTTAAAATGTGTTTTTTTATACATTTTAATGGCAAAGCTCCATAAGTATTCTTGTTATCCACGTTCTAAAAAATTAGTTTTACGGTAATAAAATGAAGAGCGATTTTTTTTGGTAAAAAAATGATTAGCGGCTTTTTTTTTTTTTTTTTTTTGCAAAAATGACATTCATATTTGGGCAAAATTTCTTGAATTTGGACATTCATTTAGGGACATCCGAACACTGCGACAGAAACTATGATATATTCTGTGTTATCTGCCTGTCATCACATATCGTGTGAAGATGAGGAGCTACTTATTGGAATCGATGAAAGTCTTAGGTTGTCTTTGTTGGAAAAATTAGTATGTTTGAAGAAAATTAATGGGTTAATTTTTAAAGGGTAATTTTGTCAAATTACCTAAGTGGTTTGTGTTTGTGAAAAATAAAATATTTAATTGTTCAAAATGGGTTTTGGATGAATTAAATATAGATGCTCAAATGATTTGGCCAAATAAAATTTGATTTTGTAAATCAAAAATTTGGTTTTGAATTTTTACGAGGTGCTCGGCCGAGCGGGTTGTTGACTCGGCCGAGCGAGTGAAGCAGAAGGATCCAAGTTTACGGAAAGCCTTGCTCGGCCGAGCGAGGCTATAAGACTCGGCCGAGCGAGATCTGGGCGGACATTTAACGGCCAATATTAAATGCAAAAGCGAAATGAAAATCATTATGGCTAATGATTTTGGAATAATGGTGGTTTAATTTTCGTAATCAAATTGTTTATTACATTTTATTACTCCATAAACACCATTGATTTTCGGTTTTTATTGGTTGATTGAATATGTATAAATTGTTGTTTGTTAACAACAATTGAGATACTTGAAAAAATACTTTGAGAAAACTTTTGGCAAAGAACCACAGCGAGATTCATACACATTTCCTCCTGCAAATCCTCTTCCATAGTCTTTGGTTGCATATTGTTATCATCTTCCTTGGCCTCCTACATTGCATATACAAAGAAGAGGTGATCTAGTCCAAGCGCAATTCAACTCGCAGGGAACTTAGGTGCAAAGTGCCCCGGTCCGCACGTTCTATCCTGGGAGACAAGCGATCCAAGAAAAACTTCGAAGCACACGCTCGGTGAGGATCGAATATGTCTTAAGGAGACGGTGATTTCATTGGGCTCGTGCGGCAAATTCAAGAACTTCTCCTTTTTATTTTTACATTTTTATCAATTTATTGTGTATTATTTTTACGTAATTGTACTCCATTGTGCTACAATCTTAAGACATATCCTAATCGAGGAGTGTCGATTACGGTTTGAAAAACGAGGAAATTTAACTTGGTTGTTGTGTTTCGAGATGGCGACGAACAACAACAACGTGGAGACCCAAGTTGGACCCCAGTGGAAACCCAAACTAATTCCCAAAGGAAATGGAAGTGGCTCTAAGGCGTGATTAATAATCCTCATACAATTCATATCCCGACCCCTCATGCGGAAAAACCCGAGAAGTTTGTTGGCCACGACTTTAAGCGTTGGCAACAAAAGATGCTTTTCTACCTCACTACCTTGCACTTGGCAAGATATACGAAAGAAGATATGCGAAAGGTGAGTGAAGGAGAAACCGATGTTACAACCTTGGCTGCGGTTGAAACATGGAAGCATGGGGAGTACTTGTGCGAGAATTACGTCCTCAATTCGCTTTGATTCTCTACATAACGTGTTTAATGAGAAGAAAGCGCAAAGGAATTGTGGGGGTCGTTGGACCACAAATATAAAATTGAGGATGCGGGAGCAAAGAAGTTCATTGTTGCCCGTTTCCTTGATTTTAAGATGGTGGACAACAAGAGTGTGAAATCTCGAAGTGGATGAGTTTCAAACTATCTTGCACGAGATTAAATGCCGAAGGTATGGTTATAAGTGAAAGCTTCAGTGGGCTGCAATCATTGAAAAATTGCCTCCATCTTGGAATGATTTCAAGAACTACCTTAAGCATAAGAGAAAGGAAATGGATGTGGAAGGAATTATCCTTCGATTGAGTATTGAAGAGAACAATAGAGTTCTTTGAAACCAAGTTTGTTTCTAGTGTGGCTAAGGCGATGTGGTGGAGCATGGTGAAAGCTCGAAGGGAAACGGTTTGGAAAGGGAAAAGGGAAGGTTGTGACAACTTCCAAGAATTCCCACTTGGGACAGGTGGTGTTTCCAAGAAGAAGTTCGAAGGAACTTGTTATAATTGTGGCGGTCGAGGCCATGAGGCTCATGCTTGCAAGTTGCCTAAGAAGGCTCGTGAGGCAACATGGTGGAAGGCATTGCTAGAGACGTGTCAGAGATGCGCCTCGCATTTGTGATTTAGAGGTGAATTTGGTGGGTTCAAACCCAAATCAATGGTGGATTGACAGGCGCTACTAGGCATGTGTGCTCCAATAGAGACATGTTTAGTACCTTTGTTGCTAAGGATGGCGAGAAGCTATTCGTGGGAATTCGGCCGCCTCAGAGATCGAAAGGAGAAGGAAAAGTGGTTTTGAAGATGACATCAGGAAGGAGTTGACTCTCAACAACGTGCTTTATGTGCCCGATATCCAGGAAGAACTTGGTGTCAGGATCGCTTTTGATAAAGCATGGATTTCGTATTGTGTTTGAGTCGATGTAGTCACTTTGTCTAAGAGTGGAATGTTTGTAGGCAAAGGTTATGTCAATGATGAATTTGTTTAAGCTAAGTGTAATGGTTGTGAAAGCGAAAGCTAATGATATGAATATCTCTTAGTTTACGTGCTTGAGTCATCTAATTTGTGGCATGGTAGACTTGGTCATGTTAATTTTGATTCTATACGTCGTTTGACAAAAGCAAATTCTATTCCAAAGTTTAAAGTTGATTGTAAACAAAAATGTGAAATTTGTGTAGAAGCAAAATTAACAAGAAAGTCATTTCCATCAGTTGAAAGACATAGTGAACCACTTGAATTGGTTCATACGGACTTATGTGACTTTAAATCAACACAATCACGGGGCGGCAATAAGTACTTCATGACTTTTGTAGATGATGGCACAAAGTATTGCTATGTGTATCTTCTAAAAAGTAAAGATGAAGCTATAGAAAAGTTTACTCTATATAAAAATGAAGTTGAGAATCAATTAAACCGGAAAATTAAGGTGCTAAAAAGTGATAAAGGTGGTGAATATGAATCTCCATTTGAAGCAATTTGTGCTCAAAGTGGAATTAAACATATTACCTCGGCACCTTATACACCCCAACAAAACGGTGTTGCGAAAGGAAAAATCGGACATTGAAAGAAATGATGAATGCCATGTTATTGAGTTCGGGATTACCGGATAACATGTGGGGAAGCCGTGTTGTCGGCTAACTACGTGTTAAACAAAATAACCAGAAAGAAACAAGACAAAACTCCTTATGAACTATGGCATGGAAGAATGCAAAGTTATAAACACTTGAAAGTGTGGGGGTGTCTTGCAAAGGTAGCCATACCTCATCCTAAAAAGGTGAAAATTGGACCAAAAGCGTTGATTGCATATTCATTGGATATGCACATATGATAGTGCTTATA
The DNA here is from genome assembly GCA_022495995.1 of Adenophora triphylla var. japonica. Lineage (NCBI taxonomy): Eukaryota > Viridiplantae > Streptophyta > Magnoliopsida > Asterales > Campanulaceae > Adenophora > Adenophora triphylla. The sequence goes on along the minus strand of JAFEMH010001967.1, from coordinate 64,903 downwards.
GATTTCTTGTGTATGAGTCGAAAATTGATGCTATACACAAAAATACTATAATGGAATGCAATGAACGTATCGTTCTTTGAGAATATATTCCGTGTAAGTCAAGAAATGAGGCAAGCTCATCGACTAGGGTAATAGATTCAATAGAAGACGAACATGTTCAAGATGAAAGAGAAGAAGAAGAGGTAGAACCTCGACGGAGCAAAAGAGCTAGGATTGAAAAATCCTATGGTCAGGACTTTCTAACCTATATGGTAGAAAGCGAACCACAATGTTACAAAGAAGCCGTTAGCTCTTCGGAAGGACCTTTGTGGAAGGAAGCAATTAAAAGTGAAATTGATTCCATTTTGCAAAATCACACATGGGAACTAGTGGACCTTCCTCAGGAAGTAAAACACTAGGATATAGGTGGATTTTCAAAAGAAAAATGAAAGCGGACGGAACAATTGATAAGTCTGAGGCCCGACTTGTAATTAAAGGTTCTGAGACGAGAAGAAGGCCTAGACTATTTTGACACCTATTCTCGTTACGAGAATAACGTCAATAAGAGTTGTACTTGCAATTGCCGCATTGAGAAATCTTGAAATACATCAAATGGATGTAAAAACGGCCTTTCTAAATGGAGATTTAGAAGAGGAGATTTACATGGAACAACTTGGGGGTTTGTTGCACATGGACAAGAAAAGAAGGTGTGCAAATTAGTAAAGTCATTGTATGGCTTGAAACAAGCACCAAAACGGTGGCATCGAAATTTGATAATGCTATGATGCAAAGTGGATTTAAGATAAATGAGTGTGACAAATGTGTCTATACTAAAACCACGGAAAATGGCTATGTCATTTTGTGTCTTTATGTAGACGACATGCTTATCATAGGGAGTTGTGATAAGATGATCAAATCCACGAAAGACATGTTGAATTCAAAATTTGACATGAAAGATATGGGACTTGCGGATGTAATCCTTGTAGTTAAAATTTCTAGAATATCGATGGACTTGTGTTAAGTCAATCTCATTATGTGGATAAAATTCTTGAGAAATTTAGCAAGGATGACAATGGAATAGCGAGTACTCCAATCGACCGAATCTTCATCTATCGAAAGAATAGAGATGAACCGGTGTCTCAATTAGAGTATTCGAGAGTTATTGGAAGTCTAATGTACTTGATGAGTTGTCTTAGGCCGGATATTGCTTACACGGTTAGCAAGTTAAGCCGGTATACAAGTAATCCTGGAACAAATCATTGGAAGGGTATAGTGAGAGTACTAAGGTACTTAAGATATACTCGTGATTTTGGACTACATTACACTAGACATCAGTTTGTGATAGAAGGATATAGTGATGCTAATTGGATATCGGATATCAAAGACTCAAGGTCTACAAGTGGATATTTATTCACATTAGCGAGGTGCGGCTATATCATGGAAATCTTCTAAGCGGTTTGTTATAGCCGGATCAACCATGGAATGCGAGTTTATAGCATTAGATAAATGTGGTGAAGAAGCCGAATGGCTACGCCAATTTCTAGAAGATATTCGAAGATGGGAAAAGCCGTGCATGATTAGTGTACATTGCGATAGTCAATCTGCGATTGGTAGGGCCTGAAGTCATATGTATAATGGTAAGTCTAGACATATACGTCGAAGACATAATACCATTAAACAACTACTTGCAGCTGGCACCATATCTATTGACTATGTGAGGTCGAAAGATAATTTGGCGGATCCGCTAACGAAAGGGTTAAGTAAAGAGATAGTTGCAAGGTTGACATTGGGAATGGGTTTAAAGCCTCTTGAGAAGTTGAACGCGGCGGAAAACCCAACCTAGTTATTTGGAGATCCCAAGATCTAGGTTGAAAGGGACAACCTAGCTTGTTAAAAGACTTGTAGCGTCCTTTGTGGGGGATTGACCACATGCTCATTCCTTAAAGTGACATCCAGAGATGAATGAGGTTAAGCTTATGGCTTTTAATAATTCTTATGTGAAGTATGGTTACTTAAAAGAATCACCTATGTGAGAAAGAAGTAGAGGCCGCTTCGAGGAGAATTGTGTGAGGCTCGATTCTTAGACCTTCTCACGAGAACCGGGCATTGTGATCGAAGGCCATGAATGGACACGGCTATGAGAAATTTGAATTGTGTTAGGGCGATACTGTGTAAAGTATATGATCGGCTACACAAAAAGCTAGCGGTTCAAGGACATCGCGTCTGCTTGATTAGCGAGTAGAGTAAATATGCTTTTACGAAAGGAAGGTTCAAAGGGCAAACCCATACCTATCCTATGCGGGTTTTCATTGCCGGACTTTATCACCTATCCTCATGAATTTCCTTCATGTGGGGGATTGTTGGAAAAATTAGTATGTTTGAAGGAAATTAATGGGTTAATTTCTAAAGGGTAATTTTGTCAAATTACCTAAGTGGTTTGTGTTTGTGAAAAATAAAATATTTAATTGTTCAAAATGGGTTTTGGATGAATTAAATATAGATGCTCAAATGATTTGGCCAAATAAAATTTGATTTTGTAAATCAAAAATTTGGTTTTGAATTTTACGAGGTGCTCGGCGAGCGGGTTGTTGACTCGGCCGAGCGAGTGAAACGAAGGATCGAGTTTACGGAAAGCCTTGCTCGTAGAAGCGAGCTATAAGACTCGGCCGAAGCCGAGATCTGAGGCGGACATTTAACGACCAATATTAAATGCAAAAGCTGAAATGAAAATCATTATGGCTAATGATTTTGGAATAATGGTGGTTTAATTTTCGTAATCAAATTGTTTATTACATTTTATTACTCCATAAACACCATTGATTTTGATTTTTATTGGTTGATTGAATATGTATAAATTGTTGTTTGTTAACAACAATTGAGATACTTGGAAAAATACTTTGAGAAAACTTTTGGCAAAGAACCACTGATTCATACACATTTCCTCCTGCAAATCCTCTTCCATAGTCTTTGGTTGCATATTGTTATCATCTTCCTTGGCCTCCTCTATTGCATATACAAAGAAGAGGTGATCTAGTCCAAGCGCAATTCAACTCGCCGGGAACTTAGGTGCAAAGTGCCCCCGGTCCGCACGTTCTATCCTGGGAGACAAGCGATCCAAGAAAAACTCAAGCACACTCGGTGAGGGATCGAATATGTCTTAAGGAGACAGTGATTTCATTGGGCTCGTGCAGCAAATTCAAGAACTTCTCCTTTTTATTTTTTTGTTTTTTATCAATTTATTGTGTATTATTTTTCTGTAATTGTACTCCATTGTGCTACAGTCTTTGCCAAGGGAGGCAAATGTGGCACGTGATAAGTGGATTCTTATTAGATTTTTTGAAAGTTATTTTCCCTTTGTATTCAAATATGCTTCCTTACGCCGATCCCCATATTTTTTCATCTCTCTAAAACTTCATCTTTTATGGTGCTTGCGTTTCTGACAATCTATTTATTTGTTTTTGATAGACTAAATGTCATTTCAAGAACTAGGTAACTGATTCTTTGGAGCTTGCAGTTTGTGCTTCAGAACTCTAAATTAATAAATGAACTGTGTGTACTAAGGGTGGATGTAGCACTATAGGTGGGGGTGCACGTGCACCCGGTCAAATCCAATTTTTAATAGATTTTTTTTACGGTAGGATTAATATTTATTGTGCAGATATTAGATAAAATTGGGTTGCGGCTTAGTTGGTAAGGCATTTAAATCTTATTCCAAAGAACCAGTGTTCAATCCCTACTAGCTACAAGTTCTTTGAATTCTTTTAGCCTTTTTCAAAGTTTTACTTGAATTCTTCTAGTTATCACTCTAAATATCATAAATAGTTTTTAATTATTATTCAAATTACATTTTTTTGCCACTATTATGATAAATAGGCTTTTCTAAAAATATATATACTTGGAATTTTTTTACCATCACTTTAACAAACATAAATGATTTTTATTTATTATTCATTATTTATTTTCATCATTTAATGCTTGTAAAAAAATAAGTCCAAATCATATACTCCCTCCGTCCCAAAATGTTTGTCCCATTTGACTTTTTTGTTGAACTTTGATCACAAATTTATGAGAGATTTGATGACGCCACAGCTTTTCGGGGTCAGGAGCGGTTCAAGGATATCTGGCTAGGATATATTTGGTGGTTTTGTGTACCTAGATCCGCAACCTGAGAGCAAGCACCGTTAAGGTCAAAGTTGGATGTTACTCCAACTCGGGCCCTCGGGTGTGAGTGAGAATCTTTGAGTAATAAGGCTTTGAATACCTTTGGTGTGTGTGTGTTTAGGTTTAGAGAGTAAAAGAGCTTACTCGGTTGTATATGGAACTTACCTTGCCCCGAGGGGTAAAGGCCTTCTATTTATAAGCAATGCCGTGGTGCTTGTTGAGGTAAGCGATGAGATCGGCCCTAGGGGCACTTTGGTATTTGACCGGCTACTGGCGTGTCCATGACTAATTGGTCTGTCGGGGAGGGAACATTGATCCAGGGGACATGGTGAAAGGGACATGGCGTAGTGTGGCCAGGCTTATTGCATTAAATGGAATAGTAGGCGCCGGGTGAGCCGCATTGAATGCGTGACGGGGAGCCGGCGAAGTGGCTGTCGAGCCGGTAAGCTAACTTGCTCGGTAAGGCTTGACATTTGCTTAGGAAGCGGCACATGCCGCGGTCAACGTTGTGCCCGGTCAACGATATATGACGCGAGCACGGTTGATGCGGGCGTGACTAATGCGGGCGCGAATCCGGCGGCGGGGTTTGAGGTCCTCGACGGGGACGAGCAGGAGGGACACGGTGCTTGACCATGAGGGCCTATTTGTCCGCGGTCTTCCCTCCCGGCGGTCTAAGGCTGCCACGTCAGCTGGTTCCTTGGACAAGGCCGGCGCGGGCCCGGTCCGGTAGATCGGGCTCATCAGTGGCCCTAGCTCCAAGTGTGATTATTTATGGTGCGAGTGAGGAGCTACTAGAAGCTCGATGCGCCTCAATTGCTCCTCGCGCGAGCACCGGTGTTAGCGTTTTCCTTGTTTGTTGCTTGGCCCGTGGGCGAAAGTGGAACGTTCGGGAGGCACCGGTGAGTGACACGTGGTCCCTTGCGTGGCGTGCCTCCCGGTTAACAGGTGGGCCACTTGGCGAGATGAAAAGACGGGTTAGTGGTACGTCGAGGGTACGTGTCGGCCATCGAGGGGGTAATAAATGCAAAAGGTATTTAATTTTTCGAATTTTCAAACGTTGGAAACGGTTCATGGTCCGAGGTTGGATTTGTGGGCTAATTAATACGGGTTAACGGGTTAACCCGTATAGGTAGGCCTTATAAATACCAAACCCTTAAACCTCAAACCCTTTTCACCGTTTCCAAACCTTGAGAGAGCTTTTGAGAGAGAAATCCTTTGCGACCTCCGTCTTCTTGTTTTCCGAATCCACCAGCTCGCTCTTTTTCTCGTAAGTAATTTGTTGGGTGCTTTTTCTTCTTCATCTCCCTCTATTTTTCTTTTCCTTTTAAGGTTTTGAACGAGATGACCACTCGAGAGTTTGGACCCCGCCGTCCCATAGAGTTAGGAGATGGGAGCACTCCAGATCTGTTTCTTTGTTTGTAAACGGACGGGGGGATATTTAGGAAGGTAGGCCGTGGGTGGCTTAGATTATCCCGAGTGCTTCCCGGTATTTGCGAAAAATCGATGGGGGCCTTTTGTCCCACCCGGTTGTGGGAGGCCAAGGATAAAAGGGTAAAGGAACGGTGATGTTTTGGTGTTGGGGGATACCGGTAAATTTTGAGAAATTTTGTGATGGGGGTTTTGTGCGGGTTTTCCCGCGAGAGAGGCTCGGCTACGAACGCCATCGAACTAGTGAGGAGAGCGATTCGCGTCCAGTAGTTTGTGGCCAGGAAAAGTGTGAGCGATGGATCTGAACAAACCCGTGATGCGCGGCGCCTGTGCGAACTTGAATGACCACTTTAGATGTTACGCCCATAAGGACCATCTTTCCCCCCGTTGTGCCGCGGCCCACAGGCGAGGACAATTGGTGGCCGACGGCGAGGAACTTGACCCCACTTGACTTCGAGGTGGCTAGGCTGGTGAAGTTGAATCGGAGGTGGCCCTGCCGTAGTGACCCAGGTCTCTTTGGCTCCTCGAGCTCGGAGGCAGAAGAAGATGACGAGGAGAGGGGGATAGGAGGGCGGCGGGGACCTCCCGAGAAGGCCGTTGAGACCGCGATATAGTGGATGCCTTCGAGAGCTCGACTCAGGAGGAGGAGGAAGTGATTGTGGCCCTGCCGAAACAAAGGCGAGGCCGGTGAGGAGGTGAATCTGGCCGTGGCGTAAGAGGCGAGGAGGTGGCCACCATTGATTGGGAGGAGGACATATACGAAGTATATAATGTGGACCGCAAAGCATCTAGTGTCCGCGCCTTAGGACATATTCATCGAAGGACAAGGACAAGCTGCGGCCGAGAGACAGTAGGCGATGTCCGCGAGGGCAATAGGGCTGCATTTTTATGGGGCCCGGTTTGAGAACGGATTGAGGCCGCCACTGGACCCTTTCTTCTATTTCTTTACGGAGTTCAATTCACTGCTTTGCCATGCGCGACTCCCGATGCCCATCCGGGCCGTTGTCTCGCCCGCGTTGTGTGCAGATTCATGGGTTATGAACCTACCATTCTTTGGGCTCTACGCTACTATCGGAACCAAATTAGCCGCGGCATTCGAGCTGAAGGCTAGGAACTACTCCACGGGACCTTCTGCTCCTCCTCGACAAGTTTGACCCGATGGAACCGAGAGGGACATCACGGTGATCGAGTCTAGATTCGGATGGCCCTTTTCCAAACCTTCACACCTGTCCCTATGAAGGTGGCCGCTAGCAAATATCAGGACCCTTCCTCGGCCGATGCGCTGCGCCTTTGCCGTAGAGGCATCGGCCTTTTACTTGGACGGCGGGGATGAGCCGTATATGACGTGGGCGCCGTAGTGGAGGATGAGCCCCTGCTGATCTACTCGGGGTGGCTCCTCGCGGGAGGGCGCCCGCATGCCCCGAGTAGTGATAGAGCCTGCGCCGCGACCACGATTGGCGGGTGCACGAACATTACCGGTTCGAGGCGGTGTAAGACACGTATCTTTGGCGGCGAGTGCGATCCCAGAAATAATTGGTCTACGATTCCTCTATGAAAGCTGTTTGCCAATTTACTTTGCTTTTGATTTTTGAGCTTGCTTTGCTAACCATTTTCTTTCCCTCAGAGTAGATGGGACTGTACAATTTACGATGGCTCCTCCAGCTAAGCTTGTTGCTATTTGAAGGCGAGAACATGAAGGCAACAAGAAAGGCGCCACTGAAGAGGCGAGAATGAGATGGGAGGGTTCCCACAAAAGACAGGTGCTGTTGCGGCGGGAAAAGCGGGGATCCTCTACTGCTCCCAGAATCATTAAGCAGGGAATCTGCCTCCGCCTCCCGGGGTCCTCCACCGCCCTCTGCTGTCAGGGCATCATCTCCGCCGCACTGTTGCCTCCGGGCACAACCGAGGCGATCGAAAGAAATGCCGAGAGAGGCGGCTGACGCGGGAGAGGTCTTCGAAGACCCGAAAGTGGGGGATACCACAGGCGTAGCCCTCGGCGCCACTACCTCTTCTTGCTCCTCGCTGCCTCGGGGACGGTTTGCTCGGTTGCTATCCGATTTCCTCCTTGGCCGCCCGAGGAGGCATGGGAGAAAAGGAAGCGAGGTGGGGGCGTGCCCGCCGTGCTGGGGTAGACCTATATGCAGGTGCGCCCAGAAATTCTCTTGTGGGCATTGGGTGATCAACGAAGCTCTTTGCCGACTTCTACCACCGCGAGGTGGGCGAGAAGGAGAACCCGTCGGCCACGATGGGGGATATTGGGGTTGCCACTTGCGAGGTAGGGACCTTTCTTCCTGCTCCCTCACTTAGCCTTTGATTTTCCACCTAATTCGACCTTCTTCCTCGCGGGTGGGCAACAAGAGCCGTGAGGCTCAGGGAGACTTGTGACGTGTCGGCGAGGCTTGCCCGGCAACACCGAGGACACAGCGGGCAAACTCCGCGGCTGGAGCGAGCCCGGGGAGAAGGTGGGTACTACGAGCTCCCTCACTGGATGCCCGAGGAAAAGGAGTTCGCGACCGTAGTCCCGATCTGAAGGGCTTCCGGGGAGCGGGTGGCCGAAGGCTGGAGCGAGCCTAGAAAAGCCCGAAGGTCGGGCGGAATGAGCTCGCGGGCACAAGACCAAGTGGAGCAAAGAAATGAAGAGCTCGCATGACAAAGCTGGGAGGCTGCGGAGGAGTCGGTCGAGCTCACTGGAGGCTAAGGCCGATGAGCTCTCAGAAGCTACCCACCTTACGCGGTTTGAAATTTGGAGAGGAGAGGATCTTGGCCGAGGCTCGCGAAGAAGGCTGTCGAGGAGTATAAGAACTACGACCGGTTCACGCGGAGTGCTTGGCCCGGTATGAGGCGGGTGTCAGGACACGAGTCCAGAACCGCGGCCGCGGGCATGTTCTCCGTGCGACGGTTGGCCGTAATTGGCTCGGCTGGTTGCTGCGATGCGGAGTGTGTGCCGGGCGTGCGCTAGTTCCTCTGTCAGGAAGAGGTCGAGGGTTTGGATCTCTCTGCGGCGGCCTCTACGCCCCGGTGGCGAAGTGGCGCCCTCGGGTGATCTCGGCTGGATGCTCTGCGCTTCGGGACAAACCACTTTATCCTTGGGGATGCCTGGCTCGGGTTCTTCCGGGGGACCGGCCACTTGGAGACCTCTTTCCTTCGCGGGCGGCTCCGGCTCCGGCCTCTGCGAGCCCGTCTCGACCCTATAACGAGTTTCGATGACCCGTCTTCCTTCCCCAACTCCAACTTGAAGCGGGCACGAGATGGTGCGGCCGGGGAGGCTGCGAGATGCGGCGAAGGACCAAGCTCACATAGTTTAGGATTTTTGCTTTTTCTTGTTGTAGTAGAATAGGATCTCTTTTTGTAATAGTGTAGGAATTTGTAAATACTTTCTCAATATAAATAGAAGCATTTTACTCAACTTGACTCCTTTATTTTTATCTTAATTGCTTGTCTTGTAGGCTATTTTGAGTAGTTTGGCAATATTCGAGCATCTTAATACTTGCATTCTTGCCTTATCACTTTTTCCAGCGTTTTTGACTTGCAATTAACTTTATACTCTCCTTCTGCGGGCGACGGCTTAGTAGGCCCTTTGCGCATTTTTGAGTTTTCCTAACTCTTTATTCAAAACCCTTAGGTTTTTGTGAGAGTCGACCTTATTTTTCTATGATCGCGTTTGTTTAGCCTTGTGGCAAAGTTAGGGGTCTTGACCCCGGTTGTCTATTTGGCTTTGTTAAACTAGTTTGATCACTCTCGTCCATTTACACTTATTCCCGGCCTTGCGGTGTGGTGTAAGTCAAAAGTAGCAAGGCAAGCATACTTTCGTAGGGCATGCGGAAGGTGGCCGTGAGGCTATTGTGCATGACGAGAAAGGTAGGAGCATATTTTAGCATAGAGGCCCTTTAACCACACTGGCATCTGTATCCCCTTATTGGAGGTTCTCACTTATTTGACCACTTTATTCAAAACTCCTGGGTTTTCGTGAGGGTCTCGTGGCGATACAGTGAACGGGCTTATATGTAGGCCTTTGTCACATACGGGCGTGCGAGTAACGGCCACTAACTTGAGGTCCTTCGCGCGATTAGTGGGTCGGACTTGGTCATTGTCCCAGCATTAGAGTCCGTAGGCACGGGCATCATGGCCTTTGTACCTACGTTCATCTATATCCACTTATTTTTGGTGGTGTCACGCGAGCGGAGAGAGTCCTCCGCGATCATAGTACGGATCGTAATGGATCTTTGTACGTATATAGGCATGCGGATCCTTAGATCTTTGCGCATCGGTAAGTAGGAGCTCGTATGTTGGCTCTTGAACTCTTGGCATCCGCACGCGGGCATCCACCTTAGCTTTTGAGGTGGTGGGAATTGATTTTTGCATCAAAATATGATGATAACTTCTCCCTTATATATATATAGTCTATACTCCTTCCAAAAAATTACAAAGACTTCAAAAGAAGTATCTCTTAAGGTGAGTCGCTATTCCGGGCGTGCTTAAGCTCTTCTCCCTCTTTTGGTCGCAACATATAGGTGCCTTCTTTGACTATCTTTGTGACCTCATATGGACCTTCCCGTTTCGGGGACGGCTTGTTGAAACCGGGTTGGGTCACTTGGACCTCTACGACTTACAGTACCCGGTCTCCACCGAAAAACTCCTCTTATTTACTCTTTTATCATGGTGCTTCTTCGCTTTTTGTTTGTAGTTCACCATTTTTTCATGTGCCCGCATTCTCTTTCCTTCGAGATCGTCAGTCGCGCCTTACATTTGCCTCGTTTTGAGACTCGTCGAAGTATGTGACTCTGTACGAGGTAGGGCTACCTCAGCTGGAGCCATTGCCTCGACCCATACGTGAGCGAGAAGGGAGTTTCTCTGTTGAATTTCTTATCGTGGTGCGGACAACCCATGTGCGATCTGGAGCTCGTCCGACCCAGCGTCCTCCTCGTCCTTCCAAATTTTTCTTTAAGGCGGTTAGGACTAGCTTGTTCGCGGCCTCGGCTTGACCATTTCCACGAGGATAGGCGGCTGCGGACTTACGGTGTTGAACCTTCATTCTCATACATTCGGCGATAAATTTTGCGGAGAATTGGGTGCCATTATACGAAATTATTGCTCGGGAACTCCAAATCGACAATAGATGTGGTCGTGGACAAAGCGATAGTGTTATCCTCGGAAATAGTGGCGAAGCCCTTTGCTTCCGTCCACTTGGTAAAATAATCCACGGCCACCACAGCATACTTGATGCTTCCTCTAGCGATTGGAAATGGTCCAATAAGATCTATCCCCAGCGTATCAAACGGCCGCGATGGTACTACCGAAAGTCTGCTCTGTTGATGGTAGTCTAGGGATGTCCGCAAATCTACGGCACTTATCACATTTTCTAACATACTCTGCGCATCCCTTCTCATTGTGGGCCAAAAGAATCCTTGGAATTTGATCTTGTACGAGAGGGTGCGAGCACACTGGATGTCGCCACTTGAAACTCCTTCATGAACCTCATAGAGTAAGTTGGTGACCATGTGAGTCTTAACACATCTTAGTAAAGGCTTGGTGAATGATCGCCGAAAAAGCACCCCATCGAGGACGAGGTATTTCGCGGACACCGTTCGATGGCTCTAGCCTTTCTTGGATCCTCGGGGAGGGTTTGCTTCTCGATGTAATCCTTCATTTCAATCCACCCAGTCCCACTTGATCCTCAATATTGTTTATACGTATTCGATCTATAGCGAGTCTCTCAGTGAATTCAATCGGCAATTTGTCTCCAACTCACCAATTTCTTGCTCGGTTATTCTTGAGAGGAGGTCGGCTTCCACATTGTCCTCTCTCATGACTTGGTTCGGCTCATAGTAAGTGAAATTTTTGATGAGGGTTTTGCGAGGTCGCGATACTGAGTTAGTCTTGGGTTGATAGTATCATACTCCCCCTAATTTGATTAACTATGGTGAGAGTCACTATTGATCTCGGCATTACGAACTCCCAAGTCTCTTGCAGGTTCCATGCCCGCTATGATCGCTTCATATTCGGCTGATTGTTTGATGCCTCGAACTTGAATCTCAAGGCCCTCATGAATTTCTCCCCGTAGGGTGCGATCAGAAGTATGCCCGCTCCACTGATTAACTTGCTCGCGGAGCCGTCCACATATAAAGTCCATACCTCTTCTGGACGCTCCCTGGGTTGAACAATTTCTGTGCTCGGGCCTTCTGGGTCATCCTCTGATTCTGCTCGCTTTCTCTTCCCGAGGTCGCTGTCCGCTAATTTGAATGATGATTCTACTACAAAATCAACTAAGGCCTGCGCTTTGATTGTCTTTCTCGGGGAGTAGGTGATCTGGAACTCGGTGAGCTCTATAGACCAAGCTAGCATTCTCCCCGAGGACTCTGGTTTATGTAAAACCTTTCTAAGCGGGGCCTCAGTTAGTACAGTTATAGGATGTGCAGAAAAGTAGGCTCTTAATTTTCGAGCAGATACAAGCAAGGCGTAAGCTAACTTTTCTATATTAAGATAACGCCCTTCTACGGCGGACAGTGCCTTACTTACATAATAAACTGGTTTTTGGGAGTTATTCTCCTCCCTTACAAGAACAGCTGCCATCTTGCCCGGATCGAACGGCTAAATACAGAAAAAGCTCTTCTCCGGGCACTGGCCGCTGAGTAGAGGTGGCTGCCCGAGTATGTCTTGACTTCTTCAAAAGCCCGATGGCACTCAGTGCTCCATGTAAATTCATCAGCTCTCTTCCCCCTTTGAGAGTTTTGAAGAAGGGGAGGCATCTCCGCTGACCGCGAGATGAAGCGGCCAAGTGCGGTGATGCGACCATTGAGTTTTTGTACATCCTTCACGCAGGCGGGAGGTTTCATGTCTAATAGGGCTGGATTTTCTCTGGATTAGCCTCTATTCCTCTTTGGTTGACCGTGAATCCGAGGAACTTGCCCGCACTTGACCCGCGCACTTAAGGGGGTTTAGCTTAAATCTTTGTTATGGCGCGAGTTTTTGAAGGTTTCCTCCATATCGAGCTCGTGGGAGTTTTCCTTAGTTTTTATGACCATGTCGTCAATGTAGGCCTCAGATTTCTGCCTAGTTGGTTTTTAAAGACCAGATTGACCATGCGGCTGATATGTGGCTCTGCATTTCCAGCCCAAAGGGCATCATAGTGTAGCGGTATGTCTTGCCCGCAGCAATGAAGGCTACAGAGCGGACATCTTCAGGAGCCATCTGGATCTTGGTGGTAGCCGGAGTAGGCATCAATGAAGCTTAGAACTACGTGTCCGGCTATAGAATCCACCAATCCGCCCATGCGAGGAAGAGGGAAGCAATCTTTGGGGCATGCTTTGTTGAGATTGGTGAAATCAACGCACATCCTCCATTTGCCATTGGATTTTTTAACCATGACCACATTGGCCAGCCACTTGGGGTAGGAGATCTCCTTTATTATCCCCGCTTTTAGCAACTTTTCCACCTCTTCCTTGATGGCAATCTCTTTCTCCAGTGAGAAATATCTGGATTTCTGGTGAATGTTTTTGAAGGAGGGGTCATCGTTGATTTTATGGAGGATCACGTCCTCGCTGATGCCTTGCATATCTTCCACCCTCCAAGCGAACACATCGCAATTTGCTCTAAGGAACTCAATAAGTATCCTTCTTTCCTCGCTGTGAATTTCCAGCCCAACCTTAACTGTTTGCTCGGGGAAGTGGGGATTGATTACCACCTCCTCGAGCTCGTCGTTAGGTTGAAGGTCGCTGATTTCACGATTGTGCAGGGAGTCAATGACAATAGTTGGGGGGTTGACCTGAGCTTCGGTCAGTGTTGCCATTGAATATATGATATCACGGTCAATTTCCCCCTCTATTCCTCGATCAATATAACCTCCCTCAACAGGGGCAGCCAACTGCTTTGATTTTCTGCTCATCTTGAGCTCCACCCTTGTGGAATGGAAAGAAAGCATGCCAATTGGTACGGGTGGCGGCGGGAGTGCAAGGGCTTTCCCCTTTTGTGACTTGTCCTCGCTTTTTCCCTCTATTATTTTGTCCTCGCCCTCTATCTGCGGGCAGGATGTCTGGCCTTTCTGTTCTTTCCTTTTTTCCTCCAGTGCTCGGAGGAATCTCCCGGGCTGGTTCTTGATGGTAGCAACCCCGCCCGGGGTGTTAAATTTCACCCTTTGGTGGGGGACGGACCAACTATTCCCAATTCGGCTGAGCAGTCACGTGAGAATGGCATTGTATTGGGAAGGAAGATCGACCACCATGAAAGTTATCTTGGCCGTCTTCTGCATGGGTTTTTCCCCAATAGCTACGTCAAACACAATCGTCCCCTTTACCCTTACAGCGTGGTTTGTGAAGCCTTCGAGCATACCCGCATATGGAGTGAGATGTGCTTCCGTCATTCTCATTCCGATCAAAGTATGGTAATAGAGTATGTCGCGGGCGGCTCCGGTATCTACCAACACACGGCCTTATGTTTGCCCGGTTGATTCTCATTCTGAGGGTGAGTGGCTGCGTGGAATGAAAAAGGGTGGAGGCAAGTTCACTCCTTTTGAACCCAATTTCCTGCTCTTCCTCCGGGGCCAGGGCGGGGATGGAGAAAACCTTCTCTAATGTCCGAATTCCTGGAGGGTCAACCGCGTCACTAGTGGGAGGTTCCTCCCCAATGAAGTTAATGTCATAGTCCCCAAAATCGTCATCATTATTATCTCTTTCATTCCTGCCCGGTCCCCGCGTGTGTCGTGCCCGCCGCTGATCATTGTTATTGGGGGCGATATTGTTTCCCTTAACCCACTTGGTTAGCTCCCGTTATTAATTTTCTGCTGGATTACTCGCTTCACTGGAAACAATCCTCAGCTCCGTGCCCGTGGTCGTTGTGAAACTCACAGAATTTAAGTCTACTCCTCTCATTTGGCTTTCGAGCGTGGGGAGGAGGAGGAAAGTACGAGGCTCTCATGATCACCACCCTTGGGTCGGTGAGCTCTGTGTAAAGCTGTTCCGCCACGGCCTTTTTGAGCCTTTCGATCCCGGCCTCCGTTTTTGCCCTGATTATTGGCGTGAGTGGGCTGCAGGGTGGTCTCTGGACTTGGCTTATCCTTTCTTTCGCAGAAGCTCGGGAGCGGGCACACTAGGCTCTTCGGCGGAGTGAATGGCGAGGCCCTTTCATACATTTCCTCATTTGATTTAGGTTTCTTTGGAGGCAAAATTCATTTTGAGGAAGGAGTTACTGAGGCCGCCCTCAAAACATAGTCTGATATCACTCTCGTCCAGGTCCACAATCTCCTCGCTCACCTTCCTGAACCGGGATATATAATCTTTTGTAGGCTCATTTGGTGCCTGCTTGACACGGACAAGATCTGTCTTTGGTCTAGCGGGCACACCTGCTCCGGCAAAGGCATTGAGGAAGAGGACTCTGAACTGACTGAATGACTGGATACACCGGGGCTTGAGGGCTAGCATCCAAGATAGGGCCTTGCCAGTGAAGGTCGCAGCCAAAGCTTTGCACATCACTGACTCATCCGCGGAGAATAAAGCCATCTGGCCCTCAAATCTTCCCATATGACTCTTGGCATTTTTGGATCCGTCATAGGTGTCCATCTGGGGGGGTTTGCCCTTCTGGATCGGTGCCCGCGCAATTTTATCGCTGAAGGCGTCCATAGTGCGGCCACACTTCTGGAGACCTTCGATGGGTTTCCCAGCATCTTACTGCATGAATTCCACAACTCGGGGTTCTGATCATCACCTTTTGCTTTTTAGCTCGTGGAGCCACGGCCTTCTCCTTGCCGGAGCCAAGGGTCTGGCTTTGGACTTCGCACGGCGATTTGACTGTGCCTCTTCCCCCCTTTCCTCGCTATCATCTACATGCACCACGCTCCGCCTGGTCTGTCCGCGCTCGAGGGCCGGGTCAACCCGGTTTGCCCACAGCCGACTAGCAAGCGAGTGAGCGGGAGCTCGTTGGGAGAACCTTTGTGACCCTTGAGGAACTGCAGCCCTCCATTGGCCTCTATTTCAAATATTTCCATCTCCGCGTCGTTGATGGCCACGGCCTCCGCGGTCAGCCTTGGATTTGGAGGCTAGGATTTCCTTCCTTCTCAGGATTTGTTCTGGGGAAAGTGGGGTGGTCAGATTGGTGTTTTTTATGCGAGCTTGGGGAGTTTTTGGGCTAGTGTTTAGTAGGGCTTGGGCTTTCTCAGCACGGGCTTCCTCGGTGCTTAGGTGGAGAACTCGTTGAGCTAGGGATTTTGAGGTGAGAATGGGCCCCCATTCTGTTGAAAACAGAGTTGGTTTGCCTTTCCCTATTGTTGTTGGAGGGTTCGGCTTGGTTCTCCTCCTCTATGGTTAAATGACCAGCATTTTTCAGAATTTGAGACATGTCTCAGAAAGGTGAAAATAACTGAAAAGAAGTGTCTTTTGACAGTCGGTTGTTTAGACTACAAGGTGTGTCTGAAAACAAAAGTTTTAAACGGGAAAAACTTAGTGATGTAAAAAGAAGAGCCTTTCGGCACTGAATTTGTTTAGGACACGTGAGGTGCCTTGAAAACAAAAGATTTTTAACGAGAAACGAAAGAAAGTCGGTTTCCCGGCAATGGAACCACTGATGACGCCACAGCTTTTCGGGGTCAGGAGCGGTTCAAGGATATCTGGCTAGGATATATTTGGTGGTTTGATGTACCTAGATCACAACACAAACAAGCACCGTTAAGGTCAAAGTTGGATGTTACTCCAACTCAGGCCCTCGGGTGTGAGAGTGAGAATACTGAGTAATAAGGCTTTGAATACCTTTGGTGTGTGTGTGTTTAGGTTTAGAGAGTAAAAGAGCTTACTCAATTGTATATGGAACTTACCTTGCCCAAGGGGGTAAAGGTCTTCTATTTATAGGCAATGCCATGGTGCTTGTTGAGGTAAGCAATGAGATCGGCCAGGGGCACTTTGGTATTTGACCGGCTACACGTGTCCGCATGACTAATTGGTCTGTCGGGGAGGGAACATTGTATCGTCCAAGGGACGTGGCCGAAAGGGACATGAGCCGTGCGGCGGCTTATTGCATTAAATGGAATAGTAGGCGCCGGATCGAGCCGCATTGAATGCGTGACGGGGAGCGGCCAGTGGCTGTCGAGCCGCAAGCTAACTTGCTCGGTAAGGCTTGACATTTAACAGGGAAGCGGCTGTGCCCGCGGTCAACGTTGTGCCCGGTCAACGATATATGACGCGAGCACGGTTGATGCGGGCATGACTAATGCGGGCACAGATCCAGCGAGCAGGGTTTCAAGGGTCCTCGACGGGGACGAACCGAGGAGGGACACGGTCTTGACCACAAGGGCCTATTTGTCCGCGGTCTTCCCTCCAGCGGTCTAGGAACTGCCACGTCACTGGTTCCTTGGACAAGACCGAGCGCGGGCCCGGTCCAGTAGATCCGGGCTCATCAAGATTAATCATGTTCATGAAATTCTAAAAGTTGTTGTTGATAATATTATTAATGGTGAATCAATCGGAATTTTTAGAATTTCATGAACATAATTAAATTGTCATATATTTGTGGTCAAAGTTCAACAAAAAAGTCAAATGGGACAAGCATTTTGGGACGGAGGGAGTACTCCCTCCGTCCCATAACAACTTACCCATAATGCTTCCTAAAATAATGTCATCATCAATATTTCAATAAAGCATATTAGTTTTTTTATTCTTCATGACATAAGTAAAATATTTTAGTCAAAATTTGTAATTAAGTAAAATATTTTTTTTGGCACCTAGATGTGATTCCTAAGTCCGGCACCGGTGAAACTAGTTTTGAGGTAGGTAATTCTAGTATCACATCAAGTCAACAATTGGTTCTCGCTATAGAAAAATTTAGTTTGAAATTATTTAGTGTAAATTGTGCACCCGCTGTTTAGAGATCCTAGATACGCCACTGACCGTACTACATGTTAAATATTTTTGACATTTTGGTGTGATTTCCACAGACGATACAAACCCAACAACGGATAGAAAGAGATGCTGCAATTGCCCGCTTAGAGCAAAGTCGAATTGTGCTTGCATTGAGATTAGCTGAATGCCAAGGAAAGAAGTACCAAGTCATCGAAGAGGCTCGAGCTTTTGTGGGAGAAGTGCATGACCACAGCCAATTTTCTTCAACCAAAAACCATTTTGGTTCATTAGAACCTCCAACCAGTAAAAACCATGTTCCACATGAAGTAAAGAGATCAAATGTTCTTATTAAAGCTCTTATTTCTAGCTTTACTTTAGCCAAGAAGTGGCTCAAAATGGATGGCCTATTTGGGAATGCTGCTTTGGTTGCAGTAACCATGATTGCAATGTTGCATCTTCAACAGGCATCTCATAAGGATAGGTATATATTGGACGTTCCACAGAGGAGAGAAGATAATATTCCTAAAAATTGGAATGTCACGAAAGTTTTTAAGCCTGAAGGTTCTTCATCGCAGGGTCGTTATGTGGACTTAGACGTGCTATTAGCAAGGGGCTAGAATAACTAGATGATGTTTGCTAATAATAGGCCTTAGATTTTTGTCCAATGGCTGTTAGATTTTAGGCGAGTTTCTGGTTTAGTTAACTGATGAAATTCATGTAGGTGTGTTCTCTGTGATTACTAGGAGAAATTAAAGTCTTACTGTTTTTCCCACTGCTTTAGAGTAGGAATTGGAACGACTCATATGCCTAGGTTTGCTTCTCCTTCTTCCTGCAACGGTGGGCCAATATTTTAGGTCTTTAGGTTTTATTGGTTTTGATGCACAAACCTCTAACCTCTCGTATTGAAATGGAAATTGGTTTGATGCACAAACCCCTAACCTCTCGTATTGAAACGAAAATCGGTTGCCGCTTGAGTACGCAAGAATTATTTGGCCATTTGTGTAAATATACACTGTATACTTCCCTTAAAGTTTTTGCATGTGGTATGCATTCAAATATTATCTATAGGAGGTGGTCTTGGGCAGTACCTCCCAACAAGATTGATCCCTGTGAGACCGTCTTATGGTACGGTACAAGCGGGATTACATTTTCCCTTTTTTTGAAAGTGTTACATTTTATAAAAAATGTAACACTTTCAAATTTCAAAGAGAAGATAAAATGTAACTCCTGTCGCCCAGTGAGACGGTCTCACCATTAGTTTTCGTCTATATATAGTATCTCTCTGAGCCATACTCTTTGGGATTGTAGATCAGATATTGAGACAGTTTGAAACTAGTACTGTATTATTGTTGCGGATTGTCATTGTGCTCCATTACATCACTCATGAGTCATGCCTAATCCACCCAAAATAATGTCCATTATTTATTTAGGAGAAATTTAAGAAAGTCAACTGTTTGTAAATTTTAGTAACGTGAAAGAAAATATCTGTTATCTATTTTGTAAAATTTTCTTTTTGCTAGTATTTAATGAATATTTTAAAATTGGTAAAAAATAATATTTAGCGACAAAGTTTTTTTGCAAAATGTCGTTCATTTTAGGACATTTTTTTCAAAAGTCATTAATTTTGTGACGGAGATAGATTTTTTATTATTTTTTATTTTAGAAAATCACACTTTGAAGTTGCAAATCACCTTTTCCGTCTGACCCGATGATCTGTTTGATCTTATTGACTGACTTTAACAAAGTAGTGTATAAAATTGAGACAACGTGTGTGTGTTTATTTTAGTACAATTTCACATTAGGATAGATAGGGGTGTGTGTGTGTGTGTGTGTGGACGCTTGATTTGGGCTCTTCTTAGATCATGACTAAGCTTAGGTCGTAATTGACAAATTCAAATGGGCCAATGGCCGTATTTTCTCTTTCTCGTGTCTAAAAAAAAAAGACAAGAAAAACAAACATTCCTATTTGCCTGTTGCCTTTCTGTCTGCTTTTTTACATTTAACAAAAAAGTAGACATGCAATCATGTGATATTACTGGCCAATTTGCTGCATAGGTATAAATGGATGAAGATTACTACGTTTTTAATATATTTATTTCCCAACTCAAATATATGTACTCCCTCCATTCTAATAACTACCTTAATATTTACTTATCATTTTTTATTGAGTAATTAATTTTAATTATTCTAATAAAAATTTAAAATTTGTTATTGATACACCATTCATTATAAGTACTATCAATAATTTGTTTTAATTTTTTATTATGATAACTAAAACTAATCTAAATTGTTGATCAAATTGACTTAAGTTAACAATAAAAAAAGTGGGACAAACTTTCTCTAAATGAGGAAGAGACTACTCCCTCCATCCCATTATAAAAGATATAAAATGGATTTTGTACAAAAATTAAGGAAAGTATGTAGTAGATTAAGTGTTGTTAATATGAAAAATGGTTTAAGAGACAAAAAGTGGGATATGAAATAATAAGCGGATAGATAATGTGAGTATAATAAATGGGTCCAATGAATGGAGAATTAGTAAAAACTTTTCTTTTTGGGCTTGTGCCTTTTGTAATGGGACACCAAAATAAGACTTTTGTGCCTTTTATAATGAGACGGAAGGAGTATGCGATTTGAGTTTTTTTTCCAAAAAGTCTCCTACTCTAATGCAATTTTTTTAAAAAAACACTCAAAACTCAAAATACAATTCTACAAAAAAGTCCTCTTCTAAAAAAGAAATTTACAAAAACCAAGCGCTGTAAGGAGGAATGGGATTATAACTTTTCATATTTCTATAATACCCTTATATACACGCTACTAGCAAGTAGATTATAACTTTTCGTAATTTCTACAAAACTCTCGTATTTATCAGGTATATATTATATTTATCATTTGCTTAATTGATAAGTTACATTTATCAGTATTTTTGAAGGATTTTTGTATTATTTGGTTAAATAACTAATAAATATAATTTATCAGTTAAACAACTGATAAATATAATTTATAATTAATAAATACGGTTTTTTGTTAGAAATTATGAAAAAAGTTATAATCCATTATGTATTCTCTGGTATCGTGTATACGAGTTTTTTCCCCTTCAATATATCAATATCAAGGATTTTTTTGTTAGTTTTCAATTTTTTTTATATTTTTTTTAGTATACATCTTTCAAAAGGACTTTTTGATAAATGCCCCTATATGATTTAACTTGTTTGTACCATCGTTAAATTATATTATGATTGTTTCCTTAATTAAAAATCCACAATTTTTGTCTCAAAATGAATATTTAAAAAAGTTTCAAAATTAATTTTAGCAAAAGCAAATTTAATTTTTTAGTAACATTTATTTTAGGATGAAAAATATAAAATTTATTTATTATATGTCTTGAGGGTAGTATACAAGTCAAAACTCAAAATTTCAAAAGTTTCCATGAGAAACAGACATATACAGTACAGGCAGCAAACCAATCTTGTTTTGCGGTCATCTTCCAAACCTTCTTCCTTTATTCACTACCGGAATTCAAAAGTTACTTCGGCTGATTACTGATCCTTTTCGTTGGTAGTTTGATTGTTCCACAACAACACAATTGTTTATAATTTCAATTTTTTGAGATTATAAAATTGAGATTATAAACAATTGTTTTGTTGAAATTTTTTCTTTTATTGTATAATAAATCTCTCCTTCATTGAGAGTCGTTGTTTTCTTTCCTCTTGAGAGTTTTTGTTCTCTCCTCTGTGAGAGCCTATGTTTGTTTTTTTGTTGTTTGTTGTTTTTATTTTCTTGTAATGGCGACGATATTTGAATTTTTGCACAATGAAGTGGATGTCAATGTTCCTACTACACAAGGATGGTTCGTGGATTTTGAGATATCTGGTGAGCGTTTTCTCGTCAACCCGGATTCTGCAATTCAAATGCTCAACGCAATATATTACCAGATTGGAAATTTCTTGAATGTCAGATTAAGGCAGTTTTCAAGTTTTACTTGGAGTGGAATTCAAACGTCTCAAGATTTAGATAGAAAATATATTTGGTGTAGGCTAAGAGATAGATCTTCTATTATCAATTGGGGTGAGCCTCCTATCTTTGTGGAGTATCATCTTTTTTCATACTAATTAAAATGAATCTATCATTTTACTAAAAAAAAAAACAGTTGCCTTGCCTGCACACATGCGAAATTCAAATGGAACGAATGATCAAGTTTATTAAGACAGTGGAAAAAAATGTACACCAAAATGGGTAAAATTGTAATGATGATGAAAAAGATCAGGAGAGACTCGTGACCCATGTTATTCTTGCTTCGCTACAGCAGAGCGGCCGGCCCATTTAGTTTATTATTTTTAGGTATCATATTTTGTATTATAAATAATTCAACCATTATATATTAATGATAATTTTATTATGATGTCAATCATAATAAATTATAATATTTGAATCACTTGTGATAAATCTATATTATAATAATGCTCGAGAATAATCGCAAAACATAGAGCGGTCAGGATCACATTTTCAAGCTTGTCATCAAAATACATTTGTGATTGTCTTTTCAGGAATAACTTCCTATTTACTTTAAAGGATAGTCCAGATTAATCCATGATCGCCCACATTTAATGGCTATTATTAAACGATTTTATTTCTTTTTAATTTCAATCGTTGTAGTTTAACAAAAAAATTACATTCTTTCACCGGGTTAATCAATTTAACTATTAAGTTCAAATCAAGTAAAGTTAAATATTATCTCAATGATGCTATTGATATTCGGGTTATGATATAAAACTTTAATCATACATTAAGGCAATTAACCTCTCCATCTCCCTATCGCATAATATGTTATACCTCAGTCCAGTCGATAAGCTTCCCTTTTGCCATTTTTGGGTGTCATTAATATTTCACTTTTTTTTTTGGCAAAGGAATCTTTACTATTTTCTCCACTCATTCTCTCTCCTCATTATTTTAATACTCACAACACTATTATAATTTACTATTCCCTCCACTCATTCTCTCTCCTATTTTCAAATT